>CAJHZI010000385.1:682500-1025942 GCA_905160935.1 Enchytraeus crypticus
TTTATTACAAATATTCTGACGTGAAATTGATGAATAATGCCTCAGTGGGATGCACGAAATGCGCAACAGAAGTAGATCATAACCTGTCTAATAATGACTTCCATTTAATATTTGGCGACAGATCTAAGCTAAATTTTACTAATTCAGGTATAAGGATATCGCGACCATCTAGAAATAAACGCCATTCAAAATACAGAAGAGGCGAAAGGCCCAGACGAAATAAGAAAATTCATGTTTCCGGTCATTTTCATGAAAATAATTCAAAAGAAAATTCTGACTGGAGTTTTACTGGAATATCAGACGATATTTCTGAAATGTTTCACACGGCCGCCAAATCGGATCCATCAGCGACGGCCCTGGAATTCATGCGAATAGCCGGCGAGAGAAAGCTCTGTACGGCGAGGCTGGAATGGAAAAGATTTACAACCGACCTCATACTCAACACGATCTTCTCAGAACAAACGAAAGTGGCAATCGCTCTGGCCAATACTCTAACAAATCTGTTCAGAACTTCAAACCCTCACATTGACGAAACTTCGATCTATGAGAAAATGTTGAAATCTCTGCTTGATAGCGACAGAAGTCTGTCTGGAGCTGGGATTATCTTTGACCCGGATCACTCGCTAGCAGGCGCCACCATCCACTACGTCACTCCATTCATTCAGCGTGACGTCACTACTGGAGAGCTACACGTGACCAGTGTGGCTAAGGCATCGAGGGGACGCTACGCAGTTCAAGGCACATCTGGGTACGAATGGTATTGGCTACAGAGAAGGGTCTATTCTGAACTCCTATGGCCATATCGCGATGTGTGTAGCAATAGCAACAGAGCTATTAGCGAGGCAACCGAATGGTATGAAGGTGGGGCACCGGGGTTTCGGCCGCTAGCCAAATTCGGAGCAGCAATAGCTGATATACAGACTGCTGTGGCCGCAGAGGGGCAAGGGCGATGGAGTGATATGAGATTTGAGTGCGAGATGGGCGGAGTTTGGGTGATGACCTACTCGATACCATTCTTCGGCTGCAGTCAACAGTCTAGTCTTTCATTTAAGTAAGGTGCTTCGGCTTTTACAATAATAATAATAATAATTATTATTATTATTATTATTATAGTAATAATAATAATAATAATAATAATAAAGGCTAAACGTCCGTTTCCTCATTCAAGGATGATGTCAGGGACGTCCCCCTATCACATGTCATTACAAATCGATTCAATGATAATAATAATAATAATAACAATAATAATAATAATAAAGGTTTAACGTCCGTTTCCTCATCCAGGGATGATGTCAGGCACGTCCCCGCAGGACACATCACTACAGATCAATTCACCCAGATCAAAACTAACACTTTCCTAATAAATTTAAAGTGTATTCGAAGTTAAAAATTCCGAAAATGATTTGTACGAACTAGTGGTTATTACTGATTGCTCTGATTACTAGAGATTTATTTGTTTTAAAATGTTAATAAGCTATAATTAAAGTTTTATGTTTTTCTGTTTGAGTTTCCTATAGAAATATTTCCTATAGAAATCTAACTTGCAGTCCCTGTTGTAGTCTACTAGTAAACTGGAATCTTTCTAGATAACCCACATGCTACGAGAGACTTCTGGACATGAATAAGATGATTACTGAATGGAATCATTTAAAACAGGAATCTTGATTCGTAGTAACATTAAAACTGTTCCTGTAACATAGGATATTAATATGACGTCAACATTCATTCAGAAAAAGTAAAGCTTTAATCGTATTTTTTGCTGACTTTTTAATTTTATTGGTAATTTTTCAGAGGTGTGGTGCGAATAGACATCAATGTAAATACAGTGGACTTGAACCAGTGTGCAACACAACAGATTCTGCCGGTAAAACATCGATGTCCTGCAACCACAATGGTTAGCGTTGTTGAATATTTCAGTTTAATTATCTGACCACACTTTATTAACACTCATATTATAGGTTTACATACATTCGATAAAGCACCACTACTACAACAAATCCCATACTAAATGTTAATGTTTTACTGTTCTAAAATACCGTCTCTTAACTTCATATACATTATACACGTCCGTAGATGAATTTACTGATATTGCAAGCGATTGTGAATATAATTGATATACATAATTAAAAATCTATTTCGAAGTAATATTTCCTAAATAAGTTCTTAGAATAATCATGAGTAGTTTATTAGAAATAGGCTCGGATTCGTATGTGGATTGTGGGATAGAGAATATATATATATATATAAATATATATATATATATATATATATATATTATATATATATATATAATATATATATATATATTATATATATATATAATATATACTGTATATATATATATATATATATATATATATATATATATATATACAGTATATATATAAACACTATATAAACATATATTATTTATTTACAAAGGACTTCTTTATATATTATAATTTGATATCAAAATATATAATTTACTCCATTTATAATTATCAAATAATATTACCAACGCCAGAAAGGGCATTCGGTTCGTGAGCGCCTAGGCTCCAGAATTTGCTACAAAAATTTTAACGAATAGAAAAGTCTCAAATAGGGGATTGACTGATGATATGATGTAGGACAGAGAGGATTTGCGACAGTCTATTCGTATCCCGACCCTAATTAAACTGGGATTCAAGGGAAGAAGATGATGATGATTATGTTATGATGTTATGCTGTTACAAAGTGTTACCACATATCTGGAAGAGGCTTCCACGCAGGATCATACCGCTGTGTGTGCAGCCCGGGATTCTACTCCACCGAATCTTCCAGAAATCAATCTATCGACAACCTTCTTCATGGGGAAAGGCTAGAAAAGCAATATATCGAACATCTCTTAAACACAACTATCATGAAAGGCTCCAAGATGATTAGCCCTGGCCTTCAGTGTGTGCCTTGTCCACGTGGGTGCTCGAAGTGTTCTGATGGAAGAGAGATTTGTAGTGTGGTTGCTTCAGAAGATGATGATTTCAGAGTGTACATAGTTGTCAGTGAAATGTTGACCTCGATACTCCTCGTCACACTCGCGCTTGTTATAGTTCATGCTAGAAGACAACGGGTAAGATAATTACTGTATTCTTGTTGCTTCCTGATAGTCTAGTTTATTGCTTGTGCTGTGACTTATAAATCTCCATAATTAGAGTTACTTTTTCTCTTTTCTAAACGCGTTCCGATATCAAACCTAATTTATTCTGTTATTATTAAGATTTTATTTAGAACCTAGGTTGAAAGGATTTCAGAAAGGATTTCTATATGTTTCGAACAATTGACCTCTTTTAGTATCTTCAGTTAGAAATAATATTGATTCCAGGTTCAAATCTTGGGCTTTCCCGTCACTGACAATCACCTTCGAGTGAGGAAACTGACGCTAACATTAGTTGTCTGTACTCACTCGACTCATCCTTTTCTCTATATGAATTTGCTGTAGAATATTACCTTAATATCACTTTATCTTTCATCTCAACTTTTAAAGATATTCATCATATTATCCCGATCCTTGCTAAACTGAAACAAAGGGGATGTTAATGACGAACGTACCCTTTTTGTGTCTGGATCAGTGCAGAATAAATTAATCGTTATATTTATAAAGCAAGCGATTTCTGAACAGGAATTGGAAAATCTTCTCATAAGACACAATTTTTCAGATATATGCATATACGGAATGTTGGACTAGTCTTTTGAATAGAGACATTGTTGATATCAACTCATTGATAGAGGAAATGATATTAATATATACAGTATGCTATTATTTTTAGTGGCCGTGAAAGTATTGAGTAGTCTCAATATATGCGCCACGGACCTATCATTTAGCAGAATTTTAGAGGAGAGCTTAAAGTTAGTGTTATTTTTTAGACTTAAAATAGTATGTAATGAAATTAATAAATTATTATTATTGGTTCTCATTAAGATCACTGTGGTCATAGATGGATATGTTTGCAGGGAAAGAAGACGGGATTCTGGTGTCTCATTGAAGTGCACGTTCTGGGATCTCTCATTATTCATCTGTCAGTGAGTAACAACCGGAAATATCACTAATCTTTTTTCGATTGAAAACCATTCTTTATCTTCTTATAGTAAAACAATAATTGGATTGGCTTAATTAGACAATTGATAAATATATTAAGGAATAGAAAGAAGAACTGGATAGGTGGTACACTGGGAGGGAATGGTTTACTAAACGAGGTGAAAAGGATAGAGGAAGACCGAGACTTGGTATCCTAGATGATTTGATATCTAATTCATATGTCGATATGAAGAGAAGGGCAAAGGAAAATAGTATGCGGATGAGTTATATGCTATGGACATGCTAATAAGCAGTGCGCAAAGAGAGAGAGAGAGAGAGAGAGAGTAAAACAATCATTGCTGATTATTACTGTAATTCATTATGCAGTCTCCTCTAAAATTAAAATTGTTACTGATTTTCTAGCCTCTTGACACATGGTAATGGTCTATGACGCATGGTAATGGTCTATGTTACATGATAATGGTCTATGTTACATGATAATGGTCAATGACACATTTTAATGTTTTATAACACATGTTGATGGTATATTACACATGCTGAAGGTTTATAACACGTGCTGATGGTTTATGACACGTGCTGATGTTTTATAACACGTGCTGATGGTTTATAACACGTGCTGATGGTTTATGACACGTGCTGATGGTTTATAACACGTGCTGATGGTTTATAACACGTGCTGATGGTTTATGACACGTGCTGATGGTTTATAACACGTGCTGATGGTTTATAACACGTGCTGATGGTTTATAACACGTGCTGATGGTTTATGAAAATATATTCATTTATTTCATTTCAATCTGACAACTGCAGATAGTTATATTATTTTCATAACAAATGGCAATGGCCTTTGACAGTCGAAGCTAGTAGCTATGGAGCCGAAACAGATGCTTCGACTATTTCATTGTTTTCTTTATGTACATGCGTGTTGAAGTATATGCATGTATTTATTAACGTATCTTAATTAAATACCTAGGTAGCCCTTCAAGCTGCGGGGATCTTACATTTCACTTGTCTGGCAGTAATTTGGCTGAGGGAAATTGGATTTATTCTCTGCTATGGGCCACTGATATTTCGTATCTACAAGTAAGACGTCTTTATAGTCGACTTGTTACATACAATAGTGCGAGATAATAAACTCAAAAATATCATTAAATATAACAAACTATAATAACAAACTATAACCAAAAGTGTACGACAGCTAATTAATTTTTCTCGGC
This sequence comes from Enchytraeus crypticus, assembly GCA_905160935.1. NCBI lineage: Eukaryota > Metazoa > Annelida > Clitellata > Enchytraeida > Enchytraeidae > Enchytraeus > Enchytraeus crypticus. The sequence goes on from CAJHZI010000385.1 coordinate 687,769, forward strand.
TTATATTATAGTATAATAAAGTGCCTGACGCGTCATGGCTTGTACTATACTCATAGCTAATTAGTTGTAGTAATAATTACTTTTTCCTGAATTGCCTATTATTTCCCAGTTGGAAATTATTCATAATAGCGAAGTCACAGTCGCGAAGCTATATTCATAATAGCGAAGTCACTTTGCTACTGATTGAGCAACAGCTGATAGCATTGGAAGCTTTCTGGAAATAATTTAATCCTGTTTTGCTAGTGTTATTTTGTAATACTTGAAAAAGTGAAAGTTTTTAGTTATCAACCGCTGAAAATTTAGCGGCGGTTTCTCTTCTAAAGGGGGCAGCAGGACACTTCAGCCTGGATAGGTTAATATAGGTGTCTCAGTCCATTGCGAAAATACGAAAATAATAAACCGGAAATACATAAAATCACCCTTGAAAGATAAGTAGGCCTATTCTAGCTAAAGTCCTTGCATGAATTTTCAGTAACAATTTATCAGTCATAAATTATCAGTAACAATTTATCAGTAATACATTATCAGTAACAATTTATCAGTCATAAATTATCAGTAACAATTTATCAGTAATACATTATCAGTAACAATTTATCAGTCATAAATTATCAGTAACAATTTATCAGTAATACATTATCAGTAACAATTTATCAGTCATAAATTATCAGTAACAATTTATCAGTAATACATTATCAGTAACAATTTATCAGTCATAAATTATCAGTAACAATTTATCAGTAATACATTATCAGTAACAATTTATCAGTCATAAATTATCAATAACAATTTATTAGTAATAAAATATGAGTAATAATTTATTAGTAATAAATTATCACTAACAATTTATCAGTAATAAAATATGAGTAATAATTTATCAGTTTGATAATTTGCCTGTATTTTAGGTCCCAACAACTGCATACACTACCAAGAAATCGATACATTTGCTCCCTTTTCTACATTTTTATGCTATTTTTAGGATATTGATGGAATATCGAGCAGCCCACAAATGCCGCTCGTTAACGATTTGGGACAGAGATGTGATTAGAATGTTCTCGGTGGTGCTCTGTCTCTCGATCGTTTTTATGATCTCTATTTCGGCAGTCGCCCTTGACCTGCTAAGTCCGAATCCCTTGTGGCAAGTTCTGCAGTCGAAGTCAATCTCGTTTAATATCGATCCGATCGATTTCTATTTTCTACACATGCACTGCAACGAAAGATATTTTCTGGTACTTCTCGAGTTAGGTAAGTTTCTAAGACATTTAGTCAGAGACGTTTTGTGAGCAACAATATGTGTTGAAAATTTTCATAGTTTTTAAAGTAAAGATTTCATAATGATTACAGTGGCTTGAAGCGTTGATATACCTTATATCTAATTATATCTAATTGTATCTATATTCAATCATCATCATCATCATCATCATCTTCCCTTGAATCCCAGTTTAACTAGGGTCGGAATACTAACAGTCTGTCTCAAATCCTCTCTGTCCCACATCATGTCATCGGTCAATCCCATATTTATTTCATCTAATTTATTTGTTAACTTAAGAATTATATTCAATTTATACTTATTGTTCCATTAGTACCATTTTATCATTAATAGTTCCGATAATTACTCGATCGAAAATTTGTAAACTAAAGAGATTACAGTTTCTATTAAAACTAGCATGAATCCTCATATTATGTAAATTTCTACTTAAGGGATTGTAAATAAAATAAGTTCTCACAATTACAATGGACAAAACTGTGAATAGTTTTTTGTAACTTACATTGATTAATAACCACTATTTATATCTGATATTTCAGCCGAATTCGTAATAATGGTCGTCGGTATTTATCTGTGCTGTCAATCACGAATGTTAATCATAAGAAGCTCCACCCACTCAGGAACTGACTCCTCCTCTTTCTTTCTTCATGCCCCCGCCCACAGTCCCACATCATCATCGAACTACCGTGAGATCCTCGTCATCGCTATTGGCTTCACCATAGAGGCTGTGCTCTCTGTCATCTTCCACATCATAAGGTACGGCTCAGTTATTGAACTTTCAAAAAGCTTTTCTTTTTGACCTCTCCTACTCAACCTTTGCACAGGAACTGAGACCAACACGTAAACCTCCACTCCACTAGTACCCTTCCTCGGACCGAACTCCCGGATTTTGGCTCGCACCGTTTTTGGACCCCTCACTCTGCTCATCGGATTTGATTTGGTACCACAGTGCTCAATATTGTCATTGACGACAGTAGAACTCTAATTCTGTTGTTGTTGTTGTCAACGAGATGGACTTCTTTGTGCTTTAGAAGGTTTTGACCCTATGCTTCCTGACCCAGTGTGCCGTTATGTTTAGGTTTTTGTGTTTTAAAGTGAATTCTATTTTGCTCCTCATTGGATTAATGGGGTAATTGAATTTCTGTGCTTAATGAATTTTTGTGTCTTGTACTTGATAGGGTTTTTTGTGAAACGTTTGTTTGGATTTGTGATTTAACGTCTGTTTCTTCATAAAGGGATGATAGCGCGAACGCATACTAGGGTCAATCAATATTCTCATACTATTATTTTATTTTTCCGATTCGATCCCATCCTAGTTGCCTGCAGCCTTCCATTTCTGGAAAATTTAATCAGGATATATCCCTAATTTAATCAGGATATCAGCATTTCGCCGTATAGGCCTAGACTGTATCTTCTTTGTAAAGTCAGGTACGCTAACTTTTCGACCATTCAGCTGATTCTCATTGGCAATGTCAGAATTCCGGATTAGGCTTAGACTCCCATTTACTCAGTGTGACCCTAACCTCGTTTAAAAATAACACAATTTTGAGTCCGTTTCACCTGTTCACGATAGCTACATTGCTACTCTTGGCACAATTCATTGGTTGTTTGATTAGCTAACATGCCTATCAAACAACAGTAGCGCATCAATAGCGTAGGGGTAACGTCATGAAGTTTTAAATGACAGATCCTAGGGTGAATTGAACCCTGGTGGGTTCGAATCCCAGCCGCGTTGATCTGAGAGTAAAATCTCGAACATTCACTGGACTGGTTATACGGAAAATTAAAATGCTTAACGGTTAAAACATGTGGTAGTAAAAGTGATAGATATTGACAAAGTTGATCGTTAAGCTATTATGGTTGTTTACTTCTTACTTAAATTAGACTTGTAGATTCATTATTAAATGAAGGCTCATATATTTGATTTGTACATAAATTAATTTATTTTATTTTATTCTAGACACGTTACAAGGCGCCTATTGACTGAGGAAAAGCTGGCTCTAGCTGATTGCATCAGAAGTCATTTGACAGCTACCAGTGTTGTGCTACTTATGTGCAGTGCTAAGGTTAAATAAGTTCTAACTTATAAACGATTCTCCATTTAGCAATTCTAAATTGTTTAAATAGTTACAATACAGGAACCCTACCTATAGGCCGATATATCGTAATATAGGATTAAAAATTCCCATGCAGTGTGTGTATTTTGCAGGTAAAATACATAAAGGAAAACTTAAGAGCGAGACGGGTGCACAAGATATAAGTCTTCTAGACACCAGTGCTCTTTCTTTAACAAATAATTCAACGGTGTGCATAATTTTACAAACATATGCATTCAGGGAAACAGCTTAGCTGCAAGTAAGTAGGCCTATGCAAGAGGAATTGAAGTTTGATGATGAGATTTGTTGATGAGAATGTCCGATTTGGTTCTGCATCATTAAAAAAATTATAGTTTTAATTTCACTAATAGGGCCATTGGTTTATGTATTTTCCTATAATTACTATTTCCAATATTTGGCAGATTGTAGCCCTATGCAAGCCTTGTGGTAGGAAGAAAGAAGCCTCTCTGAAGGTCAACTTGGGCGGGGCTACGAACACTAGCTCCGGCCCCAGTGGGCGGAGCAATACTGAAAATCGATCTCTGATTGGTCAATCAGCCATGGCAAGATTACACGCGGCGGCTGTAGGGCTAGAGGGGGCGGAGCCTATCGAGGACATCGATATATCAGGAATCAACCCAGAAGAACTTAGAGTTCGTATAAAATCAGCTGATTTTTTTTTAGATGATCCAGGAATTGCTCTAATTAGCTCACAGTTGAGCTTAGGCGATAGCAAGTGTTGATAAGTTGTACGACTGCGGATCAGTAAGTAAAGAGTTCAAATCCAGTTCTCATTAATTCACTGATATGTTTTCGACACAGGAAACTGATGATACATAGGATTTTTGACTTGGGCTTTAACGTATGGGAGCTACACATGTTCATAAAGTACTTAGATTAAGCATAAAGTACTTAGAATACTTAAATAGAACCAAATTCTTAATTTTGCTCCCAGATTTTTATAAAATAAAATTGTACACTAAGTATGTGCACTATATGTATAATTTTGATATAGACTTAAGCAGTCTCTTGCCGTAGTTCTTTGCACGCAGTGCGCAGCTTATATATATATATATATATATATATATATATATATATATATATATATATATATATATATATATATATATATATATTATATATATATATCATATATATATATATTATATATAATATATATACATATATATATAGATATATATATATATATATATATATACAGTACATATATATATGTATATATATATATATATATATATATACATGTATATACAGTACGGTTTACTACAGCTGGAGGGAGGTGTACAAGACCAAGACGATGCGTCACGACAACCCGCACATCTCACGTAGGAGGGGAGGACGCAAGCACGCTCATCGGCGCTTTTCTCTCCAGGCTTTGACTTCCGGTAGTCGATCGAAGCACCACTCCTCTACCGGAAGTCACTCAACATCCCTGGCTCCCACACGAGGACACAGGGTTCCCACTATGAGTCCTGGAGGTAGTGGAACAACTGGACGAGCTCATAACTCCAGGTTGAACAGTACCTAACTTGAGTTATTAACTATTCAATTATAATTCATTAATAACGTCAGAGATTAGTTATATTACATGATTTAGGGACCCACTCGTATGTGGAAATGAAGAGGAAGATGGAGGACAGAGACGAGTGGAGGCGTTATATACCATGGACCTGCCAGTAGGCAGTGCACTAAGAGAGAAAGAGAGAGAGAGAGAGACTAACATAAGAAATCGGTTGGTGAGAGCCTAGGTTCCAGCAATTGCCACAAATTTAAACGAGTGGATAAACATAAAAAAATCTCAGAGGACTGGAGAAAGTTCTTTCGTATCTCGACCCTGGTTAAACTGGGATTTGAGGGAAGATGAAGATGAATTAATTACTACCTATTTGTTCTCTCTCTCTCTCTCTGTTAGTGCTCTGCCTACTGTCAGGTCCATGGTATATAATGCTTACACTCTTTTCTGTCGTCTGCTTTTCTCTTCATGTCAATATATGAGTGGGTCTTTAAATCACCAGACATTCCTAATCTCGGCCTGTCCCTACCTCTATTAGATTGATTGGCTTTCTCTCTCCTTCTCCTTTTAGTGTATTATTTTATTATTACTATTATTTTTTATTAGTTTGAAGCCAATGTTTTCTAAAATATTCTGAATCGTAAAAGTATAAGCTTTAGCAGAAAATTCATTTTATAACTGCTACTAATCATCTTTTGTCATCATTAAAATGCAGTCTATCTAGAAATATAGTCCATTGATTTTGCTTATCGTATTGTGTTGTATTGCTATATTGAGTTGTGTGTGTTATACTGTTCTATTGAGTTATCTTACAAATATATTAAAATTTGTCTTATGAATATATTATACTGTAGCGCAATGCAATGTATTATGTTATATTTCCCAGCAATATTTACAGTTTAATGATATTATAAAGCATTCTATTGTATTGCACTTTAAGGGCTTCCTTTGGGACTGCGCGGTCGTCATCGGCCGCTAACACCGAAACTTCTCGCTCGATGACGCCGGACGAATCGTCTAACAGCGCTGACTACGGTTCCACATCCCAGGCTTCGCCGTCAGCCTTTGCCAACTCTGAGCCTTCGGTTCAATCCCCGGCCGCTACCGCCTCGTCCGGGGCTTCCTCCAGAAGGTACACGGGGGGCTCGGTGGCTCGAGGGGAAATGGATGTGATTCAAGAAGATAACGCGAGTAAAGAACAACTACAGGAAAAACTATCTTCAGATCTGAATGGAAGTACGGATGTTACTGTTGTAAAGGCTTCTGACGATAATGTAATGGAAAATAAACTAGTGGAAATAGGCGGAGGTTCTGTTTCTGCTGTGGTTGTCTCTGAAAGTCCAATGCAAACGTCGTCGCTTCAGGAGCCGGCAGAAGTTTGTGTTACAGCTGCAATGCATTCGGTTTCTACGAGTGTAAATTCTTCTTCTTGCAGAAATAGTGGTGTCAGTCGTGTCAGTGGTGTAAGTGGTGTCAGTGGTGTCAGTGATGTCAGTGGTATCAGTGACGTCAGTGGTGTCAGTGGTGTCAGTGGTGTCAGTGGTGCCAGTGGTGCCAGTGGTGTCAGTGCTGTCAGCGGTGTCAGTGGTGTCAGTGCTGTCAGTGGTGTCAGTGGTGTCAGTGGTGTCAGTGGTGCTAGTGATGTCAGTGGTGTCAATGATGGTGCTTCAAACAGCAGAGTAGTGACGTTCAGCCTATCTTCTACATCAGCTCAAGGAGGCCTATCTCTTTCTTCTGATGTCAACATCTCAGATCAGCACCTTGACAGTACTGAACCTCCTTCAGATGTGCCTACAGGCTTCACGAATATGCCTACAGGCTTCACTAATATTCCTGCAGGCACTACGATTGCATTTGTCACGGTACATTCGGCGCTGACGACACCCACAGAGACAAAGGCTTCAGTGTCGAAGTGTGACGACAAGGATTCGACTCCAGGAGCTGCTGAAGCAAATCTTCTAACCTGCGCCACAGACCACCCAGGGCTTGAGGACTCTGTTGAAGTCAAGGCTCCATCAGTGAGATCTTCCGTTAATCGGCATCCTGGTGGAAGAGATATTTCTTCCAGGTCACCGGGATTAGGCTATTCAGTGGATAATTCAGCAGATAAACTCCAAGCAGCAGATAGTTTGAAAGATAATTCAATGGAGGGCTTGGTGGAAAATGTCTCGCATAATGTGCAAGGGAGTGCTGGTAATAATTCAGCAGATAAATTCACAACAGCAGATAGTTTGAAAGATAACTCTACAGATAGCGTGGTGGATAGTGTCTCAGATAACGGGCAACAGAGTGCTGACAATAATTCAGCGGACGCTGAGGCTTGTGATGTGGCAGAAAACTCTACACTTGATAGCACTGTTGATAGCAATGTTGTTCAGGTTGAACCTACAGCAGTTGAATTCTCTGAGAACATGAGACATCATGATGCACAACGCTTGGTTGTGCTCTCAACTGATCCAAATGCCGATCCAGCAGCTGAGCAAGCAGTCGAAGCAGCAGCTAAGGCAGCTGAAGCAGCAGATGAAGCAGCTGAAGAAATCGTTGAATCCGGCACTAAATCTTCTAATGAAATTACGTCTGTAATTGATGCCAGTAAAACAATAAGTGAGGTAGAATTGGCTCGAGGTAGCTTAGATACTACTTTGGCAGAAAGTAAAGTCAGAACTGTATTTTCCAGTCTTGACATGGAACGACCATTCCAGCATCCTACAACAGATGTGATGGTCGATGGAACAACTGATGGAAGCGTCACAAGCTCTTCTGGTGCTGCGGAAGTTTCTCATTTAAATCCACCGCATCAATTCCAATCCGAAATCTCCGGAGTGGTAGTGGATGATCTTGGTAACATAGTGTCCATTGATATCCAGCAGATTGAATCCAGTCTGGAACTCCAGGCGTCACGGAGAGAAGTTCAAGGTTTGGAGGCAGAGGATGATGATGGGGTTGAGAGAGATGATAGTAGCTCAACAGATGATGAAATTGTTCAGTATTTAATGGACATTAAACTTCCAGCTGGTATAGCAGCAACAGCTGCTGTTACATCAACAGCTACTGCTGCATCAACAGCTGCTGTTACATCAACAGCTGCTGTTACATCAACAGCTGCTGCTGCATCAACAGCTGCTGTTACATCAACAGCTGCTGCTGCATCAACAGCTGCTGCTGCATCAACAGCTGCTGCTGCATCAACAGCTGCTGTTACATCAACAGCTGCTGCTGCATCAACAGCTGCTGCTGCGTCAACAGCTGCTGCTGCGTCAACAGCTGCTGTTACATCAACAGCTGCTGTTACATCAACAGCTGCTAATACATGTAAAGCAATTACTAGTACCATAGCTGCTGTTACCTTAACAACTGCTGTAACATCAGCTACTGCAACTGGTGCAACAGTCGATGCTATATCATCTTCAGATGCTTTACACGGTTGAGAAACTTTAACATCTGAACCAGCAGCGACTTTAGCTGCTAACCTAGAGGGTACAGGTTCAATTTCCACATCAACCGCTGAGCACTAGTCACTTTCATCTGTTGCAATGGAGGATAGTTGTGGCTAGTCTAAGCTTTGAAAATAGATTCTTTACAACTATGCAGATGAATGAAACACAGAGGAAGGTCGAAAGGGACAACGAGGACGAAATAATTTTCGAAAGTAGGCCTATCTGCGCATGCTGATTTCGAATAAGACTTAAGTCGTAAGAGCAGATAATTACTGTATAATTGGGACTGAATTAGAATACTTCGTAGAATAACGACATTCTTATAGGAAATTATATTCGTTATTATTGTGTCGCATCACGTGCTATTTTTGAGTGTATTAATTAGTCTGAAAGGATTCTTAATTTAGTTCAACGCTCCCGTTCTCTTTACTTAACAACTTTTGGAGGCCTTTCTCTGCCTTTAACCGCTCTCTCTTTAATTTGGAGTGGACTGACTAGTTCAGATAATTATGTCATGTCTATTCGCAATATATCTAAACCGAGCAACGAAATGCTCCATACGCCAAAAATTGGTGGCATGTAGAGAAAACAGATGTATTTATGCAAAAAGATTGCCATTAGAAACGTATTGAAATTTTAAATTTGGACAAATGCAGGCATACATTCTGAGGCCGTTTATAATTCTGTTCATCCTTAGTAGCATTTAAATCTGGCAAAGCTAATGTTAGCGTCAGTTTCCTCACTTAAAATCGATGTCTGTGACGGGTGAGCCCAGTATTTGAACCCCGCACATCCTGATCCGAATATCTTACAGACATCAATTTAATGATAAAGTCTGATTACGATTGGTCAATTTGATCGTGATTCAGTCACAAAAAGGATATTTACTTACAAATACTATTAAAATCTCTACTGTGAATGTTTTGTAGGGCATTGACTAAAGCTTTTGTCGAAATTTCAGCTTTATAATTTACATTTAATTTTCACACCGGCTCGTAAATTGTCGAATAATTGATATCAACGGCAAACATGGAAATATATTGAGTGTAATCTAACAGTTTATCTAAGAAGTTATCTAACAACTTGCCTAACAACTTATCTAAAAACTTATTTAACAACTCATCTAAGAACTTATGTAACTACTTATCTAACAACTTATCTAGCTACTTATCTAACAACTTATCTAACTACTTATGTAAAAACTATCTAACAACTTATCTAACAACTTATCTAACAACTTATCTAACAACTTATTTAACAACTTATCTAACAACTGATCTAACAACTTATATGGTTATGTCCAGCTTAATGTCATCGTCTACTGACTTTCTGATGCGGTAATCTTAAAGGATCTGCAAACCATTTCTAGCAGTAAAATAGCAAGGAAAAGGAAATACTGATATAATTAAAGTTAATCATAGGAAAGAAAGAAATACTGATATAATTAAAATTATTTCTAGACAATTAACTTAAAGAATAAACATAAATAATCATTTAAAAAATCACTAAGTCCCATGAAGGGTGAAACTATTGAAAGCATCAATGGGTGCAGCAAAGAATGAAAGCTCTATAACACGTGCCATAAACTATTCGTTTGTAAACGGATTGTACGGTGGCTCGCAACTGACATCTAATTTCTCAATTTTTTTTATTTAAAAAAAAATTTCTTGTTACTATAAATAGCCACTTCGTTACTATAAATAGACATGTGTGCTATTTATAGTAAACAAAATTTCTTAACTTTTTTTATTAAAAAAAATCAAACAAATTTCTTGTTACTATAAATAGCCACTCTGTTACTATAAATAACACACTAGCAGTATCTATATCACACATAGTCGATGGCAACATCCAGCACTCGATCTTGAATCAAAGGCTAGCCAATGTGCAGAAAAAAATTCAATGTCCATGACAACATCGAGCACTCGATGTTAAACCAAAGCCAAACCGATGTGCACAAAATTTGGTCAAAAACGGTGCAAATCCAAAATTTCGTTAATTAGTCATATTAAGTCAATTCGTTTATGACAACATCGAGCACTCGATCTCGAGCCAAAGCCAAACCGATGAGCACAAAATTAGGTCAAAAACGGTGCAAATCCAAAATACAGTTAATTAATCATACTAAGTCAATTCGTTAATGACAACATCGAGCCCTAGATCTCGAGCCAAAGCCAAACCGATGTGCACAAAATTAGGTCAAAAACGGTGCAAATCCAAAATTCCGTTAATTAGTCATACTAAGTCAATTCGTTTATGATAACATCGAGCACTCGATGTTAAACCAAAGCCAAACCGATGAGCACAAAATTAGGTCAAAAACGGTGCAATCCAAAATATAGTTAATTATAGCCTGTGCCTCTATCGGCTCTAACTTTCAGAAGAGCACCGTTGTTAGCACGAATAGGCCTACTCTGTATAAGTAGTACCCCGCTATAACTTTAGGATCATTATTGGATTTGTAAACTTCTAACCAGATCATTTTTCTTGAAAATCCATCAATAGGTCTACAACCACTGATGCATAGCCCATATGGTTTCAGTTTGTCATAGCCGTCAACATGCCAGATATTATTGGCCCTGTAGCATAATAAGCTCTGCGACGTAGCCGTTTTGCAGTTCTCAGAGCCATTCCAGTGGAATCCAAGGTAGTAAGGATTAGCCGAACATTTTCTCTGGAAACAACCAATCCTTCCTGCAAGCAGCTTATCAGTGTGCACCCATCCATCCTTAGCCGTGTAGAGAACCTGACTGCCTCTAAAGATTGTTTACAAATCTAAACACTTCTTCTATTGGCGATGAAACTGAGCGACGATAATTATTAACATAAAATAACACTAATAACAATGATATATTAACACTATGAGTTTGAGCCAGAACAGCCAATATCTCCGAGTACGAGAGCCCTAAATCAAAGTACAGACCAACTAACCTCGAATTTTGGATTTGCACCGTTTTTGACCTAATTTTGTGCACATCGGTTTGGCTTTGGTTTAACATCGAGTGCTCGATGTTGTCGTAAACAAATTGACTGAGTATGACTAATTAACGAAATTTTGGATTTGCACCGTTTTTGACCTAATTTTGTGCACATCGGTTTGGCTTTGGTTTAACATCGAGTGCTCGATGTTGTCATGGACATTGAACTTTATTTTTTGCACATTGGCTAGCCTTTGATTCAAGATCGAGTGCCGGATGTTGTCATAGACTGTGTGATATAGATACTGCTAGTGTGTTATTTATAGTAACAAAGTGGCTATTTATAGTAACAAGAAATTTTTTTTTAATAAAAGAAAGTTAAGAAATGTTGGTTACTATAAATAGCACACATGTCTATTTATAGTAACAAAGTGACTATTTATAGTAACAAGAAATTTTTTTTAAATAAAAAATGTTAAGAAATTTTGGTTACTATAAATAGCACACATGTCTATTTATAGTAACAAAGTGGCTATTTATAGTAACAAGAAATTTGTTTATTTTTTTTAATAAAAAAAGTTAAGAAATTTTGGTTACTATAAATAGCACACATGTCTATATATAGTAACAAAGTGGCTATTTATAGTAACAAGAAATTAGTTTTTTTTAATTAAAAAAATTAAGAAATTAGATGGCAGTTGCGAGCCACCGTAGGATTGTCATACAATGGTAGTCCTATTAATTGGCCTCTTCGAGCTTTTTAGAGTGAAAATAATAAGTACATAAAAAAAAAAAAAAAAACTGTGTTCAGTTTATCTGATTTGTTAGTTTAGCTTCTTTATTTCTGCTTTAATATTCTTCTAATGAGCAGGAGATGGAATTTAAAAAATTATTTCATAAAAATTATGTTTCAGTAAAGGTATCTTCTCCAAGCACCTGCTGCATTTCCATTTCTGTATCTCCCTATCACTCTATCTCCTACTCTCTTTCTCACACTCTTGTTATGTTTCTCTCTCCCTCTCTTTCTCTCACACTAACTCTCTCTCTCTCTCTCTCTCTCTCTCTCTCTCTCTCTCTCTCTCTCTCTCTCTCTCTCTTTCTCTCTCTCTCTCTCTCTTTCACTCTCATGTTCTAAATCTCTGTCAAGTCAAATATAAAGTAGAGTTCTTAATCAAGAACTCTACTTTATTTAACCTTATACTTTCTACTCATTTTTTAATCTTTATACTTTTTACTTAATCTTAAACTTCCCAACGAAGAGAGGAAAAATTACTTTTCTACTAACAATTTTGCCATGCGGCTAAACTTTTACCAAAACGTAGCCTTTAATTGGGAGCATTTTTCCAAGAAATATTTTTCAAAGAACCAGTAGAATTGCACAGGCAAAATAGGTTTTCGGTAATAGGAAAGAACTTTTAACAAGGAGTCTAAAGAAAGCCACAAAGATAACGATAGATAAAATTTTGTATGACCACGCTCTTATATGGATTTGAAAGATGGAACTTAAGGAAGAAAGATATAAGGAAGTATGAAGCGTTGGAAATGTAGATATGGAGAAGAATGATAAAAATTAGTTGGCTCCAACAAGCTACAAGTGAAGAAGTTCTGGAGATAGTTGATACAGATAGATAGTTGATAAATGCATTAAGAAATAGGAAGAAGAGTTAAATAGGACACGTTCTAAGGGGGGAAAGTTTACTAAAACACATTCTACTATGGTAGAATGGAGGAAAAAGATACAGAGTTTGACTTAGATTAGTAATGTTAGATGAGTTAAAGATCCACTCATATTTAGACCAGAAGAGGAAATCGAAAGACAGGGAAATGTGGAGGTGTTATATGCCATGGACCTGCCAGTAGGCAGTACACTAGGGAGAGAGGTTTAAGGTACTATTAATAAGTATTAATATTAATACTAATTTGAGTGTCACGTGAACAAATCCTCGTTCATTAGTTTTGAGTCCATTTGTAGGCTAAGCAAGGCTTGATTTAAACCTATCAGGTTGAACCTTTAGCAAGTCGGTAGGTTTTCGTAAACTGTGAATCAGTGGACTCGGGTCAACAACCAGTGGTCTCCACGTCACTGACAAGCTTTCGAGACAGGAAACTGACATTAAATCAGCCTTAAGACTTCAATCATTTCATCCTCTCAAATGCTGCATTTCACTCTGCCACTGACAGAATCTAATTATATCGTTCAGAGGAAGAGGTAAATAAAACTAATGATACAAATGGACTGATCACGTGAGCATTGGTAGGGTGGGACGGTAATAATTTTTCTCACAAATTGTCATGTAAGAGTGCGCAAAAGTTGCCAAAATGTATTCAAGTACAATGACGAAGTTTCAGCAAAATTTGGTATTGGAAATAAACATTTATTTGTCTGTTAAGTGGTATATTGTTCTGAAAGTGAATTTTTGGGATTTAAATGCAAAATGTAAAGCATTCTTAAATTAATATTAAAATAGAATTTATTTACATATATATTAAACGTACTGTATGTTTTTCGACCAGGGTGTCTAATAATTATATATAATACATGTATAGGCCTAATATTATATTAGTTCCTACGAGACGTAAACTGCAATCTGTGTAGTCATTCCTACTGAAAGCCGATAATATAATATTAAAGTATATCAAATTTAAATATAAAAATATCTCAATCTTGTGGTTTTTGTTTCATTTTAAAATAAGTGCGCTTTAATCAAACCATTTAATATTAAGCGAAAACACGCTCCTCCAAAGCTCCAATCTAAGTACTAGCGGACAAATATATTTCTAGCTTTTGCATGATTCAATTAATTTAATTAGTTTTAAGGCATAGACTTATATAGTAAAGTCACATGACTACCTCAGAATTCTATATAAAATGTTTCATGTTAACACCACGGTGATCATAGCCTAGTTCACACAGCCTTGAAGGTGAGGTAATTCTACGCATGTTTTAGATTTCATAATGCTTAATGTATAGGTCCGGACTCCGCAGTTCGCCTGTTTCGAACTCGTGCAGTCGACGGTTTGTAACTTGCAGAGTCTCACGAACTTAGTTAATAGAAAATACAAGAACTTATTTTTCAGTTTATCTTTCAAGAAGAATTTTGTGGTCATGGTATGATAGTTTTACCATTTTTCAACAGTTTTTAGCCATATCTTCTGTTCATCTTATCCTGAGGACCTTTATAGTTTACATGTATAAATCTTTATTTTTATAACTCTATTTATAACTATATTTATAACTCTTTAATTTTACTACATGTATATTTATAACAATATTTATAACTATACTCATAACTATATTTATCACTCTTTACACTGTCAAAAATTACAATTCATCGGTGTAGATAAAAATCCTAATATTTTATTGTAATTAAACGAATACGTTGTGCCCGAATCACTTCAGAAAAGTCCTAGAGATTGCGGTAAATTTCATTAGAGTCTTTGAGATACACATAGTAATGGTAAACAATGGTAATTGCCCAAGTTGCGAATAAAAGGTACACATAATTATAGTCTAATGCAAAACTGAAAACGGAACCCAAATTGCATACGAGGTCGTTAAATTAAGCCAGTAAGATATTTCATGATGGTATTAATTAGTTTACTATTGTCCACAGTGTGGACTACAGTGCATTGTGTTTATGAATATGCAACCTGAACCTGTTATTTGCAAAGAACTGGGACTATAGAGAGCTAGATATCATTCGACCACGCAAGAATTTCGAGAAATCAAGTGTTCAGCAGATATCTAAAAATGCATCCGGCCGTAGTCGTCACTTTACTGCTGGCTGTGAGCGTCACAGGTTCGAATTCTATCAAATATCTTGTTGATCTCAGTCAATATAATCTAGGTGTATAAATCTGAGACGTAAAATCTACGAAATGATTGTAAGGAGAAATCACAATTCTTTAAACTTAGATATACATGTAGTGCTATTCTAAATAAATTCACCTCTCGAGGCTCAGCGAGACAAGGCTGCATGCCTCTTGTATATTTAATTTCGATTCCCTAGATGTCTCCCAGAAAGTCTAAAATTTTCCAATCGAAATCTGATTATGCTCACTTAAAGCCCCCTTATGTTGAATCTAAACCACATCTCAGAAATCATTGTGTTTCTATAAGCAGCCGTATTGAAATAATAATACGTGCAAAATATTTTTTGTTTAATATAGCAAATTACTTGATTTAAATCCGAAAGAATTACAGAGTGTTTACAGAGTGTTTAATTTAATAATTAAGTAAAAATGATTTCAGATGCCGGAGTTTCATTCATACGTTGGGGAAGAACGGTTTGTCCAACTGGATCACAAGCCCTCTATAAAGGTTAGAATACAGATCTATACATATCACTTCTAAACATAGCACTGATAGCAGTCGTCGTCGTCGCAAAGCCTCCGTCCAGCCGACGCCCAGCCGCCACCCAGCCGCCGTCCAGCCCCCTCCAGCCGCCTCCAAGCCGCCGCCCAGACGCCGTCCAGCCGCTGCCCAGATGTGTCCAGCCGCCGTCCAGCCGCCGTCCAGCCCCCGCCAGCCGCCTCCAAGCCGCCGCCCAGACGCCGTCCAGCCGCTGCCCAGATGTGTCCAGCCGCCGTCCA
Organism: Enchytraeus crypticus; assembly: GCA_905160935.1. Classification (NCBI taxonomy): domain Eukaryota; kingdom Metazoa; phylum Annelida; class Clitellata; order Enchytraeida; family Enchytraeidae; genus Enchytraeus; species Enchytraeus crypticus. The sequence continues at coordinate 703,611 of CAJHZI010000385.1, forward strand.
GCCGCCGTCCAGCCGCCGTCCATCCGCCGCCCATCCGCCGTGCAGTATTTTAAAAGTGTAAAAACTCATGTATGCTGGGGCAGTACAATGACTTGTAGTTAAATGTGATATGTCTTATTACTCGTTACTGTCCAATACGTACATGCATGTATAAACATATATTTGTTGAGCTGAGAAGGTGGCTTGTTGCAAGCTGCTCAACAGCGGATCGGTTGGTGCAGAGTTCAAATTCAGTGCTCTCCCCGTCACTGATATATGTTAGAAGGCAACTGAAGATAAATGTGTTTTATATTTGCTTTATTTATGCGCATATTATATTTTATTTCATACTATATATGCATATATATATATATATATATATATATATATATTTTATATATATATTCTCTCTCTCTCTCTCTCTCTCTCTATATATATATATATATATATATATGTGTGTGTGTGTGTGTGTGTGTGTGTGTGTGTGTGTGTGTATACATACTGCATGTTTATATATATATATATATATACATGTATATATATATATATATATATACATATATATACATATATATATATATATATGTGTGTGTGTGTGTATGTATATATATATATATATATAATATATATTTACACACAATTATGTATTAATATATAAACGTATATAATATCGCAGTATTTGTCTGATAGGTAGGGCCTATCATCTTATCAAGAGTTTCACTTTCTTGCATTAGCACCAGTTACTATAGAAACATTGATCTCGAAGACCCGGCTTCGTGGTAGACAAACTTCATGGTTGACAAACTTCGTGGTTGACAAACTTCATGGTTGATAAACTTCGTGGTTGACAAACTTCGTGGTTGACAAACTTCGTGGTTGGCAAACTTCGTGGTTGACAAACTTCGTGTTGACAAACTTCGTGGTTGACAAACTTCGTGGTTGGCAAACTTCGTGGTTGACAAACTTCGTGGTTGACAAACTTCGTGTTGACAAACTTCGTGGTTGACAAACTTCGTGGTTGACTGTTCCAAACTTTTAACTAGTAACATCGGATGGTACTTTTTTGTTCGTATAGTTGCACACATGACATACCGCATGTGCTACATGGTTTCCTTTCTGAGTTTTTGTTTTTGTATTTTTCATTGTTTCCTCCATTCCCCTCCATGGTTATTAGTAATCGTTGTCTTTTGTGTTTAGACCTTATTGTTAGTCTGAAAGTGGAGTAACTTCACTAATCGTTTCATTGATTGACTGACTCATTGATTCACTGACGTCTTCTACAGGATTTACCGCAGGTCCCAAGATAGGCTCCGGTGGAGGTGGATCGAACTTCCTGTGCATGCACGAGAAGCCAAGCTTCATCTCGGGCAGTCCTGGTCGCGGTACCTACGCTGGTGTGATCGTTGGGGCAGAGCTGACCTACGCCGGGTTCACGAACGTCCTCTCCAATGAGAATATGCCGAGCGGAGTTCTTGTGAGTCAGGACGTCCCATGCGTGCGCTGCTATGTGTCGGGATCGACGGATTCGATGATGGTTCCAGGCAGAGGGGATTGTGGTGATAGCGGGTATGACTCTTAGACTTTCATTCTTGATGTTTAAGATATTATTTTCGTGGAAAATAATGAGTTATGATTAGTCTAACACAGCGGTTTTGTAAAATTTATCGTGCGCTCAAACAAACGAAGTTACAAAACGTCGAACCCGGTTAGTACTTAGTTGAGAGACAGCTGCTTTGGAGGACCTAGTGTTGACCGGTTTGAGCAAAAACACCCATGAGATTGAAAAGATATTCCTAATCCACGCTTAATGTACAATGCGCACTGCATATGCTACTGTTGTACTGTACTGTAGTGTACAATTTATATTGGCCACGAATGTTAGAAATCATCTAAAGCTTTAAGCACCAAACAAAATTTCAAAAACAGCAACGAAACAGCATCACCTACGTCAGTCATTTGTGAACTAAAACGAAATCAAATAGTTTAAACTACATATCAATGAGCAAATTGGGATATTGATTGGCACCTATTGATTTCCAACAGATACGACTTCATGTACAGCGGGGTATTGATGAGTGAGTACAGTGGTGATGCCAATCGCAAGCGCTCATCATATATCTGCTTGGATCATGCGCCCGAAGGCATCATGGGCGGAGAGGCACAAAGCGGTGACGCTCTACTCTACCCTGTCGAGGTCGGCTGCGGTTCGCTGCCATGCAATCCCTACGTGGCTGGGAAACAAGTCCCCTGCGCCGTCTGCACCTACTAAGTGCCCTTCAATTCTCCTAGTCGAGTGCCCTTCAACTCTTTTGGTCGAGCGTGTCTTACTAACGGCCTGCCTTTACCATCTGGAGTAGGTTGTAGTGTGTTTAACGTCAATGTTCAGAAGCACAAGGCTTCTCTTCAAGACGATTCGACACACTCGAGCTACCGTCACAAAGATTAATGTAACAGTAACAAATATAACGTACCTATGTCACTTCCCGTCACTAATGCCATCTGGAATATTACCATTTGGAGTATTAGTACAACAGTATTCATAACTGAATAAAGATAAATAAAGAACGGTGTTTTCTATAATTCTCTAACAGAAGTAAAGGTTATTTAAGAGTTTGAGAACATTCTTTTCAGTTTTTCGGTTCATAATTGAGTAAAGCCCGTTTATTAAATACTGTATGTATTGCCAATATACATGTATTATGTATATAGTATATAACGTAAATAATAACCTAGGCATTACATAAAACTAATTGCAGGATCAGATATTTATTATTATTTTAATTATTATTATTATTATTATTATTTTATTATTTTTATTTTTATTTATCTTATTATTATTTCTGTTAGCTTGTCTGAGAGTAAAATCTCGGACATTCACTGGATTGGTTATACGGAAAATGATCTAAATTTCCTAATGGTTAAAATATGTGGTATTAAAAGTGATAGATATAAAATAAGTTGATCATTTCACTATAATGCCTGCTTTTTTTGTAATCAGAACCTCATATACTTGCATAGCAACATATATACCGCGTATAAAAATAATTGTTTGCTTCCCCTAAAATCCAAATATTTCAGTTCAACCGTGGGCTAAAACTGTACTACACTGTGTTTTTTATAACTGATACCCCAAATTGTTTTAACAATAAAGTCGTAAGAAGTGAATCGATGTTCTTGAAATTTTCAGTACGTGACCAGCAGCCAATTCTACAAAAGGTAGAGAAATTTCGTTTGAATATCTTTAAAAACGTGAAACTTATAGTTTCGCGAATAGGAGTGGGGTCAGATAAGAAATTTCCAATACATGATTACGGGCGTGTTACATTTAGAGTAGATTATCTCTATAAAAATACCAGCTTACACGCAATATAAAATTTCTGCTAATGCTATTTTGAAGAGCAATCATTTCTTTGAAAAATGACGTAAAAGACGTGCTGATATGTTTTTAATTGACAAAGTTATTGAACTTTTTATGCATGCATTGCATGAAGAGAATAAACAAGAAATCATTTTATCTGTAGTGCTAGAGGATGCCGCGGCAGTGTCTGCGGTGATAGCAGTTATAGCCAGTCGTGCAATGCATACATTAAAAGTTCAATAACTTTGTCAATTAAGAACATATCAGCACGTCTTTTACGTCACTTTGCAAAGAAGTGATTGCTCTTCAAAATAGCATTAGCAGAAATTTTGTGACGTGTTTGCTATTATTTTTATAGAGATAATTTTACGCTGCATGCAACAAGCCCGTAATCCTGTACTGGAAATTTCTTATCGGACCCCTCTCCTATTCACAAAACTATAACTTCCACGTTATTAAAGATATTCAAACTATATTTGGTAGAATTGGCTGCTGGTCGAGTACTGTGGTCCACTTCGAACATCGGTCCACTTCTTACGTCTTTATTGTTAAAACAATTTTGGGTATCAGTTATAAAAAACACTGTTTACAAATTAACAATAGGCATACATGTACACACGTACGCTACTGATATAGTAAATAATGTGCATTACACTGATTTTAAAGTAGACTATTTGTTCTTCAATTGAACTGTTTTCATTTTATAACAGAATACTGTATTAAGCACAAAGCATTTTCTTCATTCTAGAGAGTCATACGGGTGAGTTATAAAACGCAAAATTGCATTACAATATTAATTAATTCGATAGCAACTTTTTTCTATTCTTAAAGTTTTCGACGACATTTCTTTTTTGTTTCAATTTATTTGTAGTTTCCAAGATTCTTTAATAAACTTAAAGTATTCAATGACTGATTAACCGAAATCTCTATTGTTTAGTAAACAGGTGGCTACCGATTTTACACCAGCAGGATTTTCTCAGACTGTATCCCTTATTGCACGGATACACTTTATATCTATTAATATTAAACCAGTCCATAAAATACCAGAATTCTCGTTATAAGAAGATGACTTATATCAGTTGAGGAATCGCAATTTAGTTAGATAACTCACTGTTGCTGTCTCTTGCACATTGCTTCACTGATATCCTCTGAGGCTCTGCTAGCACTGACCGCATGCTGCTTCTATCTTTCTATAGGATCTGAATCCTCACCGCGCAATAGATTTATCAATTCCGGTGAATCCGAGCTCTGAACTGTCTGTAGCATCAGCTGCAGCTGCGGCAGGTGCTACAGCTGCTGCAGCTGATGCAGGTGATATATATATATATATATATATATATATATATATATATATATATATATATATATATATATATATATACACACATGTACAGTATATATAATTTATAACATACTTGATCTCAATCGATTACATAATTAAAAGGCCTACAGTTTTAAGCATGTTTCGTAGTAACTTCATTAATTTTTCAATTATCTGTAAACTACTGATGGCATCATCATCATCATCTGTAGCACATCGAGCGATGAATCGGTAGGCATATTGTTTTGTAAAGTAGCAGAGAACAAGCAGCAAGAGCTCGGCAGACGTTGAGCTGCAGGAGCTGCTGCACACAGCTACTGCTAGGCTGCTAAGCTGCTGGGCTGCTGAGCTACTGAGCTGCTGGGCTGCTGGACTGCTAGGCTGCTGGGCTGCTTAGCTGCTTGGCTGCTGCTGGGCTGCTGGACCACAGCTCTCAAGTTTACGCTAGCTAAGCTAGGAGCCTGAGCGGCTAGCGAGAGTTTAGATGTAATGTGGTCGACTTCCTTTGGATTTTCTCCTGTACACAGCGGTAAGATTTTGTATGGATCGTTGTGAAGACACATCGGATTGTTATTAAGTAGTTTATATATCTTTATTTTATTAACACTGAGACTTATATTTGAGTGATTTATTTATTAATTAATCTAGGGCAACACAATTTCATTGCGCCCTTTTAGATTCAGCTATTCAGCTTAGCGTGCAATTAATTTTGCCAACGGTTTGAACTATTCATTAAATAAATGATAATGATAAATATAAAAGGTGACAATAACCACGGTAATTGGGCGGGATTTAGCGCACTCGGTTAAGCTGCGCGTCACATGAACGAAGTTAAGCTCCATCGCGCCGGGTAGTACTTTGTACTTTGTACAAAGTGGGCGACCACCTTGGAAGACCGAATGTTGACAGGTTTAAAAGAAAAAATTCCCGAGGGTGTTGGAAGGTTATTCTTAAATCCGCGCCGGCTGCAATTGATGCGCCAACAAAAGGCAACGATTACTAATAACCATGGAGAGAAAAGGAAGAAATAACGAAAACTACAGAAACCAAGAAAGGAAACTATGTAGCACAGGCGGTTTGTCATGTGTGTAACTATACGACCAAACAAAATTGAACTCTGTAGCCAAATGCACGTAGGCATACATGCTACAATTTATATCTATCTGAAAATGTACATTGACATTTAGGATAGAGAAGAAATCGACATAACTTAGCAGTTAGCACGGAGCTCTCGATGCGAGCACTCATTAATGAGCCACTTCAAGCAATCGTATTCTCTAACCATACATGACATTATAATAAGAAAAATAAGTCTTTATTGACATTATTTACATTAAATACATCAGCATATTGATAAATATTACTCTATTTTATGTGGATATAGTTTAAGATTTGAGATCATGTAGCATTGCTCTCCAAGTACGATCAAATCTCTCATAATATCGTCTAATACGAGTGTGTGGATGCATTTGAAGATGACGATTTAAGTTGTGAACTGTTAGTGTATCAGTTTCATATCCCGACCCTAGTTAAGCTGGAATGTAAAGGGAAGATGATTATGATGACTGTTAATGTATCAATTCATTTATTAGTGCATCAATCTGAATATGTACTTTGGACCTGCCACTTGACAGAACACTAGACAGCGAGAGAGAGAGAGAGAGAGAGAGAAAAGTAGCAAGAGAAAGAGAGAGAGAGAGAGAGACAGACTATTAGTGTGGCGCAAATTAATTCTAAGTGAATAGCACTCAGTACCAGTTGATTAGTGGCGATATTACCGTCGAATTAATACTTTATTTATTGCCTGTGCACGCATTCCTTATAGATAGAGATCCCAGTCCAAATCCTGTTACTAGTAAGAGTCTATGACATCTGGGATGGAATATGAATGCTCTGTCCATTGAACGATGCTTTTATTAAGTTTGGCACAATACTTAGCCTACTCAAATGTTTAATGACATTTGGCAAGTTATCCATTGTTTGTATCCAGACAGTATTGGCTGTTTCGCCTAATAAAATAAAAGTCGCGTATAGAGTTAACGTGTAATTCGCTGTTCATAGTAAGTTTTCAAAGTAGACTAGCACCGTAGCGCTACTGAATTAATTCATGTCGAAACTATTCGACTTTCGCGTAATTTTTTGGCTCATTTTCAATCCATGCTTGAGTTTGTTTTGTATTATTTTCTCTTAATTAGCCCGGCCATTTTTATAACCAGTGCAGCAATAGATCTTTTCGGTAATAGCTATAAATAGAACATCGTGGACACCAAATATAAACAGTGGACTAGAAAAAGTAAACACTGCATGGAATACTATTGAAATGTACTAGTTCCTCATAAAATTTCTAATACAAGTTTTCTTTAGAAATGTTATTTACTTTACAACCTACTATACGTATATTAATTAAAGAATAACTTAACACTTATAGTTTAACTCTTTCACCCATTATAACGATATGCGTGCATTATAACGAAGTTATAATACAGACCCATTACATTTACATGTAAATTTATGTATCAGATGTCAACATCAACAAACCAGTGTTACCATACAACAAAATATGTTTTCAATTACCGAACTGATCTATTGCTGTTGCACTGGTCAGTTACGTTTTGGTCATTAAAATCTATTTTTAGAATAGAATAGCAATCAATATCGGCGTTACGATCGCTGCAGTTACGAGAACGCTGCCGGCTTATAAGCTACGACTGAATACCATGAACCACAACCCGTGATAGCTCAGTTGGTAGAGCGGAGGACTGTAGCGGTAAATGCTGTGATCCTTAGGTCGGCGGTTCAACTCCGTCTCGCGGGAATGTTTTTTACAATTTTAGTTTTACATTATTGAATTTAAGTCATAAACTCTTCGTCAGCTGGTTAACATTAGTACTCTGAAAGTATCGAAATATTAATTAATGAAATTAATTTAATAATAGGCCGCTGCAAGTTAGAATTTCGTTTCATGTAGGCTTGTTGATGCATCAAATCAATTCTAAAGAAGTTACAATAGACTTTCTCCAACCTGAGCGATAGCAACTTGTAGGTTTTTATTTCTTGGACCAGGTCCTGTCGTGTAATTAACGGGACTGTTGATAAATACAGATACCGCCGTAACTAAAAATATGGTTTTATGAAATATGATACTTTTTTTGCATAACATATGCGAGATATTCAAAATACTATAGCGGACTAAACTACAGGGTAAATAGGATAGATTTCCCAGGGAATGACGCCCTGCCCAGTAAATGTAGAGAGAGAGAGAGAGAGAGAGAGAGAGAGAGAGAGAGAGAGAGGAAGAGTGAGAGAGAGATAGAGAGTGAGAGAGAGAATGAGAGAGTGAGTGAGAAAGAGTGTGAGAGTGAGAGTGAGAGAGATAGAGAGAAAGAGAGAGAGAGAGACAGAGAGAGAGAGATCAGTGCGTAGTAGGTCGATACTTACTAGATTCCTCACCTGCGCGTCCATCAATTTATTATTTCTCTGAAGATATTCATTAGCGAGGGAGTTTGGATGAGTAAGTGGGCCGTTGCTTAGTAATTCCGTAGACTCCAGGATTCAGGATTCCTATAATCCCTAGGTTATAGGAGAGATAGATAGATAGATAGATAGATAGAGAGAGAGAGAGAGAGAGAGAGAGAGAGAGACACTATGTTTATGTCAGAATCACACGCCACTACAATATTGCACACTAGTTATATAAAGTCCAAAATAATATACAGCATGAATTCATATCGGAATAAATATTTCAGTCAAAAACATAACCAGCACATAATTAATAATTTGTCTATTCTATCAGTGGGCCTACTAGCAGTTCCATGTATTTGATCTCAAATAGGAATCCATGTTAATTCTCGGAGTAAGTCAATCCTCTTTCCTTCGGGGCCTCCAGGTGATCATTCTATCAAGAATCTTAACCCTCTCTAGGTTGGGATAATCTAGGGGGAGAGGGGAATCTGAGTGGGTTAATCTGGGGATGGCCCTGTATGCAGAAAGTTATGCGGGTAAGATTTGATATGAAATGGTCCCTGACATTGCTTTATGGCGAGGAACCGGACGTTAAACTCTTATTGATTGAAATGTAATACTTCATTCGACATTACGTATCGCTGCAAAATTTATGTAGTATAATATAAGCCATTAAATTTATAAGTATAATATAAAATAAATAAAGTATAAATAAAATTTAATTTTTCCAGCTCCGTTTTGGTTTCAAGAAAAATTCAGATTTTAGATTCTATTCACTAAGGATCGAGCTTAACTTCAGCATTCCTAGAGATTCACTTTCTGCATTAAGTGCATGCCCTACTGCACTCAATGCCACTGCAGTAGTGCTGTGATATTATTGTGATATTATATTGACTGGAAGCTGACGAAGTTCAATTTCACTCGAAACTCTTCTGTTCTTGACATGACTACATGTCTAGTCGATATGGGAAATAACTTGTTTTTTGTTCTTTAGTTACTATTTTAAGTGCTAGAAGGGCCATGCCGTTTTAAGTAAGTTTTAGTGTAGAGTTTATGATTGGATTGAGTCAATTTCACAATTTTAAGGATTTCAACGCTAGCTACATGACACTTTCTCCATGACGTTTTCTCTATGACGTTTTCTCCATGACGTTTTCTCCATGACATTTTCTTCATGCCGTTTTCTCCATGACATTTTCTCCATGTTATTATCGGTCACTTACGGATCAGTGCACTCGAGAAATATTAATCAAAGTACCAATGGTTCATAATTTTCATTCATTTTCTCTACAAATATGGCGAACATAAGCAATCTAGTTTTATATAAAGCTTCCCTTAACCACTTCCTACGCACTCCTGACTTACAATACCTCTTTGTTTTCAGTTACCACTCGCGTATGTTCTGCATAGGGCAACAGCAACCAGTAGCAACAGTTGCTCCATGCATTCTGGTATTTATTGTTTGGAACATCTGAGGTTTCGTCTCTAAACCACGTTATTTATTCTTGCAATTCAACATTTCTTACTGAATTCACGAAAACCTTAGAGCATAATATTTTAATAGCATATTGGAGTGAATAAGAATGCTGTTTTATGATACCATCTGTTCTAATGTAGGCCTACTCATTTTAGAAGAGTCGACTAACGCAGATGTTGCAGTATATAGAAGAGATCTTTGCCCCGGCTTTTAGGCAATTTCCAAGTAGTCCAATTTGAGGCTTATATATATATACTTGTCATATCTGATTTGATCATTAATTAGTCTTAGTAATATTTTTATTAAATAATCATAGTTATTCTGAAGCTTCATCAAGAGTTTGTTACTACTGATTAGTTCATTATATGACTGGTTGATACTATATTTATTGTAACATGAGTTAGATGATGTCACATGGTCTCCACTTTAGATCAATAGAAACGGGTGAATTTCAAATCTTGATATGACCAGTAGCTGGTGTAGGCCTACCCCAGTTGATTGATTATATTTACTTGGCAAGCGGATTTATTTGTTCATAAGTTATTTAATTTTGGACAATGGATAGATGGAGTGCGAGTATTGTGCTATTAATTTTTATTACGGTTTAGTTCAAACTCTCAGCTTTAGGTAGACCTGAAAAGCTAAATGAATGGATGAATGAATGAATGAATAAATAAATAAATAAATGAATGAATGAATGAATCCTGAAATGCTGATTGAATGCTGAATGAATTGCTGAATATGCAGACCTGAACTGTTGAATAAGAGCTGAATATCGAATAACCATTTGCTTGTTTGTTTTCTGTCAGAAGGCCTACTTAGCCAATAATACATTCCCTGCTAGCTCTGCATTCTATATGCATCTACATCTCTCCCTCTCTCTCTCTCTCTCTCTCTCTCTAACTATCTATCTATCTATTTATCTCTCTATCTATATCTATCTATCTCCCTGCATTTATCTAACACTTGCATTTTTGGTAAGATATGGTATAACTAAATAACGTGACTCAATTAACACACAAAGTATTTTACACAAGTTCCTGTTTTTTAAAGTATTTTATTCTAATTTCATCGAGCAACAAATTTTATAAATGATGTGATAGGTAACGTGAAATAAATTTATCCTGCTATTTTGTCTAGATATTTTCTGATAATTTTTGTGAAGGACATATCCTCTGCAACTTCGGTTAATTTATCAATGCTTAAATATGTCGAAGTGGACTACATTTGCATTACATTTTGATTCTGCAAGAATTATACGCAGAACAAACATCATACAAACTGATACTTAGCACCAACACTGGAAGCAACTGAAAAATAATTTCATTTAGAGTTTAGATATAGCAATTTTCAGCACCAATGGCCAGGAACGGTATTTTCTGTTCGCTATCTCTTGTTTATGCCTGCTTACCTGATATTTATAGTGAAAAGTTGGAGCTGTTTTATCTCTCCTCCATTACTAGCGCAATCCAGCTCTCAGTGTTGTTCTGCTTATCTCATTTGCTCAAGATCCAACTTGTTATCTTTCTTTTTCCCACTGTCCTATTCTCCTTCGCTTTTTTCACTTCCCTTTTTATCATTCTTCATTCTGCTTATCACTCCTTTTCTCTGCAACATATTTTTATCAATCTTTCATATTTTCTCTTGTACGTTCTCAGGTTCTACACGAAGAGATAGAATTATCTCTCTATGCCTTGCAGCTTATGGTAAAGTGCTCTACATATCTTGCCTTGACTATTCTAATATGGTGGTCTATTCGAATGAAGTTTTATGTTTTAGTTTTGTTAAACTATACGTGTAGATCTGTGCATGACACTAAATGTATATTCGCTAGATGTGGATATGTTATAGAATGGATCCGACTACACTGGCATAGGCTTTCTTTACAAATTAATGCATTGAGTCTGAAAATTAAAAAACAAAAAAAATTACGGTAATGTTGTTTTGCATTACTATCGTATTCTACTTTACTTATATCTTTCAACTTTCTCTCTCTCACTCTCTCTCTCTCTCTCTCTCTCTCTCTCTCTGTCTGTCTGTCTATCTCTTTCTCTCTCTCTCTCTCTCTCTCTCTCTCTCTCTCACACACACACATACATAATACGCACGCACACACACAGCATACAGATTCTCTCCAGGTAATCTTCAGCAATGCTTTCTCTAGGTAGTGGCCTTCTAGGAAGTTTATAGCACCTATAAACCACGCAAAGTTCGAACCACTCTGGTTAGCAGTGCTCCTGCCTCAAGCAGCTTGGTATTTTCTTATTCCATAGAAATCAAATCTACTACCATGATATTTATCATCATCTATTTTAAAATGCTTTAGAAAAGAACAACGATTTAAAGATTTATAATCACAATGACTAACGGTAGATGTTGAAATCATTTAATTGCTAACTAAATTAAATTATCTGCTTTATCTATTTACTAGAGAAAGTAAAATACTAATTAATTTAATAAAAATGTATTAGTATTCCTTAAAATGCATTAACTAAACTCATCGTTGTATTGACGGAAAATATTCATTGTGATTGCTAAAGTTTCAGTCTAACGAATCTAATTCATATCGTGTGAAATAATTATTAATTTTAATAAATTTCATTATAATATAATATAGTATACTATACTATAATATAATATAATATATAATATGATGTAATATAATATAATATATTGTAATGTAATGTAATGCATTGTAATATAATATATTGCAATGCATTGCATTGCAATGCAATGCAATGCAATGCAATGCAATGCAATGCAATGCAATACAATACAATACAATATAATATAATATAATATAATTATAACTGTTAATTTTTATACTATTTCTGTTTCAGAATATATTACAGTTTGGGATTTAATATTCAACTTATTTCGTGTAGTCGGATAAACTTTTGGATAAATGTAATCCTGTTATTCTAAATCCCACCACAGCCCAAAATATCAAAAATGGCCACCTTAATGACGCACAGTCCCGTACCTCCGGGTTCAAAAAGCGTGACTAATTATCGAGCCTACACAGCTTCCCCAACATTTAGCGACCCTCATTCCCAGCTAGACGACATCATCAGCGATCTACTGAGTGATAGAACCTTCACCACCGACCAAGAAGACTCTGATTCTGTCGACCAGGGTCCTCAACACGGCAGCATCACAAGGCACGACGGCAACAATAGAACTGTGGTCAGCTGGCAGAAGAAAGCATCAGGTCCTTCTAGAAGCATCATGGTGTCATCTCATACTGTGTCCAGACCAACTCCAAACTCAAGAGTAGAGTCAGAGAGCAGCCAGCAGAAGTCTATGTCCGTGCAGAGATTTCCCGGTGGTTCCGCTGGATCAGCCTCGAGGTATGATGAAGAAAAGTGGACGACCAGTGATAGGTATCTTTATCGAACAAAGCAGGAGTCAAACGCTTTCGAAGAATCAAAGGGAGAAATAAACAAATTAAATGCGGTGTTTGCCCCCTCTCCTCAAGGTACGGCTCCTCCCGCGCCTAGGCGTCTCATCAGTTACGATGGGTTGGACGGCAGGCAGGGTCCCCCTTATCGGAAAGAGCTTGCAGATGTTCTCACAAAAAGATCAATGTCGCAGAACAACAAGTTCTATTCTGACTCAGAAGATGCGGCAGGTGCCTCCTGGCTGGACAGTCAGAGAGTGAAGCTGAATCAGAAGCGAGAGGTTATAGGTTCAACTTCTAGCAGAGCCTACACGAGCGATACCGAGGATGGACGAGTGTTCGGTAGGAGAGGAAAAGAAGTCTCGACGGCTCGATACCCAGTCAACTCTTACGACAGTCTTGATGAGCTCAGTCACCTCCTTAATGAATCCTCCCGTGATCTTACCAACACCTGGCAGCAACATCAGAAGAAACAGCAAAAGGTTCAGAAATATCATCAAATACAGCAGCGCAGTAGCAGTGTCGATGCCATGAGAGACGGTAGTCAAAAGCCGTGCTTCTTTGTGTCGGGTTTGGAGAAGCCGGCGTTCTCGAAGCAGACGACTAAGTACGTGTTCGCGGTCAGTCCTTCCCCGTCAACCCTGCTGAGAGATGACTCACTGGAGGAGAAGTTCAGCAGAACAAGCTGCCTCTCTCCTCCACCACCGAAGAGAGGTGAGAGCAGCAAAGAAGCTGTCCAACGTAGACACGGTGAGAATGGATCTTTTTCTTTCTCTTCAGCACGTGTTTTTTTCAGATCGTTTGGGGTGAATCGATTTGTAGTGACACGTGGTGGGGGATGCCTCTGACATCATCCTTGTATGAGGAAACGGACGTTAAACCTTTATTATTATTACTATTATCATTATCTTGTTGCTCTGAAGCTGTTTATATGCTGGGCTTAATTTCTCTGACTTTCATTATGTAAAGCAAACACGCATTATAGTGAAATGATCAACTGTGTTGATATCTATCATTTTTATTACTTTTAAACCGTTAGGCAATTTAGACCATTTTCCGTGTAACCAGTCCAGTGATGTCCGAGATTTTACTCTCAGATCAGCATGGCTGGGATTCGAATCCACGGTGGTTCAATTCACCCCAGGATCTGTCATTTAAAACTTCATGACGTTACCCCTACGCTATTTATACATTCTAAATAATCTAATATGTATAATCTTTATTCACCGATTTCATGGCAGTATTAAAAACACAACAGAAATTAAATAAAAATAATAAATTAATAAATATATTAACATAAAGTAAAAGAAAGTAATCATGTCTAACTAGATATACCAAACGATACTCCTTTTAAAACGCTGTTACTGTTTGACTATTACTTAATGTTATATCTTTGTTTTACCCATTATGTATATAACACCAAACTTTCAAAATATGATCAAAACCTAAAACTAATTTTTTCTGGTGAATCTTGTATCTCAATTGCATATTTATTTTTATACCTCTAAATTCCAAGTAGTCAGAGTTGTCTGCTTCCATTTTGCCATTTAATTTTTCTAGTACGACTTAAAATGTGTAATATTTGCAGACAACGTATTTACGCAGTTGGCTGATAAAAATACTAATTGTATGTTGTCATGCTAGTAATGTACATTGCATACAGCTTAATTGCATACGAGGTATAATATGCTTGTGTATCAAACCAATAAAAATGATAAAAGCTGATGAAAGTAGGTATGTATAAAACTAATGGAGACGGCATCTCGTTGTTTTTCTGCGATATTGCTGGTGAATAATTCTTAACACATACTCTATCACTCATCAATATTAATGATAACAAATGATTGCATTGATATGGCTTAGCATTTGTGTTAAATCCGATTTGGCATTGAAGCAATCTACTGCGTAGAAACCGTTTGTCGCATTTGTAGGAGAACTGAAATAAAAATTGTGGTGTTTACTTGTGTAAAAGACAAAGCTACTTTCTTATGAATTTTCTGTATAAATTGTTATAATACACTGTAAAATAAAAAGAACACTCTTATCAACAGATTTCGCTTGAGATCTTCACACCGATTAAATAATAACAGCGCCTTTGTTTCAATTTTGTTATTATTAAATTAAAATAATGTGTAGCTCCATCAGTTGACGAATTGGATCAAACTTTGGCAAATATTCTTGCAGCAAACAGCCAGCCAAAACCCGAGGTATGTTGTTGTATTTTATGGTTCATACGCATCGGTTAAAAAAACCATTTAGACACAGAATTATATGTAGCTCTTAAAATTTAATTAATTATAGTGTGAAAGATTTCTAGTCCTCTATAGTTTGATGGAATTTAATATCAAAACTTTTAATAAATTATTCTGCTCTTCAATGAGCTTTATTAAAAAGAGCTTTCTCTCTTCCAGCTTGAGATTTACCTTGCTTATCAAAATTTAAAATTGCATCTCTATTAGCTAAAATCCTTAATAAGCAACTTTAAAATTTGCTATTTTTAGTGTTTTTGTATTGCTATAATAAATATTCAAATCATCGATTATAATTACTTTTCACCGCCTCATATTATTCATACTAGTATTTTTCCCATCCTTTATCCGGGACTCTGAAGAACAGACCAACCGTTAACTGCACTCGTAGTGAAAGGCTATTAATCAAGAACTGAAGATAACAATTGGAAACAACCTCAGAAGCCATACATTTCCAAACTATAGGCTACGGCTAAGGTATGGATGAGGCATTGTCTTATTGGAAGGATTAACTTAATCTATGGAATGCTCTTTGTGGAGTGTAAAATCAAACTCTGAGCATGAATGTGCATCTTGGACCAGCTAATTATAAGAGCATTAGAGCGAGCCTATTACTCTTTGTGTATTTGTGTATTATTTATTATTTATTTATTTATTATTATTATTTATATATTTATATGTGTATTTTATTTCTATTTGTGTATTAGACGGATTTGATAATTGAGGAGGAAGTTATTTCGCTGGAACCGATAGGAAGAGGAATTCAAACCCTGGAGCCGGATGTAGAAACATTGAGCAGGAATCGCTCCCGAGCTCCCACTCCCGTGTATCCAGGATTTCCCACTCCAGGTGAAGCTTCCACAGCTAATACAATGCAATTCTATGTCATGCAGTTATTGCTGTACGATACAATGCAACACAATACATAGCACTGTAATACAATACAATTCAATGTCATGCAGTTATTGCTATGCGATATAATTCAATCCAATACAATACATAGTAATGTAATACAATGCAATTCGATGTCATGCACTTGTTACTGTGCGATATATGCAATACAAGACATAGCACTGCAATACAATGCAATTCAATGTCATGCAGTTATTGCTATGCGATATATTGCAATGCAATACAATACATTGCAATGTAATACAATGCAATTCAATGTCATGAAGTTGTTACTATGCGATACAATGCAATTCAATGCAATACATAGCAATGTAACGCAGTAAAATATTATGCTAGGAAATGAAATGTCTTGCTACAGCAACAACAACAATTAGAGTGCTACTGTCGTCATTTACAACATCAAGCACTATTGAAGAATTCAAGCCGACGAATAAAAATAAAGGGCCCAAAAAACTGTGAAAATGCAGAATCTAGAAAACCTGTCCATGCAGTGCAATGTAATACAACGCACTCATATATTGTAGTAAAAT
Organism: Enchytraeus crypticus; assembly: GCA_905160935.1. NCBI lineage: Eukaryota > Metazoa > Annelida > Clitellata > Enchytraeida > Enchytraeidae > Enchytraeus > Enchytraeus crypticus. The sequence goes on from CAJHZI010000385.1 coordinate 720,299, forward strand.
CAAGATCTTGCAGTACAGCAGAATGCAAGAAATGTATAATAAAATAATTCAAATAAGCAATGTATACTTAAACAAATAAATAGCACTTCTATCAATACACTCTAGAAAGAATTTCTCCGAAATGTTATTGACAGCTTCCCAATACAATTAATGTATTCTTGGTGTTAGTTAACTCCAGATCTAGTGAGTCTTGGATGACCAGTGGCAGGCTAATTAATTTCGCTACTTCACTTAATTTGCATATAATTTAGACCCTAATTTGTATAATATACAAATTATTAGTATGTTCTAATAATCGTAACAGTCATTAATTTTTACTAAATGCTCTGTTGTGTGCACATTGAATAGTTATAATACATTGTATTACTATTCATTCTTAGATTTTAAGATTATTCATTTATTTTATTCATTTATTTTATTCATTTATTTTATTCATTTATAGATTTTAAGATTATTCGCATATTTTATTAATTTAAAAATTATAGGTACAAGTTTCCCACCGTTATGGCCTCATTGCACAGTTAACATTGTTGCTTTCAGTTCATCTCTTTTAATATATAAGTAGGTGTAGATACTGATCTGTTATAAAAGTATAACATAACATAACAACAATTAGGATGCTACTTTCATACTTGACAAAATTGAGCACTATTGAGATAAATCCAAGCCGGTGAGCAAAAAGAAGGTTCAGAAACGGTGCAAATTAGAAAATCCAGAAAAGTCCGAGAAAATAAAATTCCAAGAAAGAAAAGTCCAAGTATCATTCTATCGTCTTTTAAGTGTCGGTGTGGTTTACACTTTTGATATTTCAAGTTTTTGATGAGGCGCTCTGCTTTTGTTAAGGTTACAGATCACCTTCTCTGAGCAGGATGCAGGAAGGTTTCGTTTCACCCACACCGTCTGGACTAAGAAGCCCCACTCCAGGCAGAATGTTTCCAGTTCTCAACGGTCCCTCCACCCCAGGATTCTCCCAGGATCAATCCAACTCGAGCACTCTGATCAGGACCGCTCAGAGCTCTTCGACAATTGGCAGATCCAATGATGGACAATCATCTAGTTCGGTGATCAACGGAAGTAAATCGTTGTCTCAGGAACGGGCGCCCAGTAGACTGGCTTCGAAAGAGGAAGACCTAGAAGATGCTGTGAACTTTATGATGGCAAGTGCTGAGCCGTTTAAGAAAACTACAAATTCGTCGAGCACTTCAGCATCCCAACAAAGTGAGTTAATTAATTAATTTTAATTAATTTCTGAATATTAAATTGATTAAGGTTCTTTCTATCATAAGAGTAGTATTTCTCAGGTGAATAGTAATTTATTGTTAATAGAATCAACGGTTAGAAATGATTCTTTAACTACTGATAACAGAATCAACAGTTAGAAATGATTATTTAACTATTGTTAACAGAATCAACAGTTAGAAATGATTCTTTAACTACTGATAACAGAATCAACAGTTAGAAATGATTCTTTAACTACTGATAACAGAATCAACAGTTAGAAATGATTCTTTAACAACTGATAACAGAATCAACAGTTAGAAATGATTCTTTAACTACTGATAACAGAATCAACAGTTAGAAATGATTCTAATGATATTATATATCTATATGCATCTTTATTTCACCAAAATATATGGTAGCATACTACATTTTATGAATTTAATTATTTATGAATTTAATAATTCTACAATGATTCTAATGGCATTATTAACAGAATCAAATGATACGATCAGGAAAGACGACATCAGTTGGGAGCAAGCTATACCATCTAATTCATCGTCCAAAATGTCAGTGAACAAATTTCAAACTACAGCAAGTTCATCGACTACTGAACTTAAACCTGCCTCGGTGAGAAGCGGTTTGATTGCTTTTATTCGCAGTTTATTCACAGTTTATCTTATTCACAGTTTATTCGTGCGCTGAGAGAGTTGAGGTCTGGTTTTTGAAGTGAAAGCTCACTCAATGAAGTTCAATGAATTAAAAGTTTAATAGTAGATAAAAAAAAGCTAATGTTAACGTCAGTTTCCTCACTCGAAAGCTATGTCAGTGACGGGCGAGCCCAGGATTTGAACCCCGCATACACTTATCAGAGATCGAATATCTTACCGACACAGCCACATATAAAGATACTAAGGGGCAGTGTTTGTCATCATCAGTGAACAGGTTTGTCTTTGTGTTTGTTTTGTGTCAGCTTTAGCGTATGTTTCTCTATCACAAAGTATACTGTAACAGATAGTTCGGTTTCTAACATACAACCTCCTACTTATCAGTCAAGCTCGCAATCCACTCGGCCACCGATCCGGTGCATTAAAGCATTATACTGGTAAATACTTAGTAGAGTTTCTGCAGTGGCTGATGATTCAGGAAATATTCAATATTCATCAATAACAGCGGATCAACTCTTAGTATATTTAGAACTGCATTTGCCTAGGGCTTGTTTTTATTTTAAAAAATACCCAATTTAGATGTAGCCAAGGCAATTTATTTTTATCTTTATTAGATTACGTTATGAGCAGGGATTGACGATAGAATTAATGACACACTAAAATACGCAATTAAAAACCAAAGCCCATGCATTAAATCCTGAAGTCGCTGCTAGAAAAAAATTCAAGAGGCTGTAAGCTTGAAATCTAACACAGTGGTGTCTTCAAATAAACTTGCGGCTGAATAGTCCGCGTGTTTGTCTGTGTTAAAGTAGTGAAAGTTTATGCATTATTTAATTGCTTCTGATCAAAATTGCGATTTTGTTTTCTTCTCAAATGATTGTTGTGTAAAATAGTTTGAGTTTGAGCTGTGTGGATTAGCAATGAAATAACTATCATGTACTATAGCTAAATTATTAAAAACTGAAATGTTTATTTCATTAGTAGGTTCACAGTACTTGGTACTCTCAAGTTCGTACTTTTTTGCTTTATTGTTATTGTTTATGCTTATATTTGTATTTACTTGCATGTATTTTATGGGTTGCGTGTAATTCACAACGCTAGCCAACATCACAGAAGAATCTGACATACATGGAACAACAAAAGAACGTTTTAAAGCAACAACAGCAGCTTCTGCTACAGTCACAGCAGCTGCAACAATTGGAGCAGCAGGAGAGAGAATTGAAAGAAAAACAACTTCAGATACAGAAAGAACTCCAACAGCATGAGCAAAATCAACAGCAGGGCCGGAACGGAACTGGAAAATGGATTGTAAAGGAAGAAACGGTGACGAGAACCTTAAAGAATTCTGGAGGCAATGACGTCACAGATGACGTAATTGTGACGTCATCAGCTCAGAAACACACACAACAAGGAAACAACCTCAATCAGTCAATTGAGCAGCAGATGTTAGAGATTGAACAACAAATGCAACATGATAACTCAAATCAAAGTACGCTGAAGCAGCTCAGTGCTAACGTTCAGCAGCAACAACACCTGCAACAGCAACAACAACAACAACATAATGGATATTTTACTGCGGCCCACAAGCAACACAACGCAGTGCAACAGCTGGACGACCTCTCGCAACAGATAAAGCAGATGCAACAGCAGGATGTCGTGCAACAAGTGAATGTTGTTTCTCAACAACAAAGGCAACAGGCTGTTACAACCAAATTTGGGTCGCAACAACAGAATGCTACAGCTGCTTCGACAGGCTACAGTCAAGCTGCTCAGGGGTTGCGTGGAGAGGAACAGAGTGAGGAATACTCCAACTCTCAGCCTCAAGGCTCAGGTCAGGCTGCCTCGAGATTGGAAGAGACTTCCTCTCAGAGTAAGACCACTGGAAGTATGCTAAGGTCAGTGTTTTATAAGTTCGCTTAGAATAATTAATACTAATTATATTAATTATACTTCTAAGGGGGAAAATTGCTATAATAATAACTATACAGTAGACTTACAAATTAGACCTAGAAATTAGCCACATAACTTAGGCTAAAATTACGTTATAATGTGGAGGTCTAAAGATGAGGTAAATTTGACTCATATGTTTAAGGATTAAACGATAATTAATCCATCTAACCGAGGAAGGCAACGGAAAATCACCTCAGAAGCCATACTCCTCCCAAGCTACAGGCTATATAAGGTATGGATAAGGCGTAGACTTTGTGAAGGGATTTACTTGTTGATCTAAGGAGTGCTCGTATGGGGCGAGAAAGTAGACTTTGAGTAAGAATATGTACCTTGAACCTGCTAATTGGCAGTGCACTGAAGAGAGATGGAGAGATGTTAGATTTGTAAATTACACTTATAAATTAGAATTATAAATTTATACATCTAATTTATTTATAGATATTTTAATAGTTTATACATTTAAATTAGACTTACAAATTAGACTCCTAAATTAGACTTATAAATTAGATTTGCAAATTAGAATATTATTAATTATTATTATTATTATTATTATTAAGATAATCATTATCTCAGAAGTTTTGAACTGTGAACGAATACATTTTTAATTTCTTGAATGCTAAAACTAAAATTATTATAATAATTTAAGGGAAGATGATGATGATTATGATGAATTAGACTTATAAGTTAGACATGTAAATTGGACTCTTAAATTTGACTTAGAAAGTAGACTCATAAATTAGACTTAGAAAGTAGACTCATAAATTTGACTTAGAAAGTAGACTCATATTAAATTATACTTATGAATTATACTTGTAAATTAGACTTATAAAGTAGAATTATAATTAGACTTAGAAATTTGTCTTAAAAATTAGACTTATGAATTAGACTTATAAAGTAGACGTGTTAATCTTAACCTAATTCTAAGACTATACTTAGTAAAAGCAAAAAGCTAATGTTAACGTCAGTTTCCTCACTGTAAAGCGATGTCAGTGACGAGCTAGCCCAGGATTTGAGCCCCGCACATACTGATCCGCGGTCTAATATCTTACCGACATCGCCACTGGCTCCAGCCAGTATAATATAATAAAATAATTAAAATAATAATATGTTTGCAAATAAATAAACATATGTACTACATGTTTACAAATAAATAAATATATGTACTACATGCTTGCAGGTCCCCCTCCCCCTCCATGTGGACTAACGAGACCCTGAGGTCCTACACGGCCAGGACTCACGCAGGATCAGCCTCTCCACTTCTCCCACCTGGATCCACTCTCAGGCACGCCACTGCCTCCCCTCTCTTCGGCCAATCAAAGACTGGCAGCATCTCTTCTGTGCATGGTATTGTTCTGTGAGATCCTTCTGTGAACTGTTTATTGTATTGTTTACAATACATGTATGATATCAAATCTGTTAGACTAAATATTTGCATATAGGCTAATTGCTGTCTTTTTCTTTAATTTTTTAGTTTCGTTTTGTTTGTTTGTGTATGTGTTTCTGCCATATAATGGTGAATAAAGAATACATATAAATCTTAGTGTTAAATTACATTCACTTGTAGTGTTTAAACATTTAAATTAAAGTTTTGCGAAATCATTTTCTCCTTGAAAATGATTAAAACTGGAGTCAATGGCGATGTCGGTAAGATGTTCGACCGCGGATGAGTAAAGTTACTTTCAGCTTCTCTGTTAGCTACATGTATAGTCAGTCAAATATCCGATTCAGCGTCATATTCATGTCTGCTTTCATTATATCTGATGTGTGGGCCTAAAGACCCCATCTTAAAGGATGTGCTTTTAGCAAAACTTAATTTAACTTTTAGCTTGAGAATATATACATACACGTAGGCCTATGGAATCTGATTTAAGTTTTCGTTGCGTTTCTTTAGTAATTACTTAATCAATTGCTTAACTAATTACTTGGTCTATTTAAAGTTTCCCGGACACAATGCAGACAAAATACTACACGAATAGGAATACCACACGAGTCCATTCGATTCGAATTCTATTCGTGTGGTCATACGAATAGAAAATACTACACGGGTACCATTTGCTCCACTAATGATAAATACAAAAATTGTCTACATTTTTATCATTTCAGATATGGATACACTAAATCAAATACCTCGTTTCGTGAAAGACTCTTCAAGAATGTGGCACAGGCCAAATATAACTAGAGAGGAAGGTAATGTGCAGATACTATAATTAATAACTATTCAGAAGCAGTAAAATAGTATCCAAACTAAATTAATACCTTTTTATAGTACAAAGAATTTTATTCTTATCGCCCGCTACATCTGAACCAAATTTGGCCACTTGTATGGCCTAAATGAACTTTTTGCTTACATGTTTAAAGGTAGCTCGAGTGTACCAAATCGTTTTGAAGAGAAGTCGTGTGTTGTGCTCCTTAACGTTTAAGACACTTTTGCTTACCTACATGTAACGGAACATATTTCTGAACCTGTAAATCTGCTATCATGTAATCTTTTGTTCTACTTTAATGAAAACCCGCCGGTTGAACCCTTTGGGTTCAACAACTGTTTATATTGTTATTTCAAATTTATAGTATACTACCTTCATTTATTTCATTTAGTTTGACCTCATTAAACTCGTTTAATTTTACTTCTGCACATTTTGTGCAGTTTTAGGTTAAATATTTGATAAAGTAGTAATACTATTATCGTATCGCTAAACTGATTTCTTAATATCGAATTTGCACTGCTTTTAACCACTTGATTCTTTAACTCTTTGGACTGGCTGTGGTTCCATATTACTCGATGTTGTCGTTACGACAGTAGCACTCTAAGTGTTGTTGTTCTCGTTGCTGTATTAAACAGCGTTGGCTTCATTAGTAACTCTCAAGTAATTGACTGGTCTTCTCGATTTAGAAATTTGACAGTTTTAAACCCTATATATTTTCATGCCTGTTTGGATTTGACTCAATAGTGCTCGATGTTGTCATGATGAAGGACAGTAGTACTTTGATTTTATTGTTGTTACTATTACGCGCCCAATCTTGACGCCATTGGGTTCAAATCTCGGAAGAAATATTCAGACAGTTAAACTTTGCACAATACCAATTCTATCTCCTTCTTTCTTTGTTTACTGCGGTGGTCAGCTCGATAGGCTACTTCAGTGCCCTCTCTGATGGCCGTAGTGAGCAAATTTTATTTCTGTTTGATGCTACATATGTTGATAACACTTTCAACTGTTGATTTGTCTGCTGTCACAGTTGTTTGTCGGTGTTTGAAGACTTTTAAAGAAGTTCTTGTACTACCACTTGTAGTTTATTTAAGTAAAACGTTTTACATTACCAGTTTATTGAAGTACTGGCGATTTCAGAAGAAACTGTTTTAAAACGCTAGATATTATCGCGGATGTGCTTTAATACTACTTCACAGCTGTGTCAGTGCTCAAGGACAAGCCGGCGGGATCGTTCATTGTTCGCAACAGCAGCACATTTCAGGGCGCGTATGGGCTGGCGCTCAAAGTGGCTCAGCTTCCCCCAAATGTTCAGCTGAAGGGAGGTAATTTGTACAAAAAAAATTGAAAAAAAGTTTACAATTTAAATTTGTACAATTATTTATAATTATCTTTTCCCCGTGTTGTGCCCGGGTTGTTTGAAGAATTGACCAACCGTTGACTGCACGTGTCGTAGAAGGCGACTAAAACACTAAGATCCACACCGACGTCAGAAAGGGCATTCGGTGGGTGAGCGCCTAGGCTCCAGAAATGGCTACAAATTTAGATGAATGGAAGTCTTAAATAGGGATTGGCTTGTGGTGTGGTATGGGACAGAGAGGATTTGAGACAGTCTATTTGTATCCCAACCCTGGTTAAACTGGTATTCAAGGGAGGATGATGATGATGATATATAATTATCTTTATTATTTAATTTTAGTGTACCTTATCCAATGTTATTGAAGGTGATTGTGGATAGATAATTTAATTAATTAATTAAATTGCGGATTGATTTTAAAGTTAATTTCAAATGACTTTGTTTCTGGTTAAACAACTTTTAAAGCGATTGTAAGATCTTCATCGTATCGTGATATTTAAATTTTTTTAACTCACTAGACTGATTTAACGTTAAAATCGGTGTTAGAATGATAAGTTATTATTTAAGACAGCAAACGCTATTATATTATATTATTATTTTTATTATTTTAATATATTATATTGGCTGGAGCCAGTGGCGAAGTCAGTAAGATACTCGATCGCGGATCAGATGGTGCGGGGTTCAAATCCTGGGCTCGCCCGTCACTGACATCGCTTTCGAGTGAAGAAACTGACGTTAAACTTAGCTTTCTTAGCTTTTATATTATATTATATTAATAATTAGTAAATATAAAATATATATATATATACATGTATATTATTATATATATATATATATATATATTATTATTATATATACAGTATATATATAATATTATATATAATATATATATATATATATATATACTGTATATATATAGTATAATATTATATATATAATATATATATATACTGTATATATATATATATATATATATATATATATATATTATTCAATATATAATAATATATTATCTTAATATAAATTCTAACATAATTATAATACTATATTATAAATTCTGTCTGACATAGCATGAAAGCACCATCAATCAATACAAACAATATAATATTTTGTCTCATATTTAATTTCAGGGGACCCCCAGACTGAGCTGGTTCGCCACTTTTTGATCGAACCCACAGCTGGAGGGGTGAGACTGAAGGGCTGCAGCAACGAGCCGGTGTTCAGCAGCCTGGCTGCCCTGGTCTACCAGCACACCATCACGCCCCTAGCCCTCCCCTGCAGGCTTCTCCTGCCTGACGATACCGGTGCGTGATTGATTGATCGACTGATGGGTTGATTAATTGATTAATCAATTATTTAATTGACTGAATGAAGTTTGTTTGAGGAAATTAACGCCTTTAAGCTTCTAATCCCTGAGGTTGTTAATAATTATGCGATTGATTGGTTGGCTTGATGATTGGTTGATTGGCTTGGCTTGGATTTATTCCTGAAGAACATTAAATGTAATCTCAATCAATCAATAAGAATTTAGCGTCCGGTTCCTCGCCATAAGGCAATGTCAGGGACGTCTCTTGCAGATTCGTCTTTTGCAGAAAATCTCGGTTCTTACTTGAAGGAGACCATTGATAGAAGGCGTTGACGTGAACATCCGATTATTTCTTAAGTATAAGTATTATTGGTAGTAATGAAGTTGCCTATAGTTTTCATCCTCAACACTCTCTCTAGTGCTCTGCCAAGTGGCAGGTCGAAGGTCTTGATACTCTGAGTCTGTTTTCTCGCTCCTTATATAATAATAATAATAATAATAATAACAATAATAATAATATGAAGTTGTTCCGGTGGCCATTGAAACCATGGGCCCGATGAATCCCGAAGGAGTTGACTTTATTAATGGCATAGGCAGACTTATTGCAGAGCAAACCGGCGATAAGCGAGAGACTTCTTTTCTTTGGCAAAGGCTTTCCATGACTTTGCAAAGATTTAATGCAGTCTGCTTCAATAATTCTTTTAAGCCGATTGATGACCTCGAGTAGCCGGGCGGCGATTCAGCACGTATTGCTTGAATCGTTTTTATCAAACCCCAGGTTCTTTACGCCGGGGTAAATATAAATAATAATAATAATAATAATAATAATAATAATAATAATATTAATAATAATAATAATAACCCTAGGTTCTTTACACCGGAATAAATAATATAAAAAATAACAATAATAATAAAAATAAAAATAATCATAATAATAAAGTTTTAACGTCCGTTTCCTCATCCAAGGATGATGTCAGGGACGTCCCCAACATATGTTGATCATATGTTGTAGATATAGATGTTGATATAGATCAACAAGTTAACTCATTCACAAAAGCAATGACTTACACATATATTTTGTAGCCTATAGGCTATACTTGGGGAAAGGGCTTCTGAGGTGGTTTCCGTTGTCTTCCTCAGTTTTGCTTTGTCGCCTCTTACGACACGTGCAGTTAATGATTGGTCTATTCCTCAGCTTCAACTGCCACTATATTATATTTCGTTAATTCGTATTATTCTTTTATTATTATTATTATATTATATATATGTATACATGTGTATATATATATATATATATATATATATATACATATATATATATATATATAATATTGTATATATTATATATTTATATTATTATATTATATTATTTTTATTCTTCTGCAGAAGTAAAGTTTGTGGATGTAACGGACGTCAGTGCTGGAGTGCTGGCTCAGGGAGCAGGTGAGATGTGATGTGATATGATATGATATGATATGATATGATATGATATGATATGATATGATATGATATGATGCCTGCTAATCTTCGCTCTTGTTTTTATCTTTATTGATTTTTATCTTGATTGATTGAGAGTGAGTTAGTGATTGAGTGAGTGATTGAGTGAGTGAGTGAGTGAGTGAGTTAGTGATTGAGTGAGTGAGTGAGTGAGTGAGTGAGTGAGTGAGTGAGTGAGTGAGTGAGTGAGTGAGTTAGTGATTGAGTGAGTGAGTGAGTGAGTGAGTGAGTGAGTGAGTGAGTGAGTGAGTGAGTGAGTGAGTGAGTGAGTGAGTGAGTGAGTGAGTGAGTGAGTGAGTGAGTGAGGGGTCCATTCATCAGTTCCATACGTTGTGAAGAGAACATGGGGCGGCAACATTCCTCCATTCTTTTCTGTCTTCAACAACCCTCACAGCATATTACCATGAAATGTTTCAAGTTTTCAAATCTTAGTTGATCATGTTGAACCAAGTACTTCTTGGTCCATAGATTTATGTTATAAGTAATTGATTGAGTGATCAAGGGACATTTCGTGTGAAGAGGCGGTGAGGGTTGCTGATGATAGGAGTGAATGGAGGGGAATGTTGCGCCCTATGTTATGTTTAGAACGCAAAGAACTGATGATGATGATGATAATAATAATAATAATAATAATAAAGCTTGAACGTCCGTTTTCTCATCCAAGGATGATGTCAGGGTCGTCCCCACAGCACACATCACTACAGATTAGTGAGTGAGTATCGTCATCATAATGATGATGATGATGATGATGATGATGATGTGCGATTGATTGATTGAACGATTAATAGCCTGAGCGTTTGATTGATTGATTGATTGATTGTGTTTAGCATGTAACGTGCTATATCTGAACTCGATTGACACTGAAGGTCTCACAGGACCCGCTGCCATCACGACGACGATAGAGAAGACTTTCTCTGCCACCGAGCAGCCTCGTTCTTCCCTCGTTCAGTTCAAAGTCTCCGCCCAGGGCATCACTCTCACTGATCATCAGCGCAGGTTCTGCCGGTGTTAGAAATGTGGGGGGTTTAGGGGTTCTACCTCAACCTCTTTTGTATTAGCATTGTTAAATTGAGAAATATATTAAAATTCCATTAGAAATGAAGCGCTAAGGGCCCTCACATTCTTAACCCAATTTCATAATTTGTGAAAAATATTACAATGAGTTTGAAATGAAAGTATGGCAAGAAACAAGTCAAATCTCAGAAATAAATTTATTAAATAAACCCAAATATGACAAGCTTTAAGATTTTGTCGTATCATTTTTAGGAAATTGGAATTGGAAATAGGATATCTGTGGAAATTTTGACTAGCAAAGCGGTCAAATTGATTTTTGTCATAGAAATTGCACCTTATTCTACTGGAATTTAGCACGGCAGATGTTAAATTATTATTTTTAAGAATAAGATTAGTTGTAATAATATAGTATACAACTATTCTAGTTTTATTATTAGATTTTTCTTAGATTTTAGGCTTTCTATGGGACGTTTTCATTGGACTTTTTCTATACGACCTTTGCGCCATTTACTGATAGGATTATGTACTGACATTTACTTGTTACCGTAAAAGTACTATCTAATAATCATAGAATTCTGTAAAGTTCTACACAATTCTACAAAATTATATATATTGGATGGACTTTCGGCTTAAAGAAAAATTACACTACATGTAATGTTTAATTTATGTAAAAACGAACGAAGTATTGACTTCGTTAAACTAAGGCCTACTTCCTGACTCGTAAGCATGTCAGTGACGAGACGAGACGAGACTGGATTTGAACGATGCGCATACTGATCATTAGTTAGACTACTTTACCAACATGCTAACAACTCAACGCCTGCTATCAGTGATAAGGTTTTCTCTTCTTTTTTCAGCATCTTCTTTCGACGTCACTACCCGATGAACACGGTCTCGTACTGCGGAATTGACGAAGGAAGTGAAAAAAGGTTATTCATCATTTAAATTAGTTAAATATTTAAATTCTCTAAATATTTAAATTCTTTAAATGTCGCGTAAGCTAAAAGGGCCTGTTCATTGCTTAGCAATGATTTCACAAATGGGAATGTTTTACTGAATTGTTTATTAAACATTTTCATTTATAATAAGATATTATTCTTTTACTGTAATATTTGTGATAAGTTATTACAGCTTATTACAGTTATAATATATATATTGTCAATTCAGTGCTCTTTTCCAAACGCTATTTTAAGTTTTAAAGAGTGTTGAAATTATAGAGTTCAAGGTTTTACTATTACTATTGACTTTCTATAGCATAGCATTGTTGATAATTTTAGATGGAAGCCAAGCAATGAAAACGGTAGCATTTCAATTGGAGGGAAGTAAGTAGTTTCCATTGCCTTCATTGAACAACAATCAATTAATTCATATCATTTAATTTTCGTCTATATATAATTGGAATATACATACGGATAATTATTTTAACTACACTGTCATGCCATAACATTTCATATCATTACCATACATGCCATAGCATTTAAATTGCCTAAACCGGAACGTCGTAATCATTCCATTGAATTAAAAAAAAGTGCTATTTGCATCTAAGCGCAATAATATTCTTACAGAATTTTGCTCATATTTAAATTTGCCGAGAACTTTCAGAGTTATTTATTGAAATATATATTTGCAGTTTGATGTACATTTTTAACGTAATCTTGTTTCTTCGCAGTAGTAAATTATTAAACACAAACTTCGAACATACTGTACATTAACTTCAAAAAACTTAAACCGCACAGTAGTAAACTAGTTTAATTCTTAAACTAATACAATTTAGGCTATATTGCCGAGGTCAGTTCATTCTCAATCTAATCTAATTGGCTGGAGCCAGTGGCAAAGTCGGTAGGATAATCAGTAGGTGCGGGGTTCAAATCCTGAGCTCGTCCGTCATTGACATCGCTTTCGAGTGAGGAAACTGCCGTTAGCTTTAGATATACCAGCTTTTTTAATCTGAATTATTTTGCAGGATTTTCGGGTTCGTGGCACGGAAGCCTGGAAGCTTGACCGAGAACACCTGCCACATTTTCGTCGAGTCGGACCCCGGTCAACCTGCTAGCGCCATCGTGGATTTTATGACCAAAATTATGGTCAGCCAGGGGCACTCCCTGAAAAGCTAATTATATTAAGTGATTGCTGAACAATGGTTGACTATGAACTTTAAGCAATAATTATTATGTAAATACTTGGCTGCTTTGAATCATATAAGTTTTGTATATTTAATTGTAGTTAGAATGCGGTGTCATAATTTCACTTATGCAGTATTATACATGAGTTCTATTAAATAATTATAATTTTTCTCGCGCTCTATGTATCTGCGTTATCTCTTATTTGCTTCAAACAAGTATTTATATATACCTTTCTTACCATTGTATAATTGTGTTTCCACCTGTCATACATGACTAGCTCTGAGGAGATAGTTTCTCGTGTGTCCCTAATGTTCAAGGCATATTGCGTAGTACATACAGTATATAGGCCAAACATAAACACTAGGTATTAATTCATAAAGCTTTACATTTCTTTTCGATTATAGACTTCTTACATGCACGAAACCAGGTGATCTATTGTTTTAATCACTAGGAAATACAAAACTCAACAAATGTACGCTTCGTGCAAAATGTCTGTGTGCTATAGTTTTTCTATTACCGGATGGATGGCCGAGCGGACAGCAAGCTTGCCTGATAAGCTGCCGGATAGCATCGAAAAGTGACTCTTGTGGTGATAACATTAAACAAAATTTTAACAATTATTTATAGTTGTAGATCATCTCTGATTTCACATTTGGATGAGATATTCGACTCTTAATTCTTTTAATGTCAGGGACGTGCTGTGTGGACGTCCCTGACGTCATCCCTGGAAGAGTCAACGGACGTTAAACCTTTATTATTATTATTATTATTAACTTTTTTTATAGAATTGTATTTATTGAAATTTAAACCGACGAGATTAATACGAAAAGTGTCAAATTGTTAATTCGACTTTCCTATTCATTGATCGTTCCGCGAGATCTCTGGCATTAGCCTCATGACTGTACGTCTATTAGTTCATTCTATTGTTCATTCTTGTATCATATATTCTCTTTTTTATTATAAATTATTCTATTTATCAAATATTCTTTTTTATTCAAAGTTTCAATTCAATTAATATGCATGAACATCATGAACATTTTGTTATGAATATCTTCCTTTAAACCATCTTATTATCTTAGAGAAAATCTCATTTCTATGATGAACAAGGATGACTATAGGTATGTTGAAATTAAGTTTAATGTACAGTAATTGCATAATTTTGCTTTATTTAGTTTTCATTTTGTTTTGTATAATTTCTTCTCTTTTCTAGCATTTTATGCATTTCGGTATAATTTTAACTAGAACAAAAATAAAATTTTCAGGCAGCTTGTAATATAATATTTAATCATTTAAAGTGATACGAAAATGCAAATAAAATAAAGCTTGCTATATCATTTTTGCACATTCACTCTATCTCTCTTCTCTCCTTCTAATATTTACAGTATGACAGCAAAATACATATAAACAATACAGACAAACACAGGTCCCAAAGTTGACAAAAGATAATCAGTTAATAATTAATTTGCTTTTATCAATAAAAGCAAATTAATGTAAGATCTTAGTATTTTACAATTTTATTGTTCGTTCATTACGTAATGATAGATGTAAATTATGAGAAACATTAGCGATTATCAATAGCCCTTAATAATTTATTTAATATAATACAATATGTTAATAATACAGCATTAACTCCAAGAAAGGCTGTAGAAATATGGAAGGCTGTATTAATATGAGAAGCGACTAAGGGTTTAAACCGATGTATAAAAGTTCTCTTAAAGTAAATATTCAGCATCATTTGCTCTATAATCCCGACATTCCCGGGCTCGACAAGTGATATACTTAAATCGCTGTAGGAAATAATATTATTAAATATGAAACTGATTAATATAGGCCTTGCATACAGCTCTTAATAAGGTAGATTTGGGATGAGATAAAACCTAATATAAAATTATGTCTTGAGTTTGATTCAATTGAATTCAGATAAAGAAATTAGATTAGTTTATTACTTTAATACTTGCGTAGTTTTACATTAAAGTTAGATGTCTTGTAAATATTTGGTAATGTGTTTTTGGCAAAATAAGAATGCGAAGGTCATATTCTAATATTATATAACACACTAAATTACTGAATATAAAAATTTATGTACAAGTAAAATGCTTCACAGACAGAAATACAAGATTCTTAATAACATTTAAATACTTAGAATTTTTTAAAAAGAATTGATATATTATAACATAGCAGTATGTCGCACGTGCATATATCGACATTTTACAATTTAATACATACGCAGAAGAGCACACGGCAGCTGCACAACGATTTAATTATAATATTAAAACAATTTCCAATAAACCAATACCGTTTAACTAATACTGTTTACAAGGTACTACCGTTCTGAAAGTCACTAAACAGTAATATTAGTTCTACGGTGCCTCTGTAATTACGTCGTTCACTGGATCCATTACTCCTTCATCTCCACTATTTAGCAGCGTTAGGAAGTTGATCCATCTACAATTAAATATTGTTTAATTAAATTTTTTATAAATATTTTCTATGTTCAATTAAAGATAACCTATGTCTAAAATCTACCACAGCTAAACAAAATCCTGCAGATACAATAATAATAATGCACAGCATGCATGCTGGCATAGCTAAGCTATGCATCAATTAAACAAACAATAATGCTTTTGCCGTTTCATATGGTGTTTTCTCTATCCAATCCTAAATTTGTTTATACATTTATTCTAGATGATTTCCAATGCGTTCTTCGTTATTTACTTTAGCTATCACTAAGGAAATACGCGCTATTTTGGTTAAACTCCTTTTAAATATTTGTAAAACAATAAAAAAAGTTATTTAGTTTGACATTAATGCTAGGATATTAAGAAAATGTTAGACTGATTCTACTCACTGATACTTCCATACTGCGCGGACGACCGCGTAGAAACGGACTCGAAAGATCTTCGAAAGATTCCACCAGTTCCTTTATCGATCTTCTGCGTTCAGTCTGATCTCCCTCCACTGATCCACCTGACTTGTTCTTTCTGTATTTCTTCATTTCTTCCCGAGCCTGGGCAATCTGATCCTCTCTGGTCCTCTGAGATATATCCACAGAAATTTCTGCCTCGGACTCCGGCTTGCGAGGAAATTCCTGACTACCTGACATCCCTGGCATGCGATTTATTCCATTTCCTGATCTCATTCCCTGACTAGCTCCATCACGGACTCTAGAAAGTTCAGATTCAAAAGCGGAAGGTTTCACAGAAATTCTCTGTGTTTGCGTGGATGAACTGGATTGATCGAGTAACGTGGCAGTTCCGCCTTTCATCAACATGGATGTTTTTTCATTTGCCTCAAAACTTCTTTCATCTCTAACGGTTGTCCGGACGGACTGCGGAAGACGACAAAATCTTTCCAGATAAGCTGAGGACCTCTGCTCCATGTCAGAGAGATCGGTAGTCTCTGGAGAGAAAGGTCTTCCACTTCTGTTCGCTCCAACCATTCCATCGAGAGTGACATCCGTAGCGTCCGTCATTTCTCCGTCGCTAATTTCAGAAAATATATTTGACGCTAAATTTCGACATCCAGATGAATGCTTAGATGAATAACTGTCCCTTGGATATTGTTTTTCCGAATAATATTCCTGATTTGGACGAAACAACCTGTGTTGATCTACTGATTTATCTGATACCAGTGATTCTTCTGTTCTTTTGTAGACTTTCTTGGAAGTAAGATGAGTTACATTACTATCGATTCCACTCATTTTTTCCAGATGAACTTCATCGGAGAGATGCTCGCTACACCTTCCGTCCACTTTCTCGATGTTCCGCTTCACGTCTTCCACGGCATCAATTCTCTTGTGATCTTGTTGGAGTTTCTCTTGTCTCAATTCAGAGATTATTGTATCCTTGTCCCAGATCTTCTCGAATTGCTTCTCTTTGAAATTATACGGAATTCCTTGGTCATATTTCAACTGCAACATAGAGGATAGTTTATCTGGACTATTTAAAGGTGGCATACCGCTTATATGGCTTTTGCTCTTAAGCGCTTCTGTCGTTATAGTGGGTTCAACGGTTGGAAAAGATTTACTTTCTGGAGGGGCAAGTTTTGTTTTCTGCTCAAAACCTGAAATTAATCTCTTTTCTCCAGAGTTTTCCAGCTCTGAAAGTGGAATATTACCAGCTGGCACCGCGGAAACAACCTGCGGCGGACTATGAGGAAAGTCTGACCTTAGTTTAACACTAATCCCAGCAGACTGCTGCACGGGCTGCTCAAACCAAGCCTGCCGCAGCTTCAGCAACCTCTCCGACCTCTCTTGCGGAGTCTCTAACGGTAAACTCGAAGAATATTTCAGAGATCCGACAGATGGTTTCGTGATATCTTTATCTTTTATCGATGCGTTACTTTCAACTCCGTCAGTTTTAATTTCGCCTTCAGAGGTGGTTTCCGAACTGGAATCGTCGTGAAGAACAACCAGTTCTCCGTACTGAGGACTGACTCCGGCGTTGATCGCCCTTCGCTCAGTGCCAGAGCTGCTCCGACTGTCGCTCTCATTCTCCACATAGCCAGAGTCACAGCTCAGCTTGACGCTGATGCTCGACCGAACCTCGTGCCGCTGCTTCACATCGCGCGGCGTCTGCTGTCGCTTTGTCAGATCAACTTTCACTTCCTCGCCAGACGGCGACTCTTCGCCGTCAGTTCTCGATGTTTCCGGCACAGAAAGATCGACCAGCTCGCCACGTTTATTGTAGACCTTTCTGATAGGAGCTTTCTCGGCAAGATCTGGCGTGCTGTTGGATTTCGAGAAAAGTTGGATCATTTGAGAAACTACAACTGTCTGGTTTTCATTGCTTTCTGGAGAAGATGGTTTACGTGGAGCGATGGTTCCACTCAGTGAATTACTTCTTCTAACTGTCAGACTGTTGCTAGTGTTTGACATTGCTTCATCTCTAGGTCGCTTCACAATACAGAGCGACCTTGACCTGTTAGCTTGATTTTCTTTGCTTCTACCGGAAACCATCCTAGTCCGGCTCGATTCAATTAATTTTACTGGTGGGGGTATTATGGAAAATTTAAGTTCAGAAACCTTTCTTTCCGGTGCAGACTTCTTGATAATTTCCTTCCTAGGTGCCTCAACTACGGAGAAGGATTGCCTTTCTTTTTCTGAGTCGCTATTTTCTGCATATATATCATTGCTCTGCAGTTTACGATACGCCATATCGTCAAAAACCTTTCTGAGTAGCTTTTCTTGATTTTGTTCATTTGACAAACTTGATGGTACCGGAGCAAGCTCAGAGAGTTTTGATTCGTCGAAGGACTGTGACAGGTTTCTTACAGTAGCGTTATCGTTGGATGTTGTAGGAATTGCTTTTGAAATATTTCTTTCGGAGTCTTGCAACCATTGTTTGGCGTAATCTAACGAAGTTTGTTTCTCCTGTAGCTCTGTTAGCATCCTCACATTTGATATCGACAGACGCTTGACGCATGGCTCATTGGTAGCGGCCTCGACTTTGTTGTCAGACATCTGTTCATAGATTGATTCATAAAAGCGTTCAAAGTCTGCTAACTCGTCCTGTAGCTTAGACCTAAAATAATAAACCAGCAGGTCTAAATATTCAGTTGCACAAAAAGGTTATTATATATATATATATATAATATATATATAATATATATAATATATATATATATATATATATATATATATATATATATATATATATATATATTATATACTGAGGTTGGCGACGGAAAACCACCTTAGAAGCCATACTTTTCCCACGCTATTGGCTATATAAGGTATGGATAATGCATAAACGCATAAACTTTGTGAAGGGATTAACTAGTTGATCTAAGGAGTGCTCTTTTGGAGCGAGAAAGCAGACTTTGAGTCTGAATATGTACGTTGAACTTGCCACTTGGCAGTGCCCTGAAGGTATATATATATATATATATATATATATATATATATATATATATATATAATCCATAAATATCTGACTCCAGGTCTATATACATATATACTATATATATATATATATATATATATATATATATATATATATATATATATATATATATATATATTTATATATATAATCCATAAATAGCTGACTTACCTGCGAGGTTTCTGGCTATCCCTATACGACGCGTAATCTTGAAGAACTTGCCCTGGGTTCAAATCCGATTGATGCGCTTTCGAACCTGGAACACTCTTTATCAGCTCCTCAGGCTTCAGGAACGCACTGATGCCGATCTTCGGTGGGACCTGCCTTGCGGAACTCACACTCTCACAGTTCAGTCCCTGTCTCTCAACCCTGAAGTTTGGACTTGATCCCGGATCAGCTTTTCCTTCACAGGATTCGCCTTCGCCGAATAATTTCCTCCTTAGATCAGCAACACTCTGTTGTACCTCCCCACTGTCATCCAACGATGATGATGATGATTTCTGAGGCATCCTAAAATCAGGTCGATCTGCGGATCGGTTTTTGGATAAGGCCTGTCCAACTGTCGATGTTAATGTTACGCTTTGTCCTTTTCGTAGTTCAGAATTTCTTAGACTTGGGCTGGCTACCTGTGTTCGTATTTTAGATGTTATTTGTGTATTTATATTACTAGAAGTTCTGATGGGGGCACTTTCTGAGGTTGTTTTCTCATCACAGCCTCCATCCGCTTTTTTCTTCAGTTGTAGACTAGCCAGCACTGATTTTAGCTCTCTCTGAAACTCATCATTCGTCGGAAGCTTTGACGCAGACTTCAGAGTGGTTGATTCTGGAGCTGTATCAGATCTCTTCAGGGCAGATCGTGACGATGTTTTCGAGGCGGGGCGAAGATTACTTGAAGGCGTGGCCTGGGGAGGAGGAGGCGGCGGAGTGGGGGGAGCCAGGGAGAGAGGGCGTGGCTTTTCTAGCCCAATGATTGGCTCTTGTTTATTTACTGATCGCGGATTGGTTGACTCCCGCATATGATTGACATCAGTTTGGTAAGATTCTTCTTGGTATCCGATTGACTGTGAAAGTCGAAGTTTGTCATGGTTATAATCGGCATCGCTTGGATAATATCGATCCTGAAAATGGTTTGTATCGCTAACAACTGCACTATCGTAAGTGTTAGCCGCCTGGAAGTCAGCGGCGTCCATGATTTGCTGGAAATACATTTCTTGATAGGCTTGCATAGGATCGAATGAATAATAATAATCTTCGTCATTTCTCAAACCGTGCGGTGCTCCTCTCTGTGAAATAACAGAAGCATTTCTTAGATCATCATGCGCCGCAGTATAATCTTGCACCGGGTAACCTTCGTATCCATAGCCATTGTCTCTCACATTCGACTGTGGCGCCACCTCGCAGATGTTCGAACCGTATTTATGCATATTCTGTCTGAGTTTTCTTCTATCCAGACTATCTTGCTCTAATGCGTATTCGACCTCAGGCCAGGCGGCTACAGGTCGTCTCTTGTCCACACTAGACCAAGCTTCCCCATCTCTTACATAGGCATCATCTGGGGGATAATATTCAGAACTTCTTGTGTAGTATTCCGGCAAGCTTGATTGATTTGAAACAAAGGAAACATCAGAAGATTGAATGTATTGTTGTTGTTGCTGCTGGTTTTGATCAACGAAATTTCCGTATTCGTCGTACTGGCGATGGCACTGGTAAGGTATCTGAGGGAACTGAACAAGGCCAACAGGTGGATTAGCCGCTTGTGTGCTATCAGAGAGAGAGGAATAGGGAATGTGCCAAACTCGAGTTTCAAACTTTGTCTCGGTGTTCTGCTTCGTTGAAGGCACAGACAGAGGGGCAGAAGAAGATTTATTCGTAGGGTACCCAGTTATACTGAAAATTGTAGAATAATCATTTACTTTTCCAGTAGCATTCGCTACAGATTCTGGTAAATACGCTGCTGTATTGTTTCCACATTCGTTGTCAATACCAGTCTTATTTGATTGATGCTTCTCTTTTCGATCTTCACTGTGATGTCTGTTGGACTGATTTCGTAACTTCATCTCGCCTTGCACCATATTCGATGCATCTTTCCTCTCAGCTTTAAATGTATAAGATGGTGTTGAAACTGGAGAGGCTGCTTTCAGAATTCCATGCTTATTTGATTTTCGAGGAACTTCAATGGTAGGTGAACCCGTTAAGAGAATCCCCGTTGGTGCAGTATTTGCAGCTTTATAAATGTGCAAGCCATGATGATCTATATTTTCTTGAGGAGAAGAGGGTTGGTATCCTGTATTGTACAGCCATTGATCGGCCAGTGAGATGTGTGACAGATTTGGTTTGGGAGGCTTTTGCTGTGCCTGACCTATAGATAAATCAATTTTCTTCTCTTTTATTTCTTTTCTCGCACTTCTTGTTTTTCTATCATATTCACTTCCACGAGATACTTGCTGCACAGGTCCTGTATATGAAGGCATACTGGGTGCACTCGCGTAATCTCTTTCTTCACCTCTTGCTGGGAACCCCACTGATCCTGCTAGAGTCTCCATGGCATTTCCGTTAGATCCTTCCACTCTCACTTCTGCTTTACGACTGGTGGGCGGATGTGGAGGCGGTGACTGAGATGGAATCAAATCCGGTCGAACACTCGACGACCTTGACCCAGAAGACGTAGGATGTGTCTGGAATAATCCTGTCACTTCAGAGTTCGTGGATTGCTTTGCAGGGTATGAAGACTTCTGTTGAACTCGAAACACCGGCTCAGTTCCAATTCCGCCTGTAGATGAGAGGAAAGGATTTGTTGCAGAAATCTTGGACACAGCGAAAGCTGCGTCATCGAGATCACTGCTAGTCTTCCTGTGAAGCTTTCTCAACACATAGACATATTCGTCAGGAGGTATGTCAATGTTATCTCTCTGTACCTCTATCTGAGCTTTTATCTGTGCCTCTCTCTGTGCCTCTATCTGCGCCTCTCTGTGTGTCTCTCTCTGTACCTTTCTCGATGCCTCTCTCGGTGCTTCTATCTGTGCCTCTCTCTTTGCGTTCTCCTCCTGTATACTTTTAGACGACTCATCTCCGCTGGAATGCTGTCGCATATATTCCATCTTATAAACTCGAAATTTCTCTCTTTCCTCTTGCATCAAAGATTTGGCATCGAAGCCAACTAAGCGTCCACTACTTGAATTTGGTCTGTTAGATTTTTCCTTGCGCTTTACTTCTGATCCCTTCGCTTTCAACAGTAGGTCCTGGTATATATTTTCATTAGAGGAACTATTATTCCGGCCTACTGGAGTCATATTAGGATGAACAACTTCACTTTTGCTCTTGTCGTGTGGCGATTGCTGAACAGCAGTAATAGTGATTGAGCTCACGACAGGATTTGAAAGGGACTTCTCTGACGAAGGAAAGCCAAATTGTTGAATTAGATCTTTAACGTTTGTGTGACCGAGGTCAGCGCCTGTGTCTTCAACAGCTTTCCAGGTTTCATTATTCTTCATTATAGTTGAATTAACATTCTGCTTCTCTCCAGGTCTTCTAGTTTTACTGCTCGACTCAATTTCTTTTATTTCCTCTGTGGCAATCAAATTCTGTGTTCTGCTGATCACTTCGCTATCGCCTGTCTTCGTCGCCGAACCACCGACTGGGAGACTACTCTTCGCTTCACCCTCCACCAACGTCTTATCACTCACATTATCCCTCGCCTCCAACTCTTTGAGTTTATCTGGAGCACTCAGTCTTCTTGCCGGATGGCGAGACTTTCTCGGCGACATCTTTGTTTTTGTCTGACACGTCGACTGTTCTTTAGATGACGTCATCGCAGTGACGTCACTTCTGGTCAGACTGTGTATAAATAGTTTGTTGGTATTGGGGTCGTAGTTGATTTCTGCTGAGACGGGTCGACCATCTCTTCGACGAATCTTCCTCACTCTCAGAGGACTTTTCTGCCACTTCTTGGGACAACTAAAGAGTAACAATTAATAATAATAATAATAAAGGTTTAACGTCCGTTTCCTCATCCAGGGATGATGTCAGGGAGTAAAAGTTGTTAGAGTAGTTATTTTGGCAACAGTGAGATAAAATGTAACAGTTACATGTATTATTAAATCTAGGAGATCTAAACGAATAAGAAAAAATAAAGGTTTTAATTGTTTTCACTTCGCGAACATACATGTAGTAATAGGCTCAGAATTTTGGATTCAAACACAGTTGTTAAACAGTTCGATCACTATAATGTTTATCAAAATATTTATAAAAAATAAATCTAATTAAAATTGAAATGATTAAAATTAGTATTAATAATATCCCTGTTACATTTTTTAGACTTTTAGTCCAATCGTTCAAGAGTTTGATGCAGTAGTACGTCTTTGTAGTATATTTCATGTAGTAGAAAGTAAGGAGGAAGAATAATACATTTCATGCAGAAATGTATCTCGTTGTATTGTGAATTTTTTTATATTGACTGCTACTATTTTATAGAATTGCTACTATCTAGTATTTTATTTATTATTTTATATATTCCTTATATATTTATATTTTTTATTCTTAAATTCTACAACGAGCTATTCCAACCTCTCTTCGTCATCCTCAAACTCACTCCCTGAGTCTAGATCGATGTCAATCTTAAGATTCAACCCACCGCTGACATTTCCCTCATTCGAAACGCTCGATAGATCTCTGGGACCTATCCTCTGAGGCATGGTCGATGGAGTGGCTAGAGGAATGAAAGAAGATCGAATGGAATCATCTAGCTGATGGACGTCTGGAAAGAAATGATTTGTGTTCCAGTTGTAGAGGCGGTGTGAGGTGGCAGGTGAAAGCTGTCGTCGTTCCTTTTCCCATTCCAATAGTTTACTAGCCTCCGTCCTGTACCCGGCCTGGAGCAGATAACACGAGAATGTTTAACAACAGTCGCAGAAGCACAATTATTTTATTAAAAACTGCTGGATATATGTTGGCCTATGTTTGCTTCAGAATGTTTAACAACAGTCGCAGAAGCACAATTATTTTATTCAAAACTGCTAGATACGTGCTGGGTTATTTTTATTGCGTTTTATTTCAGACTACTTTACTTTCCTTCCAATATATGCTTATCATATTTGACAAGATATTTAAAAATCCGCCTAAGTAGGCCCTACTAAACGTTAAAGAGTATTTAGCATTTAATGTTTGTTAAATGCTAAAGAGTATTTAGCATTTAACAAACAGTCGAATATCAGAGGCTGATATTCGACTGTTTATTTGCCTAATGCTCTCAGAGAATATTAACATAATTTCTAGAAAGTAAAAGTAGACTCTACCCTTTAGCCTATTTAGTTTTAAATATTCAGATCAAAATATAAAATAAAATTATTATAGTAATACATCTTATTAGTATATTACTTTCGAAATTGGAGTAACCAGGTAACAGCTAGGTCTCTTGGACGAAGGTTGGAATCGTTACCAAGACCTCTGTCTCATGCAAACCTTCCTATTAGGTAAATTTTCTGCTGATGTCAATGCCAAACTAAGAATTAGATGAGTGTCTCGGACGTCATCCTTCGAATTCAGCCATGTCAACTATCCACTAAAATTTAATTATTAGTTTTTTTTATTTTCCTATCACAGCAGAATATCACCGTTGCTAATAAGATAAATAAGATAGTAGGAACTTTGCTTTTAACTCATTTAGAAGACAAGATACAAATCTCAGTAATGCCACCCGTGCGGTGTATGTGTAGATCACATGCGCGCGGTGTTTTGGTAAAAGCTAACGAGATTTTTTAAATCACTTGCAGCCGTCTAGAGTAGATATAGCGCAGAGCTTTTAGTCATCGATACCAGAGTTTATCTCCATGTCGATTAAAACGAATTTGAAGTTTGTTTTAATATCAAGCTTTGAAGGTGTTATGTTACAACAGACTTCGATACATGTAACTACTTATATCAAGGTCTGTGGATTCCAGACAGCTTACGTTGCTACTATACAAGTAATATATAGTATTGTGTCTCATGTAAGCATACTGTGATTGACTTAAAGTAAAAATGCTAATGCTAACGTTAGTTTCCTCACTCGAAAGCGATGTCAGTGATGGGCGATCCCGGGATTTGAACCCCGCACATACTGAACTGCGGTCGAGTATCCTACCGCAGTCGCCATTGGCTTCAGCAAATTGCTGTCCTAGTCGGAGTTCGGTCAGAGTTCGAGTTTGAGTTCGGTCAGAAGTGAGAGAAAATTATATTCCGTCCATTCTTATAGTCCTATAGCGCTGAATTTTGAAAATTAGAGAAAACTAACAAGCCGTCTTACAGTCGCCCAAGGAAGACACTTAATGATTCTGAATGAAGTCAATGAAAAATCACCACGGAAAATCTTTCTATATGTGATATCAACAGGTCAGTTGACATGACGATTTGGTTTGAAAAAATATAACAGACAGCACAATAGACATAATTTTTATTGACATAAAAGTCAAAAGAAAATTAACAATTGAGATATAAAGTTAAGAGAATGAGAAAAGTAATTTTAAAATAAAAGCATAAATGAACCAAGTTCGTATTAGTATATCCCTGTATAGGCCCAGTTATCAACCACAAATCAATACTGCTGAATTAAAACTTCAAATAAAATAAATCGGCTATTAAATTCCAATATATTTAGCAGTATCAATATTCTGCATTCAAGAAAGTATTCCTTTCGTCAGAATGATTTAAATGCATTCCTACTTCAGTCACGAATGATCGCTGAATATGTTCCCAATCTACATCATTCGCAATTCTTCCTAGTGCTACCGATATATCTGTGAACCCGATACCACGGGAGATCAGTTAGGAATCCGGAATGTTCTCGCGGATTCTGGTGAGAGGTGATGCTCCAGCAATCAATTCTTGATCCACTTTGCAAAGGATCTGACAAAGTCTCGAGTGAAATTCAACAGGAGTTGCTAAAATTTTACTAGGAGGAGAAATTCTGATCTAAAATTTTAAACTAAATCAAAAACTCAAGAATTAATAAATTTTACCTCAACAGATACGATATTTTATGCCACGCCACAACGTTCTATATAATGTAACAGAAAAATGATTGTTACTTTGCTTGTATATTTCGCAACCAAGTTAGATTAAGATAAAAGACGTAAAAGCTAGTTTTAATATTCTAGGCAAGATCGACGCTAATTCGGTGAGTATTAGAAAGTTTTTATCAGGCAATCTTTAACTGAAAACTTAGAAGAAATGTAGGCAGATGATGTCGGCTATCGTGTAACGGCACAAATGCGTTTACACGCTCGCAACAAATAGTCGCACATTTTTTTATAAGCCAACCGTTCCTCTATTTACTGTAGTTGGTAATGCAATTCGATTGTTAAATAAATTTCGGCAAATTAAATAATAATTAAATTACTATATATATTATGCATAACTTAGAGTTCATGGCATACCCTAGAATGAAGTGAAAGTTTTTACAATGTGATTCAAAGATCTCATAAAATGTTGAATAAAGTATGGACGAAAGAGAGGGGAATCCGGCATTCTTTTTTTTCCAAAAATGATGACATTATCTTATAATTCGAGCAGACAGCTTTATGAATAATTGCTGCGTCCAGTTATTGATTAATCATGTTACATTGTAAACGACAACGGATAGTCTTAGGTTATTTCATATGTTTCCAATTTCTTTCAATTATTTGGTCAAATTGTAGAACCGGTTAATGAATTCTTTATTAAAGAAACCTGCGAGCACAATAGCTAATAGCTAAGTAGCTAGCTAAGTTAAGCAAGCAATGTCGCATTTAAAAGTAGTGACAGGTACATTAGAGAGAAAGAGAAAGAGAGAGAGAGAGAGAGAGAGAGAGAGAGAGAGAGAGTTGAACATAGAGAGAGTGAGAGAAGAGAAATATAGAAGGCGAGAGAATGATAGAGACAGAGAGAGAGATAGAGAGAGAGACAGAGAGAGAGAGAGAGAGTGAGGGAGAAAGAGAGAGAGAGAGAGATAGAAAATGAAAGATAAAGAGAGAAAGATAGAGAGAATGGAGTAAAGAAAGAGTGAGTATAAGTATTTATGAAAGAGAAATAAATACTAATAACGAGAGCCCGATGGAGATAGAAAGAGAGATAACAAGGAGATAACAGGAAAGATATAAGGAGATAACAGGAAGATAACAGGAGATAACAGGGAGATAACAGGGATATAACAGGGAGATAACAAGGAGATAACAGGAAGAGGAGATAACAAGGAGATAGGAAGAGAAAGAGAGAGAAAGAAATAGAGAAAGCGACAGACAAAGAAATAACTTAGAAAATAATCATAAAAGTAGTATGACTAATGCTTCAACATCTAGCCTATAATTGAACAGATGTACCAACCTGCGTGAGTTTTTTCACAGCCTCTTTTACTTCTGAATCAGAAAGAATTCGTTGTTTTGAGATATAATTCTGGGCCGTACTCGTCTTATCATTGCCCGCTGCTCTATCAGAGTCCGTTGTTATTGTTGTATGCTGGCCTGCTTCTGTTGCAGCAGCTGCGGGTTCGAATACAGCTGAGGCGGCGGAAGATTTAGGTTTCATTTCTTTCCTTGTGAGACCCGGAGTATCGAATTTCTCTCCATGATTTAGACTCCTGCTTCCGGCTTCCATTGTTTCACTTACTCATAGCCGCATCGATAAAGCTTCGTAAACCCAGGCCCACTTGTTCTCTTTATTAATCTAATTTCACTGCATATAACTTTATAGTATTTGGAGAATGTATAAATTAACGACTTGTATTTTAAAGATTTTAAATGTAATTATTCTTTTTTTTCGCCCACTCTAAGGCCTTAAATCACCGTCATCATCTTCTTCTTCCCTCTAAAACTTATTAAATTTTAATTATGATGAAAATTACCAGCCACTAATTTTTCAAAAAAATCAAAATAATAACATATCAAGTAAACAATGCTAATAATTTAATTGGAATTTAATTAAGTTAATTTTAAATACCTATAAATTAAATTAAATTTAATTAATTTAATTTTAATTTAATTTAATTTATAGGTCAATATTCATCGCCTGCTAACTCAGCAGTTACCTTTCGTTTTCCTAAAAGAGACGCATTCTTATTATATTCCATCCTTTGAAAGGACGTTAAAAGGTAAAATAAGCGTTTAAAAATTCATTCAGGGGTTTAAAGAAACACACGTCGAGTTTAGGACGTAAAATATACGGAAACTACTTTGAGAAATTCAGCTACAGTGACTATGATGAATGGATTGTCTGGAGCAAAACAGTTGAAACTTCTACGATATGCATTGGTCAAAAAGTTCATTAACCTTTTTGCACCCTAACCTCTTAAGAGAGAGAGAGAGAGAGAGAGAGAGAGAGAGAGAGAGAGAGAGAGAAAGAGAGAGAGAGAGAGAAAGAAAGAGAAAAAGAGAGAGAGAGAGGAGCATAAGTGCTGGCAGGGGAGTATTGCGTTTGTTACTGCTTACGAGAACAAGAAAAATTGTTAAAATATGAATGATGAAATCTAATAGTACAAACTAAATTAAATAACATACATGTATATACCTATCAGTTGTCATTTACTGTAGAGTTATATTTACTTTTAGAAATATAGCTAAAATAATAAAATACCTAATAAACAGTTAAATCTTCCGATAAAGTTATTAGTCACACAAGAGCCAGTAGTACAATATGAATAAACAAACAGTTGCGATTTTGATAGCGGTGTTCAGCTAGATAAGATACAGTGCATCTCTTCTGGTCGCTATCCATATATACTTATGTATCCGCTGTGTGTGCTTTCTGTGGAAAAACTTTATATTTCTCTTCTATTTCCTCTCTCTCTCACTCTTCTCTCTCTCTCTATCTCTCTTTCTCTCTATCTCTCTCTCTCTAGTGTTCTGGTAAGAGGCAGGTCCAATTTACATATTACTAATTACAGTTTTCTTTCACGTAGTGTGTAATAGAACTTCTTTGACCAAACGACGCTTTCATCCCAAAGTCTCAGCTTTTACCAAATTGTAAAGCTGCTATTAGTCAGGAAAAGGATTCTGAGGTGGTTTAATGTTTCCTTCCTCGGTGTCTACTTAGTCTCCACTTATGACAAGCGCAGTTTACGGTTGATCTATTCAAGTATCCCAGATACAGCACGCATAATTTCAATTGCATCAAAGTAAAATTGAATGAAATAATCCTTGTCCTATCTCTTTATTGCCTAGATCTACATTAATATTAATTAAAGTAATGCTATTTGAACTCTCTTATACGTGTATATAAGTTAACAATAGGCCAACCAAATAGAACTATCTCATAACAAAGACTTTGCCTGTTTTATACATAAAATTATTTCTTAATTCAAGATAATTCTTTATTTCTTGGGCTAGGCTTCTGCGAAACTTTGGGTTATGCGGTTTTCGGTCTGACTCTTTATGAACTTCATGGAATAAACACGGGATATTTTCCATGCTGGCCTACATACTGTGTAGACAGTAGCTCTTGATAGTCAGACCCACATCAACACCATTGTATTTATTTATACAACCTGAACTTCTAGATATTAACTCCAGGCAGATATATGTTACAAATTTCATATAAACATCCCGTGGCCCTTGATTGCTTGAGGCAGTCAAATTGCATCAAATTGCTAAACCGAGTTTCCACACGTAGGAAAAACTTACAAAATGTTGAAAAATGTAAGACAAAACTTAGTTGGTTGTATACATAATATCAACGAATTCTATCAAACTCTATAAAACTGTAATAGCGTAATAAACTAAATAAAATAATAAGAATAACAATTTAAATTTTATTAAGGCTAACAGTTTTAATTACGCTACGCATTAAGAAGTTTGAGTAAAAACACTATAAATTTGCTTATCAATCAATTTATAGATCAGTCTTCAAATTTAATACAACAGCAAACTAATAGTTATACATTTTCCTGTTATAATATTTTTTGTGGGTTTTACGTCAAGGTCGGAAGTTTGAAGGGCTTCCCTGCAAGACGTCAGATGTACTGGTGTACCCTGAAAGGTGAATGTGCGAAATTTTACTCTCTGATCAGCTCTACCGGGAATTGATCCCAGGACCTCAGGAATGCCCATTTGAAACTGCATGGCGTTATCTAACGCGCTTACACACGGAGCCACCGAGACATTCAAATATTATTATAATATTAAACTATTCTAAAATTATTTCTATTTAGAGCTTTTACAAATGAATTCGCTAGCATGAGGCAGACATTAACGTTACGCATCATCTACAGCGAATGGTTATGTCTGGATAAAAAAGTTCTCTCTGTTTAGATGGTTGAAATATTATACACAGAAAAGTTATGTGATAAATCGTCCGCTACTCCAACCTACAATAAGCCACTGAGATTAACCTGTGCAGAGTATGGAATGTTTATAATTCGACAGACAATACTAAATAGAAAATCAAATAATTACACTAATAATAATGACTTCAATAATTAAATAAATATAATAAAACAAAATAATAATAAGTTATCCATGGTGCCGTTAGCTATGAATAATAACAATAATAATATTATAATAATAGTAATAACAACTATAATAATAATAATAGGCACATTGTGGCTCATTGGCGAATGCGGCCTTCCAGAGCGTAGAGGAATTATCTTAAATATTTCTTTTTCATCTTTCTTTTAATTAAATAAAGTCTTTCTTTTATCTTATTTTTTAGCCTAGGGCCCTATACAGCCAAGGGCAATTAAAAAAATAATTAAAAAAATAATAATAATAACATTAAATCTTTTTGCAAAGATTTAATGCAGCCTGCTTCAACAATTTTTTTAAGCCGATTGATGACCTCGAATAGCCGGGCGATTCAGCACGTATTGCTTGAATCGTTTTTATCAAACCCCAGGTTCTTTACACCGGGTTAATTTAAATAATAATAATAATAATTATAATTATTATTATTATTATTATATTTTATCTAGCGAGTGTGTCCAACAGGGAGATTCTCTTGGTCCACTTCTCATTCGCCTCACAATCCATCCGCTACTCAATTCACTCATGTCAGCTCGGGCTCTTTGGCTAATATGCCTGGTTGGTATTACTTTGGGTTGGGATGAAGCTCACCGCGATCGAGTATCGTACCGACATCACCACAGGCTGGAGCCAGTGGCGATATCGGTAGGATACTCGACCGACTGCGGATCAGTATGTGCGGGGTTCAAATTCGGGGCTCTCCCGTCACTGACATCGCTTTTAAGTGAGGAAACTGACGTTAATATTAGCTTTTTTAAGAGAGAGAAATGTGTGTGTATATATATATATATATATATATATATATATATATATATGCATACATAATATATATATATATATATATGTATGTTTATATATATATATATATATATATATATATATATATATATGTAAAGCGGTCTCGAAGACGGGACGCATGCCATGACACCGCTATAGAAATTGTTGGAGGTTATATATATATATATATATATATATCTATATATATATATATATATATATATACATATATATAATATATGTATATATATACAAATATATATATATATACATATATATAATATATGTATATATACAAATATATATATACATATATATATATATATATATGTATATATATATATATATATATATATATATATATATATATATATATATACCTGTCACCATATACTTTACCCCTGTCACCATCGACGAGATTACGCAACAAGTCTTGGATTCACTCCCCAAGCATTGTGATCTCGATCCCATCCATACTTCTCTCTTGAAGAAGTGCATCCATGTTCTCGCACCCACAGTCTCCAAGATTGTCAACCTTTTCTTGTCCACTGGCATATTTCCTCATTCATTCAAAAATGCCATCGTCACACCACTCTTGAAAAAGCCCTCACTGGATAAAGAATCACTTTCCAACTACAGACCAGTATCTAACCTATCATACCTCTCCAAACTCACAGAGAGATTAGTCTTTCGTAGACTCTCCACTCATCTCGAATCCAACGACCTATTTAATGAACACCAATCGGCATACACTAAAATGCGCTCTACTGAAACTTCTTCTCTCAATCTGCAACACCAACGCCATGAGCACTCAGCGTGTCACTGGGTTTTGCATGCTTGATCTATCTGGGGCCTTTGACACCATAGATCACCAAATCATCCTACAGGGTCTTTCCTCTTGGCTTGATATCCATGGCAATGCTCTTGCATGGTTTACCTCATATCTTACCGATCGTACTCTCAGCGTAAAAGTGCAAAAGTACACATCTCCACCTTCCAACCTGAAGTATGGTGTGCCTCAGGGCTCCGTTCTTGGTCCAATCCTGTTCAACCTCTACACTACACCTTTAAGCTCATTGATCTCCTCTCATTCATTTGACCACCAACTTTTTACTGACGACACTCAGCTATACACATGCTTCACCCCCCATTCCTATCCTGATGCCAAAGCATGCCTACAGTAATCCTTCCAGTCGATTTCTTCATGGATATCTGCCAATTTATTAGCGCTCAATCCATCCAAGACTGAGTTTGTACTATTTGGGACATCTCAACAACTGTCAAAACTGAATGAGGCTTCCCTCTCTCTCTCTCTCCTGACCTGGCCATCACATCTGTTTCTTCTGTCAAGAGCCTCGGTGTCATCCTCGACCAGCATCTCACATTCCACGAGCACATCACCAAAACTTCACAGGCTTGTTTCTTCCACATCAGATATATGCGTCGAATACGACCATATCTTACCTTTGAGACCGCTTCTACCATCGGTGCGGTTCTCGTGCAATCCAAACTAGACTATTGTAACTCCTTGTTTCTGAATCTCCCAAGCTGTGAGATCGACAGATTGCAGTTCATCCAGAATTCCCTTGCACGTGCAGTCTTCCGACGCTCTAAGCACTCCCGTGTGACTCCTCTCCTGAAGTCTCTGCACTGGCTTAAAGTCAGAGAACGCATCGTTTACAAGGCAACATCTCTGACATACAAGTCTATTACTACCCCGGGCAAAGGTTACATGCCCCACTTAATACAAGAGAGACAGCCTTCCTCCATGCAGTCATCCACTAGGTCCTCTAAGCTAATCACTATAGAGCGACCTAGCATCCCTTCTCGCAGTAAGCTCTCCAAGTGCTCCTTCCAGCACACTGCTCCTCAGATCTGGAATTCTCTTCCTTCCACTTTACGCACCCCCGCATCTTCTGCTGATCATCCTTTCCTCTCATATGAACAGTTTCATAGACGGTTGAAGGCTTTTCTTTTTGACCACTCATATCCAACCTTTGCACATGAACTGAGACCAACCCGTAAACCTCCATTCCTTCCTCGGACCGAATTCCTGGATTTTGGATCGCACCGATTTTGGACCCCACACTCTGCACTCTGCTCATCGGATTTGATTTGGTACCACAGTGCTCAATGTTGTCATTGACGACAGTAACACTCTAATTTTGTTGTTGTTGTTGTTGTTGTTGTTGATGTTAAATATATATATATATATATATATATATATATATATATATATATATAGAGAGAGAGAGAGAGAGAGAGAGAGAGAGAGAGAGAGGGACTGGACTAGAACCCTGTATCTACTGATCCGCTGTCGTACAATTTGCCAACAAGCCACCGGCTCATTCAATGCTATTAGTATATTATAATAAAAGCCATATACATACTTTACACAAATCGCTGATACTTTATTCCACTATCACTACTAAATTTCATAGCTCTGTAAGAAACTATCACATTATGCACGAACCTGTTAATATTTGCGATATCGATGCATTAGATAAGAAACTAGATTTGTAAAAGTGAACTAAGTTAGATATACTAAAGTTACAATACATCAAACTATATAAAATTTACTTTTAATAACTACGGTTTTGAAATCCTATCACATTATTTATAAAACAATCTCACCAAGCCTAGCTAAGCAATAGCATGGTTTGATACAGCCACAAGTAAGGCTTTGTAGCCCCAGGGTCTAACCAACACATAGCGTCCTATGAAATAATATCTTTAGAACATGATTCGATGTGAAAATTGTAAACAAATTGTTAATTTTTCGATTGAAGCAGACTAAACTTTTACTATCCTCAATATAGTAGATATTAAATACACTGAAAAATCTAATCCCGTCCCGTATAGGTCCTAAATTATAACTCGATTAAAGGTGGATTTTACTAGTCTTCTCATGCCCACTCCATAGGCTAAGTTCTAATGCAAAGAGTTAAGCAAGAGTTTAGCTAAGAAGGAAGATGGCGGGTGTCAATGGACGCCCTATACGTGGCAGTCACAGCAGCTGTCGAGGTATTAAACCGAAAATCTGAGTGCTGGGGAACCCCTCCCTTAAATACTATAATAGCGCCAGACAGTGGTTAAAGTGGGAATTGAGAGAGTTAGGGAAACGGTAAGAATTTGTCGGGCCCTCTGTAATGTAATAGGGGCCCCAAGCAGTGGATTGCACTTCAGAAAATATGAGAGCTAGGAGACAGCAGTCCCCTGCGCCCCCCCCCCCCCCATTTTAACCATTGGCGTCAGATGAGGCTCTTAATAAGCTACTTTTAATTTTTATTCCGTATAGTTACACACATGACATACCGCATGTGTTTACAATGTTTTCCTTTCTTAAGTTTCTGTTTTTGTAGTTTTCGTTATTTCCTCCATTCCTTTCCATGGTTATTAGTAATCGTTGCCTTTTGTTGGCGCTCCAATAGCAGCCGGCGCGGATTTAAGAATAACCTCTAACACCCTGGGGATTGTTTACTTTCAAATCTGTCTACACGCGGTCTTCCAAAGTGGTCGCCCACAATTTACTAACCGCGTGCAGCGTGGCTTTACTTCGTTCAACTGACGCGCAGCTTAACTGAGTGCGCTAAATCCCCCCCTCCCCCCCAATGAACCAATGCTCTAACATAACAGTACCATGTCAGTACTATGAACATTTCAAATTTTGTGGAGGGCCAGAAGGGAGCGGAGGGGGTTATCGCACCCTGGTCTCAATTATACCCCCTCCCCCACTAGAGTAAATTTTATCTTCTATGTCAATTCATGCTTAATGATCAAGAATCTTAGAAACACCCAATAAACGTGCAAGAAGACCCTAGAGATTAGAAGTTTCAGTTCATAGAACCAATGCTCTAACATAACAGTACCGTGTCAGATAGCATCAAATGTTTAAGTCTCATTAAAAACAATGGATAGATAGACAAAGACTGCAATTAACTGGAAGCCAAACCAAGGAAAAATTAAAACAGGAAGATCTAGGAGTAGCCTACTTGGTTCAGCACTAACAACAAAGATTGAGAACATTGAACGTTTCATGGGAAGATGGTGTGAGGGTTATGTCCATGACCTGAGACCAACACGTAAACCTCCATTCCGCTAGTACCCTTCCTTGGACTGATCACCCGGATTTTGTCTTGCACCCTTTATGGACCCCTCACTCTGCTTATCGGTTGTAATTCGGTTCCACAGTGTTCGGTGTTGTCATGGAGAACAGTAGCACTCTAATCGTATTATTGTTGTTGTTGTTGTTGGTTACTGATGATAAATACTATTGAAGGAATATCCCACCCTGTTCATTTTCAGTTAAACCCTTTGAAGAAAATTTTTCCTCAAAGTGTGCATATCCCCAAAAATAGTAACTGCCATTTGCCCACCATTCTAAAGTCCTGTGCTCTCTCTCTCTCTCTCTCTCTCTCTCTCTCTCTCTCCAGTTTATTTGCTTTCTGGTATCAAGTTACAGCTTGAGATTAGCGCTGCAGACTGCTGCAAAGTGTTTATGTGTAAATTAGTGGCTAGTGCTGTTACACAGGCTGGGGCTGCAGCATTTCTTAGTGCTGGAGCTTCTCCTAGTGCTGGAGCATCTCTTAGTGCTGGAGCATCTCTTAGTGCTGGGGCATCTCTTAGCGCACTAAAATTTCGATCTAATTAATTATCAATTCGTATTACTTAAGTTGGTCGCCACAATACATCAGTAGTGAGGACCGAGCAAGAATATGTACACGCACTATTCCGGTGCTAATCATAAACGCCTAGAACAATAAAATGACTTCAGAAGTTTAATTGATTTTAAGAAGTTTGATTGATTTTAATGATTTTTTAAGGTATTTCTCATAAAGCTGTTAGTATAGGCACTGTACAATTCATATAAAGCAATTCGTATACACACTGTACAGTTCTTATCAAGCTATTCGTATACACACGGTACGGTTTCTATGAAGCTATTCGTATAAGCTCGGTACAGTTCTTATCAAGCTATTCGTTTAAGCACGGCAAAGCGGCATATTATTAGCATTATTAGCAATTTATCTGCATCGCTTTATCAGTCCAGTTATCATAGATCTCGCCATTCTACGAGATTTATAGAAATCTAATTGATTTAAGCGCAGTGAGATAAAGGAATGCGGCAGTGTTGCTACTAGGCTTTGTTCTAAAATGACCAAGATGACATATCGATGAGTATAATCTCAAATCTAGTCTGTTTATCAGTATAATATTAGATAAAAGCTGGTAAAGCTAAGGTTAACATCAGTTTCCTAACTCGAAAGCGATGTCAGTGACGGGAGAGCCCAGGATTTGAACCACGCACATACTGATCCGCGGTCGAGTATCTTACTGACTTCGCCACTGGCTCCAGCCAGTACACGTGCAGCCTACGCCATATCACCGGCACAGTGCAGTATAACTCTCTTGCTCCCTACCTCATTCTCAGAAATAGCTGTTCCAATGGACAAATTCTTAATCTTTGTACTCTCTGAAGTCGAGTTGTATTATCTAATGAAATATTCTCAAGCATTCCTTTTCTGCTTGAGTCTAGAAGGCAGGACCAATGCAAGAATTTCTATTCACAATCCACGTGCACATCTTATTTATAAGTGATTCCGTACTAGACCGGTTTCTAACAAATTATTTAAAGAAAGCAATAAAATAATTCTTAGGCCTAACATAACGTCTGTTTCTGTAATGCACAGGCTATTCTCTGATGTGGTCTTACTGGTATTAAAAGCTGAGACTTTATGATTTTCAATCATTACAAACTAAATACTATCGACTTAAAGAATAAAACTCTCGTAAGTTTTATTCTTTAAACAAATGGGAAAGTCTCAAATAGGGGATTGAGTAATCATATGATGTAGGACAGAGAGAATTTGAGACAGTCTATTCGTATCCCGACCCTAGTAAAACTGGGATTCAAGGGAAGATGATGATGATGATTCTTTAAGTCGGTAGTATTTAGTGTGGAAGGGAAAAGAGAGGCTGGATTCAAGCGCGTGAATTAAGCTGCTGCTATTTTAAAAAAATCCTCTGAATACACTTAAACAGTTAGTCAGTTAGAAGACATTGGCATCTCTACTGTTTTGAAACCAGATACTGTATAAAGTTGTTGATTAAATAGAAAGAAAAGTACTGTGGGAATCCAGTGAGTCTTATTGTAACCCCGTTGCACACAACTACAGTGCTTCAAATCATTCGTATCTAGTACAACTGTTTTAAGTCCTCCACAAATTACTCGTATATCAAAAGTTCTCTTCAGAAATCTTGAAAAATTGTAAGCTCGCTTATTAATTTTCAAAACTATTTGTAGGCCTACTTGTAATTGTAAATCATAAGCTCTCTAACTTAGTAATTCTTAAATCATATTAACTCGTATTAACTGTTAGTTAAGTTATTAGTTAAGTTACTAAGTTAGTAAAAGCTATGATGCGGTAATTACTTGGGATGCGGAAATTAAGAAGGACATGAAAAATAGGGGATTGACTGATGATATGGTGTGGGACAGGGAGGACTGGAGAAAGTCTATTCGTATCCCGACCCTGGCTAAACTGGAATTTATGGGAAGATGATGATGACTAAGTTAGTAAAAGCAAGACATAAAGAGGAAAGAGCCAATAAGGTAAAATTGTAATGCACATTATTTCTAACAAATCAAGACTTCAAATTCTACTAATTGAAATACGTCCGTGTGTGCAGATAAAGTATCACGATCTATCTTGGTTTGTATTCTGTGGAACAGTCACACTCAACTAATGCATTCATAGCTCAACATACGAGTTTTCAGCGATTTATTTCAATACGATCAAATTAAAATTATTATTTTTGCAGTAAAAGTAAATCTTTTAGTACATATGCAGATGAACAACCCCACAAAATGCTGCAATAATTAAATGAGGATAAATGATGATAAGATAAATGTTGTTGTTGAATAATTTGGACATCACATGATTTTTACTGGTACTTGAGGGCCGCTATAAAGTAGACTGTTTACGATCGCTAGATTTGGTTGAAATTATAAAATTATAAATGGTTTCACATTCTACTGCGTTAGAGTCTGACAGTAACAATAGAGACAAAGGGACCGACCCTAGTTAAACTGGGATTCAAGGGAGGATGACGATGATGATGAGTATCACCATGGATACTTTCAGAGATGGTACGGCACAAATTGAACCAGGACCTTCCGCTCTTCAGCCAAGAGTGCTCCATTCTTGGCCGTCAAATCGGTACACATTAAAACTAGAGTCAAAGAAATTTAAATACCATTTAAAATTAGAGGTTTACTTTATAGCTTAAATGCAGAGCATAACATTAACATATTAGAGCGTCGAGTGTCTATTTCGTAAGACCAAACTGAGATTGAAAGAATTAATCACCTGTGAGGGGGTTAACCTATTAATGTATGAGTGCTCCTGAAGTACGGATACTTGAGGAATGTGTAAAAAGGGCATACCAATTAGTTGAATACAAGAGAGAGAGAGAGAGAGA
This sequence comes from Enchytraeus crypticus, assembly GCA_905160935.1. Classification (NCBI taxonomy): domain Eukaryota; kingdom Metazoa; phylum Annelida; class Clitellata; order Enchytraeida; family Enchytraeidae; genus Enchytraeus; species Enchytraeus crypticus. Next base: position 759,239 of record CAJHZI010000385.1, read on the forward strand.
GAGAGACAGAGAAAGTGAGAGATGGATAGCGAGAGAGAGAGAGAGACAGAGAAAGTGAGAGATGGATAGCGAGAGAGAGAGAGACAGAGAAAGACAGCGAAAGATGGACGAAGAGAGAAAGTGAGAGAGTGAGAAACAGAGTGCGAGAGAGAGACAGAAAGAGAGAGAGAGAGAGAGAGAGAGAGATAGACAAAAAGAGAGAGGAAAAGAGAAAATGAGAGAGAGATAGAGATTGAGTATCACAGAATAACACAGGTTTGAATATTACAGATTTGACGATGCCAAAATTTTATTTAAATCCCCTCTCTCTTACTCTCACGTCCACAACAATAAAAAACAGAACTCAACACTCGACGTTCAGCCGATGACTTTAAATTCTTCACTATGTCTACTAGTAGATGACATCACGTGATCAGTAGCATCTGAAAACCCATCTCTTTCCGCCATACGTCTACATTTTGACCCGCTTGCCTTGAATCTTGGACTTGCACTGCTTTGATCTCGCTTTCTCTTGTAGTCTTCGTATACTCAGTCGTCATCGTGTGGTGCTTTGGCGCCTATTTGTGTAGAGTCTGCAAGAGACGTCCCTGACATTGCCTTATGGAGAGGAATCGGATGTTAAATTCTTATTGATTGATTGAACTGATCCGGTAGTCAGTCCACAACCGATCTACTCGACATCTACCTGTGAAATGAATTACGTCGACGATCTCTACAGTTAATTTAGAATGAAATAACGAACAGTAAATCAGAAACTTCCATTACTATAATATTATATACTGTTTACAATTTCTTTTACAAAACCTGCAGTTTAAAGCATCATTAGATCTACGTTTATTGTACATCACTTTCATTTGCAAATCTGTTAACACGATGTAACCAATGTCAGAATAATACGATTTAACCAATGTCAGATAATATTATATAACGAAACCTTCAGATCAGATAATATCATATGAAGAAAAGCCTTTTTCAGATAATGTTATATGATGAAACCTTTGTCAGATAATTGTATTATATGATGAAACATTTGTCATATGACACAGCAAGATGAAACCAATGTCAGATGATACCGTATGATGTGGCAGACGATGTCAAAAGATGACGCCAATGTCGAATGCTATTAGATAACTAAACACTTTAATTTGCATTAAACGAAGTATTTTATACATATGTTAACAGATTACAAATGCTTTAAGCAACACAAAATAAAGAACATTTGATTTCCTATGGACTTCATCCGAGTAATATGACAAAGTCGCTTACTTTAAATAAAAAAATATCAAACTAAAAAAAAATTGTTCAATTGCACATACGTTTATAGGTAATAATATAAAAAAATACATTCAACCTAGTTATAGACGGCGAAGTCATTTCTCTGAAAATTCTCAAAGTCAAAAGACAAAATGTGCTTGATACTTACACTTACAAACATATATCTCATCGCCTTGTCGCGGAAATAAAGAAATTGCATCATTTTAAGGTAGTAAAAATGCGCTGAGGGAAAAGACAAGTTACATCTCAACAATATACACACATGCATCGTTAAACACAAGCAACTCGTTCTAAATGCATCGATGTAATGATAAATAAGTATACGTATCAGAAGAATAAGTGTAACTAATCTAGAATATAAAAGATTCACAAAATCTGACTGAATACACCAGCATGTAAAACATCACATGACTTCATACAGCTTCGAGAATATGAAACGAGTGGTACACACATACCGTAGAGAATATTAACACTTTCTGTACACATCAACAATCAACACTCATAGTCCAACACATATGTACACATCATTATACAACACATTATGTACACTCCAACGCTCATAATACAACACTTTATGCATACATCAACGCTCATAAAACAACACATTATGTACACTCCAACACTCATAATACAACACATTCTGTACACATCAACACCCAACACTCATAATCCAACTCACTACGAAAGCTTTAACGCTAGTGAATACAAAAGCCGTGCAAACATTTTACAAATATTTCAGAAATCCATCAGTTAGACGCAAAATTCTAGCAAGCTTGAGTGAAAGGCATGAGGACATCAGTTCGAATCCAAGCCAAACAGTCTCTGATAATTAAGTACCTCTTTCGACACGTAAACAGTCATTAAACTTAGCATTATAGCTGCATTACATTTACGCAACATTTTTAACACTTATTAACATAAAAGTACCCAACTTTATATTGACAAATTACGTTTACGAATTACTTAACATATTTCATGCACTCTTTCAAAAAATGACACAGATATGTCATGTATACTTATCAACTTATTATAGACATATATCACAACATAATCTATACAAATGCTATACACGTTTAAATGCTGGAAATATACCCAATTAATTAACTAAACTAAACGACGAACGAAACGTTCCTGAATTATTAACCAGCAGACGAAAACGAATATCAAATAAAACACCGAGTAACCGAAAAGAATTCAACGCCCGCTTCCTCATCGAATAAAGACACGAGCTATGTCTCAGTCCATACTTTGGACTGATTTTCTGGATTTTTGAATTTGCACCGTTCTTGGACCTTCTTTTTGCTCGCCGGCTTGATTTTTTCTCAATAGTGCTCGATGTTGTCATCGATGACTGTAGCACTCTAATTGTTGTTGTTACAAATATCACAAATCAACTTCTGCGAGAGTCACGCCGGATTCCATGATAGGCACGAAGCGGTCACCGATCTGCACTAGCAGAATGATCTTATCTATGTGAGACCTCGAGGTGAGGTCCCTATGGAAGGGTTTCCACCTGTGCACCACCACGCCCTCCATGCCCCTCTCTGGCATCCAGCCGGCCCCCCAGCCCGACTTACCCCCACTGGTCCGCCATTCCTCTCTAGGCCACGTTACGTCGATTCTCCTGCCCAGGTTAATACTGTCGAACATCATCGATGTGTCTGTTATCTGTACAACAAGTAACGAGGTTAATATGTCGAACATCATCGATGTGTTATCTGTACAACAACAAGTAAAGAGGTTAATACTGTCGAACATCATCGATGTGTTATCTGTTCAACAACAAGTAACGAGGTTAATACTGTCGAACATCATCGACGTGTCTGTTATCTGTTCAACAACAAGCATCATCATCATCATCATCATCATCATCATCATCATCATCATCATCATCGTCATCATCATCTTCCTTTAAATCCCAGTTTAACTAGAGTTTGGATATGAATGGACCTTCTCCCACTCCTCTCTGTTCCATACCATATCTAAATCTCATCCATTCGTTTTAAAGAATTTTGTAGCAATTTCTGGAGCCTAGGCGCTCACCAACCGAATATCATTTCTGACGTTGGTTTGGATCTTAGTGCTTTGGTCACCTTCTACGACACGTGCAGTCACCGGTTGGTCTATTCTTCAAAAACCCAAACCAACACGGGGTATTTTGATATAAACTATAATAGAAGAAATTAACAGAAAATTATAGGTGCGATTATACGCGACGACTCACACAATTAATAGTACATTCTATAATTATCAATTACATATATAGTAGTATCATTGACTTCCCTGACATAACTTTATGGCGAGAAACCGGAGTTAAATTTTGATCAATTGATTGATATTTAATTCATCGAATAATTTCTATTACTTCAGAGTAGCATACAAATTACTCTGCCAAAGTATATACTGTTCTAAGAAACTTATCTACAATTCCTGTCTCATACCACAATCTGAACAACACACGTTAAATCCACATCATCATCGTCCAATCTGAACAACACACGTTAAATCAACATCATTATCGTCAACTCTGAACAACACACGTTAAATCCACATCATTTTCGTTCACTCTGAACAACACACGTTAAATCCACATCATCATCCTCTATACAAACAAGCTGTAATATATGATCTTTATTCACCAAAATACATGGCAGTATGAACAGAACAAGAAATGAAAAATAATAAATGAACAAAAATAAGAGAAACTACGGATTAATCATTTAAAAGGCCACATTAATATTAACCTGCACACGCTGCCCTATCCTCGGTCCTATGGAATCTTTACTGGACGCACTGGGGGCGGGGGTCTCTCCCACGAGCCCCGCGATGCTGAAGGCGCCGCCCGGCTTGCCTCCCACGCTCACCCCCGCCACTGAGATCAGACTGACTCGATTGTTCGGCGGGTGCAGAGAGTCAGATCTAGAGAGATTCGATGAGCACCCACTTCCGAACCAGCCGGCACCCCCGCCCACACTGAGCGACTGGGAGCCTCGGGTGCCGCTGGACGAAGTGAAGTGAGCGGGAATGTTTGGGGTGCGGTGAGAGGAGGGAATGGTGACGGTGACGGCGTGGGAGTTTGTGACCACCGCAGTGCTCTGATAGTCTTCAACTAAAGAGCTGCCACTGGTGCAACTAGCGCTGCAACGTCTGCGCAGTCTGTCACAATACAATACAATATATATATATATATATATATATATATATATATATATATATATATATATATATACATGTAGACATATATATATATATACATATACAGTATATATATATATATCTATATGTATATATATATATACACTGTGAGTCAAAAAAAACATGTCCGCAGTCTCACGCCCATAACTTTTATATTTGTGAACCGATTTTGTAACTTCTTGCATGGGTATAATCAGGAAAACATTTGCTATAAAATAACATTGAGTGACTCTGTTAATTGTTATTTTTGCGTTGAAGCAGTGCTTGAAAATATGCGCGACTGAAAATATTCAGTTTAACTAAATCAATCGCTACAGAATGTTTACAAATCCAGTGGAACTAACAATGAAACACACTAAACAAACAGTGTCATACAGCTACTGTCAACTGTCAAAACATATGCTCAAAATGTCCTCCTTTGGCGCGAATACAAGCACAGAGATGCTTGCGCTACTTATCTTTTGCGTTGTCAATGACAGATTGCTGCATGTCTTGCCAAACGTCCACCAGGCGTTGCTTCAACTCGTCCACGTTATTTATTTTCTTCTTTTCGAAGTAATTTCTCTACTAAGCAATCTAGCTCTCCCAGCATCAATTTTTTGTTGGAAATTCGGCAATCAACCAATGTGCACCATCACCCTTTAAGAGGTACAAGTTTTTTTATGAGCACGTTATCTTCATTAGTAAAGACCATTTTAAAATTTCAACAAAAACAGAGTATGTTTGTAAAATCGTCTCTTATTGTCTAAAATAAACCAGAAGTGTCACAAACACTAGATTTAAGATTAATACTTTTCTTCTTTATAATTCTGAAAATATTTTCAAAATCGGTTCACAATTGTCAAAGTTGTGCACGAAATACTGCGCACATGTTTTTTATGACTCACAGTGTATATATATATATATATATATATATATATATATATATATATATATATATATATATATTATATATATATATTTTATATATATATATTATATATATATATATTTGGTTGCTTGGGCAACCAAAGCACATACAGAACAACAAAAAACGCATCCGCGCAACAAATATTATAAACGTTATATCACGAGAAATTATTTAATAATGATAAACGTTTAATAATAACAGTTTAAAGCCCGTTTACTCATCCAAGGACGATGTCAGGGACGTATTTAAATAACAATAAAAGCAAACAGTTACTGGCTCCTGCCCAGTAACTGTTAGTCGAAGCTGAGGAAGGCATAGGGGGCCCACCTCGTCATAAGCAGAATTCCACAAGATAATGGTATATTATAAGTAATGTTATAAATAATTTAAAGATCCACTCGTATGTGGACATGAATAGAAAGACGGTAGATAGAGATGAGTAGAGGCGTTATATACCAAGAACCAGCCAGTAGGCAGTGCAATATGAGAGAGAGAGAGAGAAAGAGAGAGAGAGAGAGAGAGAGAGAGAAGCAAACAAAGTCTAACCTGCTAAAGCAAGCCTTCAGCGCATTGACGGCTATCTCAAAGCCAAACTCTTTGCCCACGACGCTGGCATACTGCTGGCTGGAACCGCTGTAGGACGTAGTGAGAGGAGACACGTAGATGGGATAGCCTATCGGCTGGTCGCACGACGAGTTGATCATATTGCGCAGCGCCTGTTTGGCGTTCTGAATGCTGCCACGCTCCGGGTTTCTGTTGCGCAGAAATATCAACTCCTGAAGTTGACCCGCCCATAGACCCCTCACACATTCTCGATTCACCTTTACAGAAAGAAAAATGAGAATTTAAAAAAATAACTCTATCTAAATTGAGAAATATAAAAAACTGTCAGTCTTTGGGCTCAATCGAAATTGAGATGGTATGGGTATAGTGTGAAACAGGCAGACGAGGATGTAGTAAAGAGTTTAGAAGGAAGACCTAGATGCTAAGCTAGAGAGAGGTAGACCACAATTGACGTGGGATGCAGTGATTAAGAAGGACATTAAAAATAAGAGATTGATCGATGGTATGGTGCGGGAGGGAGGACTGGAAAAGGTCTATTCGTATCCCAACCCAAGTAAAACTGGGATTAAAGGGAAGAAAAAGATGATGATGATGAATGCAAACAAGAAAATTCTTAACGACAGCAGGCACACGATGCAGTAGGCCTACTTTAACGTCAGTAATTAAATATTAAAAACATAACGAAAAGTTATTAATTATAAAGAGATAAATCTCTCTTAGTGCACTGCCTACCGGCAGATCCATGGTACATAACGCCTCCACTCTTCTCTGTCTTCCGCCTTCCTCTTCATTTCCACATATGAGTGGGTCTTTAAATCGTCTAACATACCTAATCTCGGCCTGCCCCTGCCTCTTTTTCCTTCCATTCTACCTTCTATGACCTCTTTTAATAGACCTTCTCCCCTTAGAATGTGTTCTATCCATCTCTTATTCCTATTTCTTAATACATCTATCAACTGTCTATCTGTGCCAACTCTCTCCAGGACTTCCTCATTTGTAACCTTTTGAGTCCAGCTGATCCTCTCCATTCTTCTCCAAATCCACATTTTCAATGCCTCCAGTTTCCTAATATCTTCCTTCCTTAAGGTCCATGTTTCACATCCATACAATAGCGTGGTCCAAACCAAAGTTTTCACTATATTTATCTTTGTGACTTTCTTTAGACTTTTTGTTAATAGTTCTTTTCTACTACCAAAGGCCGCTTTTGCTTGTGCAATCCTACTGCATATCTCTGTCTCAAATTTCCCATCATTGGTTATAGTATGACCCAAATATTTGAAACTCCTTACCTGTTCCAATTTCGTACCAATCATTGTGATATTAACTTCACCTTTATTATTGGACACTCTCATAACCTTGGTCTTTTTTATATTTATCTTCATGCCATATCTTAGGGCCGTATCATTCAGCCTATCCATTATCTTCTGCAATCCAATCTCGCTGCCCGCTACTATTCCTTGGTCATCTGCAAATCGTACATCTTGTAACAAGTTCCCTCCTACTTTAATTCCTTCTTCCAAGTCTTCCATGGCTTCCTCCATCATTGCCTCAGCGTAAATGTTAAACAGCAGCGGCGAAATGCTACAACCTTGTCTGACTCCATGTCCTATTTTAAAGAGATAAATATGAAAGGGAAATACTAACGTTGATACATTGATGAAAAAGATTGAAAATAATTAATTTGAGAATCTTTAATTACAACTGTATTTTCAAAACAAAATGCTATCTTTTATCACAAAAATATATAAGTACAAAAATCATCATCATCATCATCATCATCTTCCCTTAAATCCCAGTTTAACCAGGGTCTGGAAACGAATAGACTTTCTCCAGTTTTTGAAGTTTATCCATTCGTTTAAGTTTTGTGGCAATTACTGGAGCCTAGGCGCTCACCAACCGAATGCCCTTTCAGACGTTGGTATGGATCTTAGTGCTTTAGTCGCCTTCTAAGACACGTGCAGTCACCGGTTGGTCAAATTCTTCAAACGACCCGGACACACCAAGGGGAATATAACTACACAAATAAATAAATAAAATGCCTAAATTTCTGCCCAAGATGGCAATACATGAAACAGGGCAGTGTACACAATAAGCAATGAAAGAAATTACTAAAGAAAATTAAAGAATTACTCAAGAAGACAATGTGAAAATTCTCATCATATCCTATCTACAACTGAAATAAACTGAGATCAAATTCTTTAAAAATACTAAAGTAGTTGATGATTAAAATCTTAGGAAATGGCAAAAAAATCTGTAAAATTAAAACTATACCTGTTCACCATCATCATCAACCTCCGTTGAATTCTAGTTTAACTAAGGTCTGGATATTAACTATACTTATTACAATAAATAAACTATTAAATTACACTTTAGTCAACAACTGTCGTTACCTTTATTACTCTGAAGCTGAGATATCGTTTGTTGAGAATGATCACTTTATATTCATCTGTACCCTCATCACAAACATGTCTGCAAACATAGACAAACATGCGCGACCGTTAACATGCGTAAACAAATCATGATGAAAAAATGAGTGCATGTAAATAGACGTTAAGACGAGTGGTTCCGCTAGATATATGATAAAAGTGAACCAAACAATTTTACTAAGAAATATATATATATAAACAACTGAATTCGTTATTGTGCAATTCAAATAACTGCATTCATTATAATACATACAACTATTTCTATCCTATATTTCTAATTACTATCAGTAAATGTAAGCTCAAATTGAAAAGTGTAAGCATAAAAAGGTTCATGCTAAACCCTGCTCTTATAAACTTATAAACCTAGCTCTGATAAACTGACAAACCTAGCTCTTATAAACTGATAAACCTAGCTCTGATAAACTGATAAACCTAGCTCTGATCAGCTGATAAGCCTAGCTCTGATAAGCTGATAAACCTAGCTCTGATAAGCTGATAAACCTAGCTCTGATAAACCTAGCTCTGATAAACTGATAAACCTAGCTCTGATAAGCTGATAAACCTAGCTCTGATAAGCTCTGAGCGAGAAAGTAAAGCACAAGCAGGGAGTGGCTGACCTGAGCGTGAGTAGAGAGGAAACGTTGGAGAGGATGGCATTTCTCCAGGCAGGGTCAGCCTCGTGGGAAATGACCATGTTCTGCTCGTGCGATGATATAGCTTCGTACAGAGCCTCCTTATCTTCATACTCGTCCGACGATGTGAAGTGATCCTACAATCAATCAATCAATCAATTGATCTGTAAGAAGCCAGTCAGTCAATAAATCAATCAGTTGTCAGTCAGCCAATTAATCAATCATGCAATCAATCAGTCAGCCGATCAATCAATCAGTCAATCAATCATTCAATCAATCAGTTAGTCAGCCGATCAATCAATCATTCAATCAATCAGTTTGTCAGCCGATCAATCAATCATTCAATCAATAAGTTAGTCAGCCGATCAATCAGTCAGTCATTCATTCAATCAATCAGTTAGCCAATCAATCAATCATTCAATCAATCATTCATTCTATCAATCAGTTAGTCAGCCGATCAATCAGTCAGTCAATCATACAATCAATCAGTTAGTCAGCCGATCTATCAGTCAGTCAATCATTCAATCAATACACAATCAATCGGTCAGCAAAGTAAAGCAATCAATCAATCTGTCTGTCAATCGATCGAGCAGTCAGTCAGTCAGTAAATCAATAAATATATCAGTCGGTCAATAAGTCACTCAGCAAATCAATTAGCCTACCAGTTAATCAGTAAAATGAACCTAAGGCCAACCTCTAAACGAAGTTCACATCTTGAATCATAATATAAATCTATAGGATTAAAATAATACAGGAGCCACCACTCAATACAAGCACAACGTTTGATAATGACATTTACCTGGTGGAGTTTGAAAATGACAACGTTTGATAGTTACATTTACCTGATAGAGTTTGATAATGATAACGTTTGATAATGACATTTACCTGGTGGAGTTTGATAATGACAACGTTTGATAATGACATTTACCTGGTGGAGTTTGATAATGACAACGTTTGATAATGACATTTACCTGGTGGAGTTTGATAACGACAACGTTTGATAAAGACATTTACCTGGTGGAGTTTGATAATGACAACGTTTGATAAAGACATTTACCTGGTGGAGTTTGATAATGACAACGTTTGATAATGACATTTACCTGGTGGAGTTTGACGGACATTCGTACACCAGGAGCCACCACTCTCCTAAGCAGCTCCATGTCAGTGAACACCCACTCGTCTCTTACAGACGTTATGCGCAGATCTCCCTTGAATAGGGCCATCAGGCCACTGAGGAAAAACTCTATGCTAATAACAGAGCAAAAACAAAGCGATTTACAGATTTTCAAAAAATGTCACTGTTCTGATAAATTACAAAGTATTACATTACCTTCGTAGCAACTATACATTTACAATGGCTACTCAACTATACATTCACAATGATTACTCAACTATACATTCACAATGGCTACTCAACTATACATTTACAATGGCTACTCAACTATACATTTACAATGGCTAGTCAACTATACATTTTACAATGGCTATTCAACTATACATTTGCAATGGCTACTCAACTATACATTTACAATGGCTACTCAACTATACATTCACAATGGCTACTATAGCTACAGAATTACTTCGCTCAAGACTACAACATTGGGATCAGAACATTAGTAGACGTGAGGTTGCAGACAACAGCTGACGATACATGACATGATTTTTAAGTACTCCAAATTAAATCAATGAAACAAATAAAAAATAAGTGCTGAATTTTTACATCAACGTAATACGTAATCATTATAGCAATATCCATTTTCAGCCAGAGCATATAAAGCACTAAGATCCAAATCAGTGTCAGAGAGGGTATTCGGTTGGTGAGCGCCTGGGCTCCAGAAATTGATACTAAAGCTTATAGAACTAATGGAAAATTTATATGTGTCCCGACTCTAGGCAAATTTATAATTATTAAAAACACATAAAGTTTGACAGAGAGTGAGAGAGGGAGAGTGACAGATAGTGAGAGAGAGGAAGACCGAGACATACTTGACGGAAGAGGTGTGATGAGCAGCAGAGCCGAGAGCTCTTCTGCCGAGAAGAGACAGAGCAAAGCAGAGCGTTACTAGCCACGAGCCTGAGCTTACGTCCAGCGTCTGAGCAAATCAATCAACTACCTTAATTCATCATCATCATCATCATCATCCTCCCTTGAATCCCAGTTTAACTAGGGTCGGGATACGAATAGACTGTCCCAAATCCTCCCTGTCCTACACCACACCACCAGCCATTACCCTATTTGAGACTTTTCCATTCGTTTAAATTTTGTAGAAATTTCTGGAGCCTAGGCGCTCACCAACCGAATGCCCTTTCTGACGTTGGTATGGATTTTTAGTGCTTTAGTCGCCTTCTACGACACGTGCAGTCATCGGTTGGTCAATTCTTCAAATAACCCGGACACAACACGGGGAAATCAACTACCTTAATTACTTTAATTAATTGATTTGACTGTTCACTCTCTCTTAGTGCACTGCCTACTGGCAGGTCCAAGGTATAGAACGCCTCCACTCTTCTCTGTCTTTCGCTTTCCTCTTCATTTCCACATATGCGTGGGTTTTTAAATCATCTAACATATCTAATTTCGGCCTGCCTCTGCCTCTTTCCCTTCCATTCTACCTTTGACTGTTCCTATAATTATATTCCTTGACTGTTCCTATAATTATATTCCTTGACTGTTCCTATAATTACAATTGGTCAATATGTTGATATAATTATAAGTATAAATTGTTCTTAGTTGTTGATATAATTATAATACCTAATTGGGGAATGACTGATTCGCATCCCAATCCAAGTTAAATTGGGATTCAAGGGAAGATGATGATGAATTTAATTAAACGATACACGTCTAAACAAATCAAACCAATCTCAGCGCAGACCTTATATAACGTGTAAACAAGTCCAAAAAAAACCAATCTCAGCACCTTATCCCTGCGAGAGGCACAGTAGGAGATCCAGTCGAGGTAGACCCTGCAGAAGCTGGAGCGAGCGATACCGGACACTCGAGGGTCGTAGTCCTCGTCCACAGCCGAGCTGAACGTAGGGTCGACGTCCACGTAGCTCCTGCTTACCGTCCCGCTCAGAAGCTCCCTCAGAGTCTCGTCCTCCAACCACTGGGGCAGCTTGGGTGAGCGACAGCAGTAATAGATGATACTCTGTGATATAAACAGTAGTAGATATAATTGTAGTACATGATACTTTGTGAAATAAACAGTAGATATAAACAGTAGTAGATGATACTCTGAGATATAAACAGTAGTAGATGATACTCTGTGAGATAAACAGTAGTAGATGATACTCTGTGATATAAACAGTAATAGATGATACTCTGTGAGATAAACAGTAGTAGATGATACTCTGAGATAAACAGTAGTAGATGATACTCTGAGATGTAAACAGTAGTAGATGATACTCTGTGAGATAAACAGTAGTAGATGATACTCTGAGATATAAACAGTAGTAGATGATACTCTGAGATAAACAGAGTAGATACAGCAGTAGTAGATGATGCTCTGATGGATGGAGTATAAAAAGCTAATATTAATGTCAGTTTCCTCACTCGAAAGCGATGTCAGTGACGAGTGAGCCCGTTATATATTTTAAGTCAATACTACTTCTGAGGTGGTTTCCCGTTGCTTTCCTCAATTAGATGGATTATTTATCATTCAATCCTGGCGTAAAATATTTCATGGTGAGGTGGGTCCCCTCTAGCTATCCTCAGCTCCTGAGGACAGCTAGAGGGGACCCGTTGCTTTCCTCAATTAGATGGATTATTTATCATTCAATCCTGGCGTAAAATATTTCATGGTGAGGTGGGTCCCCTCTAGCTATCCTCAGCTCCTGCCTTAGTCGCCTCTTACGTACACGCAGCAGATTGTTTGCGGTTGCCCTATTCTGCAGTGGTCCAACCACACAAGAGAACAACACGGGGATGTCTATCTGTATATCTACTAAAATTTGCAGCCACCCTCAGCTCCTGCCTTATTTACATTATACGTTCCATATCGAGAAATTTTTTCTACAAATCCCACCTTAACATAGTAGGTGATGAGAACTTTACGCAGGTCATAGACAAGCAGCATGCTGGCGGCGTTGTTGTCGGCGATGCTGTAGCCCTCGACAACATACCGAGCAATCTTCACCTCCCACGCCAACCAGCGCTGACTGAACGCTGCATTCGCTGACAACATGTGCGGCACGTGACCGGGCTTACAACAGCAAAACCCTGCGACAAATATAAAAATATAAGTAAAAAACTCTTGTTAACGCCAGATTCCTCACTCAAAGCGTTGTTGGTGACGGGCTAGCCGAGGATTTGAACCCCGCACATACTGATCCGCGGTCAAATATCTTATCGACATAGCCATTGGCTCCAGCCCACACTCATTACAGTGAAACAGTCAACTATGTTGATGTCTATCAGTTTTAATACCACATGCTTAAATCGTTAGGCAATTTAGTCCATTTTTCGTGTAACCAGTCCAGAGAATGTCAGAGATTATACTCTCAGATCAGCGCTTTGTTTGTGGCTATTTACTCAATTTGTAGTTTTCTGTTTTGATTAATTATTATTGTATATTTTTTGATTGGATAATAATTTAGAAAAATATATAAGCTTATTTTAGAAAAAAAGCCATATATTACCTTCATCGCCCTCTACATCCTCTGTGATTGCCTCCACTTCTCTCTGCTGACAATAAGTGCCTGGAAAACATACAACAGCACAAAGAATGACAATAACAGTACACATTCTAAATATATCTACATGTACAGTCCAAGTCACTGCCCAGGTAAATTACAAAGTAGTACATTACCTTCGTAGCAACTATACATTTACAATGGCTACAGAATCACTCTCAAGACTCCAAGATTGGGATCAGAACAGTAGACGTGAGTAGTAGACGTAGTAGTAGTAGTAGACGTGAGTAGTAGACGTAGTAGTAGTAGTAGACGAGAGATTGTAGAAAACAACTGACGATACATAAAATGATTTTAAGTATATTAAAATAAATCAATGAATCAAATTAAAATTAATTGAATTAATTTGTATCCCGACCCTAGCTAAACTGGGATTAAAGGGAAGATGGTGATGATGATGAATGAAACAAATAAAAAATAAGTGCAGAATATTTACATCAACGTAATACATAATCATTATAGCAATATCCATTTCTATATCCATATAATTTTTCCAATAAATTTAGTGTCAACTGTCGAGACATCCTCAAGTGCTGAACACTATTAGCTTCAATTCAAACAAGAAACCGACCTCTGAACTCCAAGCCTCTAAGTACTGAACCCTATTAACTTCAGTCACAAACAAGAAACTAACCTCAAAACTCCAATCAAGCTAGAAATTAACCTCTAAACTCCAAGCCCCTAAGTTGGAAGGTGACGAAGCCGTTGCCGAGCTCAATGACGTGCACGAGAGCGTTGAGATAGTCAGAGGCGATGATGAAGCAGTCGCCCTGAGCCACGCTGCCCCACCTGCCCAGCAGTATATCCCCGCAGAGAGAGCGCTGGAGAGAGCGAGTGAGGTGCTCGTAGAATATAGAGTTGAGGTTGTTGTCGTCAGAGCCTGGTGAGCGGTCGAGCTGAGCGGCTAGCCGAGTGTTCGTGTGATCAACTCTCTTTGTGCTGAAACACAAATACGTACGAATATATGAAACACAAAATAAGTACAAATACATGAAACAAAATACACGATACGAAATATTTGATACATATATTCATGTTCTGATCCTTCACTATCAGATCACAGTGCAATTTTCTGTAAATTGCCTGTGCCTGTTAATGTACACCCTTCCAGAACACTTAAAACTTATAGAAAACTCTCTTCTATTAACATTGATGCCTTCTCTGCTGATATTGTGTCCTCTTCTTTGTATTTTAATCCATCTTCAACTGTTGCCGATTATTCAGCTCAATTTAGCTCTGTACTTTCTTCCATATTAGACAAACATGCCCCTCTCAAGACCATTCATTGCCGCTCAAACCCTAGGAAACCATTCATTTCTGAACAAATACTTAAGCAAAAATCTGAACGTTCAAAACTCGAAACTAAGTTCCGGAAGAATCTGAAAAATCCACCTGAACTAAGAAATCCAGACATTAAGTCCAAGTACATCAAGCAGAGAAAATTAGTAATAAAATGATTAGTTCTGCTAAAAGCTTGTATTATCAAAATCTAATATCGCAGAATCAAAATTGTCCCAAGAAATTATGGGGAGCACTTGACTCTCTGCTTGTTCGTACCATTCCCAAGTCACTCCCCTCTACCACCTCACCATCTTCTCTTGCTACCTCTTTTCTCAACTTTTTCAATGACAAAATAGCCAAACTCTGTAGCTCTATACCCTCCAACTTCATTGACATCGACAACTCCATTTCTGTAAATATGCCTGAACCACCACTACTTTCTAGTTTTGAATCAGCTAAACCAGAAGAAATACGCAATTTTATTCTTCGCTCTACCGACTCATCTTGCTGCCTTGATGTTATTCCTACATGATTACTGAAATCCTGTATTGATGTTTTAGTTGCTCCTATTACTTACTTAATCAACCTCTCACTCTCAGAAGGTATCTTCCCGACCTCCTTCAAACAAGCAGTTGTATCTCCTTTGCTAAAAAAGCCTTCTCTACCAAAAGATGATCTTTCCAGTTACTGTCCTATTTCCAATCTTAACTTCATCTCTAAACTTCTTGAAAAGGAAATTTATACCCATTTATGCACTCATCTTGATTCTTTCCCTTTTCTCTCTCATTATCAATCTGCCTATAGAAAACTCCATTCTACTGAAACCGCTCTTCTTCGTATACATAATGATCTTAGCTTGGCCATGAGTAGTAAACAGGTTTCTGCCTTGGTTCTTCTAGATCTCTCTGCTGCCTTTGATACAATTGACCATGACATCCTAATAAATAAGCTTAAATCTTGTTTTGGCATATCTGATTCTGCCTTTTCCCTTCTCACATCATATCTCTCATGTCGCACACAATCTGTTGTTATTGGTCAAAATCGCTCTTCTGAACTACCCCTCCTACGCGGTGTTCCTCAAGGTTCAGTGTTAGGTCCATTGCTCTTTTCTTTATATATCACACCTCTTAGCTACCTGCTTGCTCAGTCCTCCATAAATTTTCATTTTTATGCAGACGACACACAACTATATATTTCCTTTTCTAATCATGATTCTTATCAAAAACTGGCTCATCTCTCATCCATTCTTGACAAGGTTTATTCCTGGTTTTGTGCTAACCGTCTTGCTGTTAATCCTTCCAAAACTGAATACCTTTTAATTGGCACTCCTTTGCAAAGAAGTAAAATTACCAATAACTCTGTTAATTTTCAGAATCTTGCTTGATACCAGATCACGGTATTTATCCAACTTCCTAGAGGCGGCATGAACAGCAGCACCACCGGCTGTGACTGAAGTCGTATTCAGGTAGGAGTTTGCCATAGTGTCAATGACCGTGACGTCCCAAACGGCACATTTACCGTTGCACCAGGGCACTAAAGTCATGCCGTCCGTCATTCTTATTATTATTATTATTTTTTTATTTATTCGTATATTTTATTCTTATTATCATTCTTATAATTATTGTTACTTTCATCATTATTTTATCACAATAATATTATTATTGTTATTAAATTCAATTACAAGCATACAAAATTAACACGCTACAAAGACTTCAACTGCCACACTAATCTACCCCTACTAATCCTCACAAGAAGCTCGACACTAACTTGTAGTTTTTCTCCCAGAACTTGATTGGTCGAATGTAGGAGGTAAGGAAGATGGCGCTGCCGAGCAGAGGATTGAGGGGGGCGGAGAGAAGGGAGGACACGACAGCCTGGACGAGCAACATGGCTGAGTGAGGTACGGAGAACGGCTGAGCGAACGCGTGGAACGCCGAGCCCCACGTGATCTGCCAGGGAGCTATGTAGGTCAGGATGAACCTTAGCCTCAGCATCAACTCCCAAACCTTAAATGTACATTGATACGTTAATAATAATAATAATAATAATAATAATAATAATAAATAAATAAAATGAAATAAAAATAAAATTAAAAAATAACAATAAAGTATAAAAAATATAATAATAAAGGTATAACGTCCGTTTCCTCTTAAAGGGATGATGTCAGGGACATCCCCACAGTGACGTCTACCAAACCTTAAAAGTACATTCAGGTTCAGTTTAGTATCGTTTATTTGTTCATCACAGCACAGATTATACAAACAATAGGAACGTGCAAATAGTTAGATAAACAAATAACAATACAAAAAGAGGCTACCATAAAAGAACCATAGCTCTGTTCGATAATACCTTGTATAAGTTCTTTTGTAAGTGCGAGATAATAATCATCATCGAGCACTTGCATTATCTCAGGATCATCAATCACTTGAAATCCCACTAAAACGCCTCATTACGATATTCAAGTTCTATCCATACCTCAGTTCAGTTGAACTAGGATAATTTAATGTCTTAAATTATCTTTACGAGATATCTCAAGGAAATAAGAACAAAAACTAAGCGTTAACGTCTACAATCAACCTGTAAGCAATGAAAACACACAAATATAACTCCTTTGTAGTGTCAGCTTCGATTCATAGGCAGATCGCATTCAGTCGTTATTGTCTAATTATTTAGTTGTTATTATTGAGTCGTTATTGTCTAATTATTTAATTGTTATTGTCGAGTCGTTGTTGTCTAATTATTTAGTTGTTACTGTCGAGTCGTTATGGTCCAATTATTTAGTTGTTATTGTCGAGTCGTTATTGTCTAATTATTTAGTTGTTCTTGTCGAGTAGTTATTGTCTAATTATTTAATTGTTATTGTCGAGTCGTTATTGCCTAATTATTCAGTTGTTATTGTCGAGTCGTTATTGTCCAATTATTTAATTGTTATTGCCGAGTCGTTGTTGTCTAATTATTTAGTTGTTATTGTCGAGTAGTTATTGTCTAATTATTTAGTTGTTATTGTCGAGTCGTTATTGTCTAATTATTTAATTGTTATTGTCGAGTCGTTATTGTCTAACACTTAACAACTAAAGCAAAACCTTATAGAAGACAATCGACACGACGAAATAGTCGACGATGAAAGTCTCCGAGTAGCCCCTGAGATCAAATCTGAAAACTAGCGTGGTGAAGATGACGATGATGTACTGATGTGTGGGACTTGTGAAAGCGCTGCGGAACATCTTCAAGCTCGTAAGCACTATCAGCAACGCGCAGACAGGCAGCGAAAACTTGCTGCTCTCGACCAAGCTTCTAGACGACACTGTCAATGCACAGAGGAAGACGGTCGGCAGCAGAAAGTTTCGTTCAATGAACCGCAGCCAGACGTAGATCTTCTCAAATACCATCACCTGAGCGGCGGCTGTGAGACAATAGCAATAGTCGCTATAGTTGTATATAATATTATAATTATAATTGCATATAATAGATAAAGCCATTATCATCACGATTCCTTAGACACATCCCCCTACCCTTCTCTCTCTCTCTCTCTCTCTCTCGCTCGCTCTTTCTTTCTGGCTAAAGGACTGCGCTGTTATAGACCTCATTTTTCTTTCCACCTATGAATTTGCAAGTGCGTTCAGGTGATCCAGAACTGTCTGTAGTTGTATGCTCTGCATGAGACGTCCCTGACATCGCCCTTACGTAAGAAAACTAGACGTTAAATTACAATTTAATACTAAATCCTACTTACACAATTAATATTAAAATATTTAATTAATTTTCTCTGCAAAAAGCAAATAAATAATTTCAACAACTATATATTAATAGTAGTGCAAAATAGTGCACACATCAGTGCATATTTGACCTTTCTGTCCTTTTCTCTACACACGACATGCTGTTGATGATTTTATTAATTGGCACTGCGTGCTTGAATAAAAAGTGTAAAAATATTAATTCTAAAATATAAACGGAAATAAATTAGTTAATAATAATAAAAAGATGATAATAATAATAATAATATTTATAAAGCGCCGCTCTATGCTCAATGTCACAGTAGCGCAGAATGGACAGTGAATGTCAAGTAGATCTATCAGACCTACAATACAAAGAAAATACGAACAATAAAATAAAGTCAATAAAATAATATAAAATACGTCAATACGAACCCTTGACTTCGAACTCGCCGCGCTCCTTGCTGTAGCACAATGGGTGAGAGAAGCAGAGCCAGGGCATTTCCTTGCGCAGCTGAGGCAGAAGATAGTCCGCCACAAGACCCAGAGCAACCGATAAACAGACCAGTGTGTCCATCAGGAACGGCTAAAACAACGCCATTGAACAGTCCTTATTCACTGAGTTACAGAAAAGTAATTTACTATAAATTAAAGTCTATAAATGTTTGTGATATCAGAAGCAAAACAGTATAGTCGGTAAGATACTCGACCGCGGATCAGTATGTCCGGGGTTCAAATCCTGGGCTCGCCCGTCACTGACATATCTTTAGAGTGAGAAAACTGACGTTAACCTTAGCTTTACCAGCCTTATAACGACAACGTGCTTCATCGGAAAGTGTGCAAGTCATAAAGAAATTTTTAAATAATGCTTTACCGTTGCCGATCTAGAGATCTGCTGTATGTGGAATTCTCTGCATTCCGCGGGCTAGAACAAATATGGGCGCCACGGCATACTACATATCTGTACCAACGGTTTGGAATAATCTTCCTGTCAGTCTGCGACAGTCTGATCTACCCCTTTATAGCTCCCAGAAGAAACTTAAAACTGTTCAATTCGATCGATAACTCCAAAGTGATAACTCCAAAGTGATAACTCCAAAGTGATAACTCCAAAGTGATAACTCCAATGTGATAACTCCAATGTGATAACTCCAATGTGATAACTCCAATGTGATACTCACATTCACCAATTTGCAACCCAGAATTTTACATGCATTCAGCTGTTCAAAGGAATGGAATGCCAGATGATTTCAAAGCGCACTCGTATGAGGACATAAAAAGAAAAGCAGAGGAAAGAAGTACATAAGATACATATCACGGCTAACAGTACACACATACACCCACATAGACACAGATAGACACACAGAGACACACTCAGAGACACAGACAGAAACCAAGAGAGACACACAGAGAGACACACACAGAGAGACACACACAGACACACACACAATCACCTGCAGCACTGGACTGCTGAAAGCTGTGCTCACACTCACAGCAAACACAAGCACCGTGCTCATGCTGCAGACTATCGCATCAGACATCAGTCTCTCTCTCACTGACTGCATCAGCTGCTGTGGCAGTGGGTCGCCCAGTTCTGACAGCTGCCCCTCAGCTGCTCGCTCCAGCTGCTGGTCGCTAGAACAGCTGTGCAGCCGCACAGCTTGGTGGATGAGCTTGCAGAGCACGGTGGGGTCGTTGGTGCAGCGACTGAGGTGATAGGTCAATGACACGAGCACGCCGCAGTACATCGAGAACAGAACGTGCTGGGTTGTGTTAGGCTGCTCAGGAGGTCCCATAGGATCCTGTAAATAGATATATTTATACATATATTACTAGATATATATAGATATTATATATTACTATATTTTTTAGGCCTATATATATATAGACATTATATATATATATATATATATATATATATATATATATATATACTGTATGTATATCTGTATTATATATATATATATATATATATATATATATATATACTGTATGTATATATATATATATTAAATATATATATATACATATATATATACATATATTATATATATATATATATATATATATATATATATATATATATATATATATAATCAGTGCTCAACGATTAGTGGGTCACGCACAGTAGTAACTTTGGCAGATATTGATAGAATTGCAGATAGGGTTAGGGATGAACACAATCAGTATGCAATACATACTGGCAATCGTTTTCAACCTTTATATAAATTGACCAATCAAGACGACGTGCGGACAGTAATACAGCTAATGACAACGATTTCGAATAACTAACTAGTTGCTAGTAACTATGACTAGATGGTGAAATAGTTTAAGCTACAAAACTACGCAACTAAGCAAAGGAATTTCTGTTCTTCGACCAAAATTTAAAGAATGAGTAAATACTATCAAATCTGATGAATAGACCCAATGACTTAGGCAGGTAAAATCGCATTCATTAACACGGATTCTTGAAATCTTAAAAGTTTGTCCCTGATACAAGGAGATTGCTGCAACTGCTATAATTTCATAATTGAAATGCGAGCTTACTCTAAAGCAAAACTCCAGAAGAAAAAGTGAAGATGCAGGTATAGTTCGTATACTACTGGCAGATGAATACCATGATGAAGAAACAGAAGCAGAAGAGGTTACGTCCCTGACATCATCCCTGGATGAGGAAACGGACATTAAACCTTTATCATTATTATTATTATGATGTTACATGTAGAATATTGCATATTAAGTGCATGTTTCTGTCACTTATATATTTAATCAGAGCCGAGATGAGCAAATAAAGATGATGATGATGATGATGATAATGATGATGATGATTACCATGATTCCCAGATAGCAGAATCCATAGAGAACGACGACCACTACAGCGTGACGCAGGACACTGTAGCCAGCACCTATGATACTTGTAGTGGCGGTCGCTCCAAACACGTGCAGTTCTATCTGCTCCAGAGTGTACTGTGTGAACGTGTTGATCTGAGGCAGCAAGCCGAGCATGAATACAAGAGGTAGGCAGCAGAGGAAGACTGCAATACATAATACAATACAATACATTACATATAATACAATACATCGAATACAAGAGGTAGGCAGCAGAGAAAAACTATAATACATAATACATAACAATACATACGATACAACACATCGAATACAAGAGGTAGGCAGCAGAGAAAAACTATAATACATAATACATAACAATACATTACATACAATACAATACATCGAATACAAGAGGTAGGCAGCAGAGGAAAACTATAATACATAATACATAACAATACATACAATACAACACATCGAATACAAGAGGTAGGCAGCAGAGGAAAACTGTAATACATAATACAATGCAATACATTACATACAATAAATACATTGAATACAAGAGGTAGGCAGCAGAGGAAGACTGCAATACATAATATAATAAAATACATAGTACAATACAATACATTGAATACAAGAGGTAGGCAGCAGAGGAAGACTGCAATACATAATACAATAAAATACATAGTACAATACAATATATTGAATACAAGAGGTAGGCAGCAGAGGAAGACTGCAATACATAACACAATAAAATACATACAATACATCGAATACAAGAGGTAGGCAGCAGAGGAAGACTGCAATACATAATACAATATAATACTTAATACAATACAATACATTGAATACAAGAGGTAGGCAGCAGAGGAAGACTGCAATACATAATACAATAAAATACATAGTACAATACAATATATTGAATACAAGAGGTAGGCAGCAGAGGAAGACTGCAATACATAATAACACAATAAAATACATACAATACATCGAATACAAGAGGTAGGCAGCAGAGGAAGACTGCAATACATAATACAATATAATACTTAATACAATACAATACATTGAATACAAGAGGTAGGCAGCAGAGGAAGACTGCAATACATAATACAATATAATACTTAATACAATACAATACATTGAATACAAGAGGTAGGCAGCAGAGGAAGACTGAAATGCATAATACAATACAAAGCAATACATACAATCAGTACAATGAATACAAGAGTTAGGCAGGAGAGGAACAGTGCAATACATAATACAGTACAATACATTACATACAATACAATACATCGAATACAAGAGGTATGCAGTAGAGGAAGACTGCAATACATGACACAATACAATACATTGAATACAAGGATAATACAAATCCAAGCCAATTAGCAAAAAGTAGATCCCAAAGGTGAAAATTCCTAAATCCAGAAAATCAGTTAAACGATAAAGGAAGTTAAAGAGAAGCCATGATAAACAAACCTTTAACAACGTCAATGAGGAATGAAAGAATAGCGAGAGCATTGAGAGGAATCCGGTAGAGCTCAAAAGTCCCTCCACTCTCTGACATAGCGCTGCGGATATAGTTCAAGATGAGCAGCAGACCGGCACAGGCACAGAAATAGAAAGCTCTGCTGAACACTATGATACCGTTGTAGCCATGCATAGGTGAGGCGGCGTCAGGCTGAACGCTCTGTTGTTGTGCGGAAATAACAAATACAAGTTACTGCATGTGATTGTAGTAAACAATTAAAAAGATTAACAACATAGAAAGGTTCCAGCATGCTACTGACTGACTAAGGAATATTTAGGAATTTAATATACAGTATAATTACTGAAATACTAACTACAGATAATGCTAGTAACTATGCATTCAAGTCAGCCTACGGTAGTGTTGCAGAAACTAAGGTAAATATATTAAACAGCGTAAGACATTTAAACTCTTCTCTTCAGTGCACTGCCAAGTGGCAGGTTCAAGGTACATATTCAAACTCAAAGTCTGCTTTTATTTAATCTAGATCTAGTAAAATAAATTTTTAGTTATTAAACTAAAACAAACCTTGAGCAGGGAATACTGACATCCGGCCATCACAAAGCAGACCCAGAAGATCCAGAAGTCAGTGAAGAAGTGATGAGCCAGCAGCAGACAGCCGAGGATACCAACACTCACACCTAGCAGTATGGAAGCCGCCATCTCACCACAGTTGTTCCTGCACAAAAAAACCAAAACACTTTTTCACTGACATACATAATGACAGAGTCGGGAATTCAAGAAATTAATATATTATTCATCATCATCATCATCATCCTCCTTTGAATCACAGTTTAACTTTTATTATTACTATTATTTAAATGCCAATGGGCTGTATAGGGCCCTGGGCTAAAAAATACGATAAAAGAAGCTTTATTCAATTAAAAGTTAAAAAATGAAGCGATTAAAATAATAATAATAATAATTATTATTATTATTATTATTAAGAACGAAAACTTATATAGCAGTGTCATGGCCGAAATCGGTCTTCGAGACTACTTTACAGTAAGAGTTTAAAAGTAGTAAGCTAAATAAAAAATTACATTTAAATTTATATCTAAAAATGTCTAAATATGAGTGTAACTTCATACCATCTAGCAATACTCATTCTTGTGATATAGCTGTTAATATAGCTCAATTGTGTTTAAATGCTCCGGCCAGTAACAGAGTTTACTCTTTATTCGTTTAATTTCATACTAAATTTAATTTGTATTGAAATAAACGAATAATCAGTTTATGTTTTATTTATACATGCTTACCAATGTTTGCATGGATGTTTGCTTTCGTTTGATTTTTGTTTCATTTCGTTTGCTAGTATTTAATAATATTTACGTGTATATTGTTTGTCAGTGATTTGGTGTTGACGCTGAAAATAAAACACATATCTCTTTCTCTCTCTCTCTCTCTCTCTCTCTCTCTCTGTTATCATTTTAGCTTCAAAACAAACAATTTAAAGCTGATGTCATATTAAATTTAACAATACTTAAATTTAATACGTTTATTATATTCGTTTATTTCAATATTGCTCTATGCTAAAATAAAGAGAGTGTCAAACATATATGAAGACTTTAGAATGTCGTGAATGCAAATTCATAGTAAAGCAATTATCCAATGCCCGCAATTATAGAAATACAATAACAATTTACAATTTTTTATTCATTCATCACCATCATCATCTTCCCATGAATCCCTGTTCAGCAATTTCAGCTGGGGTCGGAATTTGGAAAATATTTTAGCAATTTCTCGAGTTTAGGCGCCTAACAACCGTATGCCCTTTCTGATGTTAGTAACGGTAATTAATAATCAATTATTTTATTAATTAATAATTAATCATTTAAATTTTAATTTTTTAAATATTACTATTACAAAATTATTTAACATTACAATAACATAAAACCTAAGTGTACTTATATCCATTAATCTAATTATGACGTGATATATTTATAAAGTAATTATCACTCAAAACTAAACAACAAGAACAACAACAACAACAGTACAAACCGATCGAGCATAGCGAGCAGGTCGAGCCTATCAATCTGAACTTTGAACTCCAGCATCTTACCCACTCGATCAGACAGCGAGGTAGACGTAAAGCACGGAGGCAGAAGACTAAGCACATAATAGTGCTTGGGTTTACGTCTACCTGCTCTACAGCTGCCCCTCCCCCTACCCCCCGAACTGTCGCTATCCTCTAACTCTTCGCTGGATGACCGAGCTCTACCGGCCCTACTCTCATCCGACCCGTCGTCGCCAGCCCCGGCCCCCGTGTGGGAGGCCGAGGAGAGGAGCAGGCTGACCGCCGGGCCGCTGCTCGTCGACTGCCAGGCGGAGCCGGGGACGGGGCCCCGGGCGCCCACGGGCAGGCGGGAGAAGAAGGAGGAGGGCGAGGGGGAGGCGCCCGTGAGGCTGGGGGCGGTGGCCGCTGAGCGAGGAAATGTGGTAGAGGGGGAGTCGAGAGTGGCGATAGAGTCTCCGTCCGTGCTCGAGGCGTTTCTACAATCAATTAGACCGTGAATTAATCAATCGATTGAGTAATCAATAAAAAAATATGTCAGTAAATAAAGAAGTAAACAAATATATATATATATAATATATATATATATTTGTTTACTTGTTTATTTACTGACATATATATATATATATATATATATATATATACTGTATATATATATATATATATATATATATATATATATATATATATATATATATACTTCCTTATTCGTCGTCATCAGACAGGAGAAAAACAAAAGCACAATAATAAAAATGAAAATCAATGCTAACATTGCACACAATAGTAAGCAATTCAACATAAACGATCACTAGTTAGACAGAACAACAGTTAACAATATACGAATCAAACAGTCAATCAATGAATAAATACAGCAAACAATCAATAGCAGCAGATAGTTATTTGTCTTTTGGCAAGCTATGTGAAGTATACGTAAATAAATTAGCAATTCATTGTAAAGCTACCAATTTTGTTAATGACTAGTATACACCTACCCTAAAACAATAAAAACTATTAGAAAAGCGTAAAGTATAACAATTTCTATAAGTATAGTAGCAAATGGCTGCAAGTAAAATGAAAATATTGAAGTAAGTTGTCTAGGAAACAAGATAAACATGGAAGACAAAACTAAAATATTAAATAACTCAATTAATTAACAATATAAGTTCAGTGAATAATATACAAAAAAAAGCAAAGCTGCAGAGTAAACTTCATATGCCAAGATACCAATGTAATCATAGTGTAATCATAGCGTAATCATAGTGTAATCATAATGTAATCATAGTGTAATCATAAGGTAATCACAATGTAATAAACTGTAATCATAAAAAATTAAACTGCTGGAGCCAGTGGCGATGTCGGTAAGACACTTGACCGCGAATCAGTAAGTGCAGGGCTCAAATCCTGGGCTCGCCCATCACTTACATCGCTTTCTAGTGAGGAAACTGACGTTTAACATAAGCTTTTTTTAAAAACTAAGTGAAAGAAGTTACAATGACCTGTTACGCTTAGTATTAGATCGACCACTGAACGGAGGCACAACAGGATTAATGGATGAAGCCACTCCAGCACTGCTCTCACCAAACGTGTAAGTCATCCACTGACCTAGCACACAATAGCATGACTCTCAGCAACTTTCCAAAACATGTCAACATGTTCACGTAAAGCCACTATTTCCATTGGTTCTCTCAAGTATCAACATCATCATCATCGTCTTCCCTTAAATCTCAGTTTAACCGTGTTGGGATACGAATAGACTTTCTCCAGTCCTCCCTGTCCCAAACCATATCATCAGTCAATCCCCTATTTTTCAAGTCCTTCTTAATCACCGAGTCCCACATCAATTGTGGTCTACCTCACTCTAGCTTAGCATCTAGTTTTTCCTCAAAACTCTCTTTAAAGTGTATATTTTTGAAATGTCTCATCTCAAAACACAATCAGACAATATTTAAGAGCAAAATATATCAAGCAAACAAAATCAACCTTGCGTCATAGCTTTGTAGTTAAACTGAGATTCAAGGGAACGAGAAGAAGATGATGATCAGAGCTTTGATGCCTAAAAGTCTTGAATAGTACACTAGTGAAATCAACTTCTTATCATAGCTTTAACGTCTACAATATTCAACAGACGATAAATAGAATCACTACTGGATAGTCTATAATACTCTCTCTCTCTCTCTCTCTCTCTTAGTGTACTGCCTGCCGGCAGGTCCATAGTATATAACGCCTCTACTCATCTCTATCTTCCGTCTTTCTCTTTATGTTCACATACGAGTAGCCTATGACGAGGTGAGTCCCCTATGCCTTCCTCAGCTTGGACTAACATTTACTGGGCTGGGGCGTCATTCCCAGAGGAAACAATCCTGTTTACCCATACAATCCTGTTTACCCATCCTGTTTATCCTCTACGATATTAAACATGTAAATAAAAAATACGACACGTGCAGTCACCGGTTGGTCAATTCTTCAAACAATCCGGACACAACACAGGCAAATATTAAACATGCAAATAAAAAATATTAAACCGTTTTCATCCTGGAAGCAGTGGACCGCCCCCTCAGTCGTGTCGTCATGAGACTTGGCCATGTGTCTGCCGCCAGGCTGAGGTCTAGACGATGACGATGAAGCAGCGTCTGCAGCGAGAGGACTGTCAGGTGCGGGCAACAGTCTAGACACGTCTGACCGCTGAGACTGGTTGCGTACGCTCAGTCTACGCGCAGCACAATAATAATAATAAAGGTTTAACGTCTGTTTACTCATACAAGGATGATGTCAGGGACGCCAAATGCTTTAGTATAAACTAAAATAAACCTAAATAAGGTTAAACCTAAATATATGTAAAACTCAGTTTAATGGCAGTTTCCTGCTTGATAGCATGTCAGGATCGGAAAAGCACTAGATTTGAACCCTGCGCCTATTGATTCGCTGTCGAACAACCTGCCAACAAGCCACCGGCTCAGTCCGAAAACATAGTCAAGTACACCTTAAGCATATACTGCAGAGATATCTAGGCAATTTTGTCACAATTTGTAGATTTTTATTACAATAAATCAGGTTAATTACATATTTGAGCTAGACAAGTTTTTTACTTAGACCAGTTTTATACATATCTTTTATTAGAAGAGAAAAAATATTTTTTAATTATTACAGTAATTTTTGTATTTATTTATTTCAAACCACTACATCTTACAAAACAATATAACAATATGCAATAAACTGCAACAGTAAACTGTGGTTTCCTGAGGAGCCCTAATGCTATCGATCAGGACACCACCAGCTTAGCATTTACATCATACAATATTTTACCACAATTGAGAAATTTAATTAATTATGAACTACAATATTTATGCAAACAAATTAACGTGAAAACTATTAATCAATGACAAATTCATATAAACATATTAACTATCATATGTACGGCTATATCAAAGTTTCACTAGCAGTAAATATTTGTACAATAATTTAATTATATATGTAGATAAAAGTTTAATACAGTAATAAATCAAACAATGAAAACTACTTTATAAAAAATTCACAGAAACAAAAAATCAGTAGAACAGTAATATTATACAAGACTACTAAGCTTTGATACTCCAAAGATAGAAATACAATAATTAGCGTAGCCAACATTTTTCACAACAAAATTACGATACAAACCGCTTATCAACACTGTCGATATTCTCTTTACTTGTTCTTTGAGATCTTCTCTCGAGAGTGGGCAACAGTAGTGCAGACTTCTCGCTCTGATTGGCAGAGGAAACAGAGTCACGACTATTACGAGTGGGATTCGCTGAAGTTCGCTCCTCTGTGCCTCTCTGGAGATGTTTTAGTAGAACAGAACCATTATAGTTCATTTCATCGTCGTCCATATCGTGCGGTGATTCACACTCGGCGTGACTTAACTGAGACTTGACGCTTCCACGCTTGTTCCTAGTGTCTGTGATCAATGAAATAAAATTTGTTCTTGAGGAGTTAGTTTTTTTATTATTATTGCCGAGTCATCGAAATTGCCACAAAATTGAGTTAGTTTTTTATAATTATTGGCGAGTCATCGAAATTGCCACAAAATTTTCTAAAATGAATGGAAGAGACTTTTATATGGTATGGGACAAAGAGGAGTGGAGAGGGTCCATTCGTATCCCGACCCTAGTTAAACTGAGATTAAAGGGAAGATGATGATGATTATGATGATGACGTTGGCGAGTCATCGAAACAAACGCTGCAGTAAGCCGAATATTAGAATAATACAGAATATGAGTTAAACAGATTGATGCTGATTGTTAATACTACTGAACAGCACTTACAAATATAAATTAATCAATTATAATGTATTAATATTATTATAATATTATTATTCATCCCGCCAATAAAACATTGCAATCGATCCATGTTAACTGTTACATTTTTCAGAACCTCACAATCATGAATGGTGATTTTAAAGTAAACATATTAAATATTCATTTCTTGAATCAATTATATAGGCTACAATTGATGCAAAATGTAATTTTATCAAACCGGTTTTAGTTAAATATAACAAAAGGAGATTTTAAAGTTATTCTAGTTAGTTAAAATAACTTTAAAGTTAACCAAAGAAGGAAGGAAATGCAAACTACCCTGAGATTTAGATCTTGATTCAGTTCTTCCTCTCGACGATTCACCAACTTCCTCCGACCTTCTTCGACTAGCAGACACTGAACACAAAAAAACCAACGAAAACATTTTACATAAAAGTTTTCTTAAATTCTGAAAGAGAATGGTCAAACTGTGGATAGAACTTACTAGATTAAACTTATAAAACGGTATCAATATTTAAACCTATAATATATTATATCCCCGTGTTGTGCTTGGGCGTGGCTGGACCACTGCAGAATAGGGCCACCGCAAACAATCTGCCGCGTGTACGTAAAAAGCTAAAAAAGCTAAGATTAACGTCAGTTTCCTCACTCGAAGCGATGTCAGTGACGGGCGAGCCCAGGATTTGAACCCGCATCAACTGATCCGCGGTCAAGTATCTTACCGACTTCCCCACGGGCTTCTGCCAGTGGCGAAGTAAGAGGCGACTAAGGCAGGAGCTGAGGATGGCAAGAGGGGACCCACCTCACCATGAAATATTTTCCCCCAGGATTAAGTGGTAATTAATCCATCTAACTGAGGAAGGCAACGGGAAACCACCTCAGAAGCCATACTTTTCCCAAGCTATAGGCTACATAAGGTATGGATAAGGCATAGACTTTGTGAAGTGGTTAACTTGTTGATCTAAGGAGTGCTCTTATGGAGCGAGAAAACAGACTTTGAGTATGAATATGTACCTTGAACCTGCCACGTGGCAGTGCACTGAAGAAGTAAAATATATCATTTAATTATATCTACACAGATAAAAATGAAAGCGGGTATTTATTTATTACTGAAACGGTTTAAGATCTAGTAAATATACTTAACAGACAATAGAATATCAATTGACAGAATTAATTATTATTAGTAATTATAGACAGAATTATACTAAAATTTAAGTCTTAAAATTGGAAAATAAGTAGTTAGTTAGAGGTCAAAAACGTTAACAAAACCTTAGAAAACAAAACCAAAATTCGATGATAATCAGAAATTTATTAAACGGTTAGAAAACAATCTTAACTAAAGGATAATCAAAAAGCTAAATCATACGAAAATTACAAAATTATTGTTACATGTCAATTAATATCATTACTGTCATTATGTCAGTATGTGGGGGTTCAAAATCTGGGCTCGCCTGTCACTGACATCGCTTTCAAGTTATGAAACTGACGTTAACCTTAGCTTTACCAAGCTTTAAATGACTTAGACAGGAACTCACTGCGAGCGTTGAGCTTAGCACGAAGATGTCTCAGTTCTTCACGTAACTCATCGCTGCTCGCCTTATCCAGCATCTGCTGCATCTTCTTCTGCAGCGTCGCATCAAGAATATCATCAAGAGTGTCATCGCTGTCACCTGCAGAAAGATCAGTCTAATTATCAATCAATCGTTATCAGAATCTGCTGTGTATTCTTCTTCAACGCGGCATCAATAAAATTAACCATGTCATACTCACAATAATAATAATAATAATAATGGTTTAACGTCCGTTTCCTCATCCAGGGATGAAAATGTCAGGGACGTCCCCACAGCACACATCACTACAGACTATAAAAGTATTTTAGCTATTTCTATACATATATAATATTATATATATATATATATTTCTTCTATATATATTTCTATATACATGTATATATATATATATATATATATATATATATATATATATATACGTATATATATATATATATATATATATATATATATATATATATATATGTGTGTATATATATATATATATATATATATATATATATATATATCAGTTAGAAAGTCAGTGTCATTGAAACTATCTAATTGAACAGATCAATCAATGAAAAAATTAACTGACAAGCAGTAATTATTAAATTCTGATAAGCAAACACAAGAAAATACAAGAAATATGGTCAGGTTAAGCAATCAAATCGCAAATGTCATACTTGACGCGGCAGAAGATTTCAGAAGCGGCGACTGGGTGCGCATGGATCGAACCACATGCGGCGTCGACTGACGATGCTTCGGTATCGCACCTCTACTCGCATCCTCCGATAGTTTCGCACTTGTTTCTCGTTCTTCGTCTTGCAACAACCAATCAGGCTCGTCTATGGTGTGAGTTCGTCGGTGTCGCATAAATCCACCTCGATTCCCTCGACCGCCTGATATCGCTTTCTGCTTGCCCGAATTGTTGCTGGAGGACTTATTACCAGTTCTATTCTTCCCCCCCTCTGAAGTATCTTTCCAGGTCGTCAGCTCATAGGCATGACCGTCTTTATTCCTCTCTCTCGTACTGATTTCTTTCATTGAAGACGAAGCTCTGTCCCGATGTAGAGCCTCCTTTGTTTTTGTCATCTTCTTAGGACTAGGGTAACTATCAGCAAGCGAAGCTCCAGATAGAACTACTGCAGATAAGTCTCGTTTTCTATCCCTTTTGTCGCCAAACTCACCAGAAACTTCTCCTAATGATACGACCGATGACTGCTTCGTTTTCTTAGACTGCCCTTCATTCAAGCGGTTTTCGGCAATTTTGGCGCCTCTTTTATTTTCTGCAGCGTTACTTTGCGACTCTTCGCCAATGTTGAACGTTAAATAGTCCATCTCATCGTTTGTAAGAGTGCTGGACGAGTAGTCAGAACTGTTAGACATGGACTGAAATTCACCTGTAAATATACAGAAATATTACAAGTAAAATAACTAAGTATTTTGCCACAAATTATCTCTTAGTAAGAGTTAAAAAAAGCTAAGGTTAACGTCAGTTTCCTCACTCGAAAGCGAGCTTACGGTGACGGGCGAGCCCATTATTTGAACCCCACATATACTGATCCGCGGTCGAGTATCTTACCGACTTCGCCACTGGCTCCAGCCAAAGGCAAAAATATACAGTGTACAATGTATTTTACTATCTGATTTCATTGCTCTGAGTATGTTTGCCTCAAACACAAACAATACAATTAAACTGAGCTACTCAAAGCTAACCAACACTGTTATGCTGTACGAGAAAAGAAAAATATATAAGCACGTTATGAATGCATGATTAACTTCAAATCTCTATTGTGAGCAAATATATTGAATTAATATCTGTAGCATAATAAGCTAATAACATATATGCATATTGCAATATGACGAAACTGAGAAATCGTACATAGCTAGTTAGTAAAATAATAGCGCAAGCAACGTATGTACAAAATGCAACCATGTAGCTTCATGTATGTTATCCAATGAGGAAAACAACACTAAACGAAATATAACATTTTAAAATCCTAAAATAGCATTCTAATTAGTGGTTCCAAGCCTCCTTTGACGGGCATTATGTACTCAAAATTAAATTGTTCTAACACAACATGGCTGGAGCCTGTGGCGAAGTCGGTAAGATACTCGACCATGGAGCAGTATGTGCAGGGTTCAAATCCTGGGCTCGTACATCACTGACTTCGCTTTATAGTTGGGAAACTGAGGTTAACCTTAGCCTTTTTTTATAACCTATAATATTAAGACAATTCTATTCTGAACGACAAATAATTACAAGCAACTCTACATAAAAAATTCTGTAGCAGCTTATTCATTGTAACGTATTCGTAACATATAATATATAGCAAATATAACATATTGTAACATTATTGTATTTTTAAAAATATATTTAATATTTAATGTTATTATTTAATTATTAACATTTAAAATATTAAATAATTTTATTGTTATTATTTAATATTATTATTAAATTATTAATATTTAAAAAATCTGTAACAGGTACAACATATTCTCAACCTGAGGTTTGTGAGTCACTGTCAGTAGCAAACAGTCTCCTCAGCCCTACGATGCTGGAATTCTGCAGAAGATCAATTCTACCATCACCATCTCCCCCCACCTCAATCCCTCCCTCCTCAAAGCTGCTTGACACCTCCAACAATCTCTCATTCGCTGGAAGTTTTGACGGAGAATTTACACTTTTCACAAACGGATTCTTCTTCGCATCTTTCTCTGGCAAAGTTTTCGTTTTAGATCGATGTACATTCTCTGCATCTGCACATCTATCAGATCTTGCACTCTTTCTACTCTCCTTAGCAGTGCCATCGGCACTACCCTTTAGACCGTATATCGCTGAATCTTGTACATTTGTAGCATCGACAGGCTTACAACCTTCGGTTAAGCCCACGGTGCTATCCGATGCTTTAGGACATTCCGATAAATCCAGATTATTAAAGAATCCCTGACGATCCATTGTTTTGGAGAGCCTAACCGATGACTCTCGAGGTAGATCTTTGACGCATCTGTCGCTGGCAGATCTTGACTCTCTTCCATCACATTCAGATGATCGTCTGGCGTCCAACTGCGGCACCGATGCACCGATCTTACCAGTCCTGCCAGACACATCACGCCTCGGTATACCTTTCAACGTTCTGTTTTCTCTCTCGTCGATTACCCGAACCTTTGGCACTTCGTTCTCTTTCAAACTTCTTCGAGTTTTATTCTGAATTTTCGAATTACTTTGATGACTTTCGGCTGCGTTTTGGTCGTAGATTTCAAACATTGATTTATCTCTTAAAATCTCTAACGAATCAAGGCTGTTCAACAACTCGTCGCTGGCAGCCATATCGTAATTGCTAGATGATCCTCCTATTTTTCCCGAGGTAGATTCGCACAATCTCTTGCCGCGTCGATGAAGCGGCGAGGGATCTTTTTCGTATTTCACTCTCTTTTCAGACTTATTTAGCAAAGTTTCGCTGGCGCCAGCCTCCCCATCATATTCATCCTCGCAATCATTATCATCACGACTCGTCATTTCAAACCAACTTTGAGCCGACGGCCTTGAACACATCTGAAAAGACAAATCTTTGTTCGGAGCTTGACTGACTTGAGCGATATCGACTGACTCTGCTTTCACACGTCTAGGTAAAATCATAACTTCTGACTCCGGACTAGTTTCCTTATACGAACTAACGGACGCAGCATCCGGCTCTGTTTTACGTTCTTGCGGGTTGCGGTTGTTAGCGGAAGATTTCATCGTGATCATTTCTATCGACTGTTTGGTGGGAGATGGCGCCACATGACAGGTGGCCGAGGCAATGCTGGCCGCTAGTTTCATGGCGGACTCGTGCGGAGAGAAAGTGTGGGGAGTGCGGGTAGGTCGACGCAGAGCACGTCGCAGTCTGTGCGAGCGATCTCTGACAGTCCCCTCGCCGTGTGCTGAGCGCGTCATAGGATTGTCGTCCTTACCTGAGATATACAGTATTACAACAGCACAATATATAGCACAAACAAAATAATATATAGATATATAGCACAAAACAAAGAGAATTATATATAGCACAAACAAACAGAATAATATATAACACAAACAAGAAGAAGAAAATATACCACAAACAAACAGAATATTATATAGCACAAATTTAGCAAGACTCAAGTCACCTTAAACAATGTCAAAATCACAAGTTCACACTGTGTAACGATACAAGTCCATATGTTTAGCAAATATACTGCTAAATTATTTTAGACGACCAGCTATAAACAGAAGTGGGACACCAATTCTAAAACTTGTTAGAGAACACTAGTATTTTTAAAGCTTATATGACTTTTTAAATTAAGAAAATAACTAAAATAACTACTTTAAGACAAATTTCTGCGAACTTAAAATTTTTGTGAAAGAGGTAATACATAATTTTGTCAATTTAGCAAAGATTCAGTTTTATGCATTTACTTATACAACATGGGCCTTCACTTACACGAAAACAATTTGCTTGAGATTGACAGATGGAATATTGCATGATATGAAAAATAAAAGGACATGATATCAAAAATAATAATAAAGGTGTAACATCCATTTCTTCATTCCGGGATGATATCAGGGACGTCCCCAAAGCACACATCACTACATATCAATTCACCCAGACCAATCTTCAAAAGAAATGTGCTGAGGAGAAGAAAGGTCCTAAACGAATGCCAGTCCGATGATCAAAAAATGGTCAAGGTAGATTGACTATGTCTATGGTGGAAAAAGGATTTTATATGACATCAATGATATTAAAAACAACGAGAACATGACAAACTTGGCGCTGTATTCTCGGCCCTGTAAGCATAACTCTCCGACGAGACCGTCAAAGAATTGTCGATGTTTCGCCGCGTCGAAGGCACTGCCATTTGCATACGACTTAACGCTGCTTCTGAGCAACTCATCCTATCTGCATCTATAGCAATCAAATGTGAAGTACAAGTCACGTGCACCCAATATGTAAAAAAAATTGCATTTTACACATTTGTTTGTTATTTCATTCAGAGTTTTAGAATGTATATATCTGAGAGAACTGACTAATAATGCACATATTTCAAGAAAATTATAAAAATAGATTTCTTATGATGTACATGAAAGCTATCTTGCTATTTTATATGAAAGCAAACGTAAAATATATTTCTCGTCGGAAAGTGTTGTAAATTATACTAGCTTACTAATTAAAAGAATTATCATTATTTATTTCAAGCCAATTTTTCACTTTTTAGTTAAACAAGAGATTAATTGGTTCCAATATGGGCTAGCGAAAAATTGAAGCCTTAAAGCATCTTAATACCACTAATCAATGATCTCTTAATTAATTAATTGGAAATGTATATGAGCTAACATATTTTCTTAGTGAAAAAGCAGCGTGATGACTAAATAGAGGATAATGAAATTGAGTGCTTAAAACTGAATGTACTTAAAATACTAGCACAGACTTATATCTTTAACCATATCATTGAAAACTTTAAAATTTTGAAATCTTTGTATAATGCACAACGCTTGCTATCTGATACTTGCTCAATAATTTGCATAACGTAGAATTAAATTAATAACCGTTTCCACATCCAGCACTAACAACAACGAACCTCTTCGCTTCGAGCGACCAGAAGATATAGGCTGAAGGTCGTCACCTCTAGCGCAAGCTTGCGATAGCTCAAACGAGCTAATCAGAGGAGCACCCCTATCATCGCTTTCCACAGATATTCTAGAACTACACAGAGCCGGGGGCGGAAGGGCACCGGTGGACCCTCGCCCTGTTTTAGACGGAGGAGGGGTAAGGCAGAGATCAGTTGGCTTTGAATCTGCTGGCAGATCTTCTGGGACAGTGTCGCAGTGCGGCAGGGAAGCAGAGGGTGTAATGCATTCAGCAATGCTGGTCATGCTTGGCATCACCGACATTTCTATGTTCTCTAGCGTCTCGCTGAAATACACCAGTAATTCACATAAAATAGTACATTTTGAAGCTTTATAGCATACTATATTTTACATATATATACATATATATATATACATGTATGTATGTGTATATATATATATATATATATATATATATATATATATATATATATATATATATAGATATATGCATATATATGTATATATATATATACAAACTGCGTCAAAAAAACTTGACCCCCTACAGAAAATTTTCTATAACTTTGGTATCTGATGTCTTTTATCATGCAAATTTTAGCAATAATACATGATCCAATTCAACAAATGACACATATGCTGAAAAATTCATGGAAATATATGTACCATAATTCGAGTTACAGATCTTTTTGCGCCATGCCCCTACCTCTTATAGGTTCTCCAAGCAGTTTGTCACCGAATACTCCTGATTAGAGCCCTTCATTGATTCTTTGTTTTGGTAGTAGCAATCATGCGAACTGATGCGCAGAAACCCCTAGTACTTGAGATATCTGACGTGTATTACGACTTGTTACAGGCTCTCCTTCCTGAGAACCAATTAGTTCCTCAACAGCAGCAATATTAGCAGGAATTCTGGCACTTTTGGGCCAGCCACTGCCCGCCTTTCTATCATTTGCTCTCTCTCTCTCTCTCTCTCTCTCTCTGCAATCTTCCGACAAATACTCTTAATAGTTGACAAGGACCATCCTTTCAGCGGATAGGCTTGCTTTATTCTTTTCACCCGTTACCTTGCTCATGGAGTATTTGTATCCGCAACTTATAGTGATAAACTGCTTAGAGAATCTATTAGAGGTAGGGGCATGGCGCAAATTGATCTGTAACTCGAAATGTGGTGCATATATTTCCATAAATTTTTCAGCATACATGTAGAATTAGACCATAATAATCTCTTCAATTTATGTGATAAGGAGACATCAGATACCAAAGTTATAGAAAATTTTAAGTAGAAAATCTACAAAAGGTTGGGGCTGGCGCAAAAAGACCTGTAACTCGTAATGTGGTAGATAATATTTCATCACTTTTTCAGCAGTATGTGTACAATTGGACCATGAATAATTGCTTTAATTTTACATGATAAAGAGACATCAGATAAAAAGTTATAGAAATTTTTTGTAGGGGTCAGTTTTTTTGACGCAGTCTGTATATATATATATATATATATGTATATATATATATATATATATATATATATATATATATATATATATATATATATATATATATATATGTATATACTGTGTATCATCATCCTCCCTTGAATCTCAGTTTAACTAAGGTCGGGATACGAATAGACTGTCCCAAATCCTCTCTGTCCTACACCACACCACCAACCAATACCCTATTTGAGACTTTTCCATTCGTTTAAATTTTGATAGCAATTTTTGGAGCCTAGGCACTCACCAACCGAATGCCCTTTCTGATGTTGGTATGGATCTTAGTGCTTTAGTCGCCTTCTACGACATGTGCAGTCATCGGTTGGTCAATTCTTCGAACAACCCAGACACAAAAAACTGTATATATATATATTAATACATAAATAAATATATATATATATATATATATATATATATATATATATATATATATACATATATAATTATATATATATATAATATTATATATATATATATATATATATATATATATATATATATATATAATTTTATATATATACATGTTTATTTATTTATTTATTTTATTTCATGTATCATACGCATATCACAATTGGCATACACAGCAGTTAGAGCGCATGAAGGGAAATAAAGGCCCACAAGTGACAGTTACATATTCTGAATTTAAAATATGCAAACATTTGCATTAATTACTAATTATGTTCAATAAAATCCTTAGTATAGGCCATAATTATGTGCAAAAATAAATTTAGCAGAACATGTAGTATACTTATTAAGGCAATCAACAAAATACACGTATAAATATCTGCACACAGTGACAATTAAACTACTTTAGCTCCTCCATTTAATTTACACATACAAATGACTATGAGAGATAGAGAGAGAGAGAGAGAGAGAGAGATAGAAATCATATAACATCCTAAAAGAAAATACCTAAGTCTATTGATGCTAATATACAAGCCACTCTCGTTATGGTTCGTCACCCCATGGCTATCAATCAATCCGCTAGTGGCTTCCCGAGTCCCTTTCCCAGTCTCTTCATCAACTTGCCCATCCTCTGCCTCATCTTCCTCCTCATTATCACTCGACTTCACCTCAATCATTTCTCCATTGTCGTACATCAGGTGAAGCCGATAATTGACAAACTTGATAATGGAGAAAGTTGCAAAAATGATAGCACAGTAAATTCCCCATATGGATTCTGTAAATGGCACAGTCTGTCAAAAAAAAGTGAATTAGTCATTAGTAAATGTGTTTAAATGGTCATACTTAATAATTAGATATTAAACAAGATAGATCACAAAATTATTTAGTTTATTAAAAATTTACCATTTGCCTTAAAATATAGCACTGAAATATTAAGAAATAAAATAAAATATTAAGTAATATAATGAAATATAATAAAATATTAAGCGAAGAACAGGATTAGTAGCTTGTACAATATATGTGAAAAATTCCATTTGTAATCAATATTTGATATTCCAACAATCTGACTACTTCTATGATAAATTATGTATTAGTTTAATTGCATTACTGCAATTAGTTTTCCACATTTAGATAAGAATGTGGCTCTTTTACCAGCTGATAAAATATTATATCATGCTACATTTATGAAAACACTCAGCAAAAGATACCATAATATCTCAAAAGTATTAGTATTTAGTTTTCGCACAATATTAAGCAAATATAACATCTACATATATTTTCAATTTACTTATAGAGAAGAAAATCTCATAAATTTAAATAAACTTTTTAAATAGATTGAATGTATTTTGAAAGATCAAATATTATGTTTTATATTTTCATATACCAGTTATTTGTGTATCTGTGAACAAATTTTAAAAGTAATAAATATATGTATAGCACCAATTAGATAAACAAGTTTAACAAACAAGCTACATGAAATATAAAATGTTTCTCATATATTCCATATATGTCAATCAATACAATACACATAGCATCTTACGATAACATACTTAGAACAAATATTTTTCTCCATGGCGCAAAAAATAAATAGCACTTACCAGATATAGAGCAAGCGGCAGACACAGAAGAAAGAGCCAAGTATAGAGATGAAATGTGTTGCTCAGCAAATTCTGATGTATATCAAAGTACCAACCGCCCGTTAGTGATGCCCACAAACCCTGCTGCAGCACGACTAAAATGTTTGCCCCCATCTTTCTCAATATATCTCAACTTTTACTTCCCTCTGGAAAATGTCATAATATAAAATCAATTTAATACTACATAGGGTGTAATATATTTAAAATATTCTAGTACAATCTATGATTCCACTACTGTAAATACTAATCGAATATAGAATACACACAACATCATAATCATCACTATCATCGTGTTCTCTTGAATCTCAGTTTAACTAAGGTCCGGATTAGAAAATGTATGATTTCTACGTTACTAATAGACTTGATAGCAGTTTTATATCATGATTCAAATAAACTTTTAATTTTACTTTATTAACCTAGGATATTTGCAGAAATAAATGTCTAACCAAACTGAATAGTGTGATCAAGATTAGCCAGTTATTTGCAGAAACCTTAGATGATAGGATATTATCAGACTGATATATTTAAACTAGAGAAAAAACTAATATCCATATTTAATTACTAATATCTAGTAATAAATAAATTACAAATATCGTCTTCAGTTATTTTCTGAATTATACTATTTTAGTAAATCCCATTTCATAGCTCACAATCATGCAAAATTAATTCTATAATATTTTACTTTTCAGACCGAATGAACGATTCAAATAAATACATACAAATAAATTACGCAAATATCAGATTAATAAACTTACAGTTCGTGCAATGTAAATAATAATCGATTACATTCTTTGTAATTGATGATAATCAACGAATCCTGAAAATAAATAAATCCAATCATCGCCATCATCCACCATCTATATTTATCAATTTTTGTAAACATTGAAAACAATAAAACATAGATAAGAACTATTTTCCCTTTTCCATGTACCTACTATTTCCATAAAGTAAAGCAAAGTAAACACGCATTATAGTGAATAATCAACTACGTTGATTATTCTTTGAATGAGAAAATGGAGATATATGATTGTTAACTGATAGAAAGCTATACATGTATATCAATTTAAATAACATAGCTCATCAATGTCCGTTTAACTAGAATTTTCAATTTAATATGTTTTTAGGTGTTTATCTTACAGTTCACGTCTTAACCAGAGTAAAAAAGTTTTAACCAGAGAAAAAAAGCCGTAGCAGTGCCAAAGGCCATCTCAACCATTGTAAACATTGGGTTCCAGAATTCCAGTGATGCCAACAACTAATTTTGCTAGCCAGAGGTAAACAATATCAGCTGATCATTATTTAAAGGCATGAAATAATGAAGTTTTTGAATATTTGCAAAGCTTTTGAACGATATTG
Organism: Enchytraeus crypticus; assembly: GCA_905160935.1. Classification (NCBI taxonomy): domain Eukaryota; kingdom Metazoa; phylum Annelida; class Clitellata; order Enchytraeida; family Enchytraeidae; genus Enchytraeus; species Enchytraeus crypticus. The sequence goes on from CAJHZI010000385.1 coordinate 800,630, forward strand.
AAACACTTTAGTAGCACATTTATCATCATATCTATCCAATATATCGTCATGACAAAAAATTTTTTGAAACGAATTCCTATTAATTGGATGTATATTTTTAAAGCAAAATGCAAACAAATTTTTTCAAATCTCTTAACGGATATTCCCCGTTCTTAGTTTTCCGGATTTCTGGAATTTGTATGCCCAAACACGCAATAATACATCATCTTAAAACCGTTTAGAGACCGAATATCATGAAATAAATCCGAAATATACTGCTATACACCCCGAGTGTAGAAAAGGAATAGATAAATCAAGTATTTATCAAGCTAAATCAGATGTAGGCTTAATTGATAGTAATGTTAATGTAGCAAATTCAATGGATAGGTTAGACTGTATGTTTATTAATGCCAGGAGTATTGTAAATAAGCGTAATGAATTAGAGTTAATAGTACAACAGGAAAATTATAGTATTATTGGCATTACTGAGACCTGGTTGAACAACTCAATAGATAATTCTGAGATTGAATTAAATGGGTATAAGATTCTTAGAAAAGACAGAATCAGTACAGTTAAAACTAGAGGTGGAGGGGTTTTATTTTATATTAAGAATAACATTAATGTGGTACAGAGAGATGACATAAGTAATACCCAATTCCCTGAAAGCTTATTTTGCACTATTGAGAGTAATGGCGATAAGACTCAGATAGGCATATGTTATAGACCACCCGATAGTACGCTTAACAATGATTTAGGGTTATTTAATTTGCTTGAACAGGCTTGTAGTTATTGTAAGAATTGTATAATATTAGGTGATTTTAACTTCAAAGAATTAGTATGGAATAATTTTGAGTCATTACCAAATGATCATCCATTAATTAATTGTATGAGTGATAAATTTATGTTTCAGTTAGTTAATGAACCGAGTAGAAATGAAAATTTTTTGGATTTGTTATTTAGTTCTGATGGAAATATTGTAGAGAATATTGTAGTTAGGGAACCCTTAGCAACTAGTGACCATAGCATGATAGATTTCAAATTAGTTACTAATAAAATTAGACAAGAGAAAGGTATAAAAATGTTCAATTTTCATAAAGTTAACTATGATAATATAATTACAGCTGTGCAACTTAAAGATTGGGATAGCATGTCATCAAATAATGTTAATGAAATATGGTCTTGTATAAGGAATGATATTTTAGAAATTAGAAACAAATTTGTACCGCTAAGTAATAAGTCAAAGTTAAAATGTACATGGGCCAATAAAATATGCAAAAAACTAAGGAGAGCTAAAAGAAGAGCTTGGGATAAATATATTAAATCAGGTAAGAAGAAGTCATATTATAATAAATATAAAGAGAAGCTAAAAAATCTGTTAGAGCAAAACGATGAAGCAAGGAAACAGTTTGAAAATAAATTAGCTAATAATGTAAAAAATGACTATAAAAGTTTCTTTGCTTATGTCAGAAATAAAGAGAGGAACAAAGTTAAAGTAGGTCCATTGCGAGATGCTGCTGGTATCATTATCACTGATGATGGGTTCACAGCAAACATGTTTAATGACTACTTTAGCAGTGTTTTTACAGTAGAAAATCTAGATAATATTCCAATAGCAGATAGAATATTTTCAGGTCTTGAATCAGAATGTTTAAGTGAATTAGTCATCGATAAGGAAATAGTGTTAAAGAAACTTAGTGTAATTAACTGTAACAAAAGTCCAGGTTCAAATGATCTTCATCCTAAGTTACTATTTGAGCTGAGACACCAATTAGTAGGTCCTCTTACTAAATTGTTCAATCTTTCGCTCGAAACTGGGATTGTACCTCAAGATTGGAAAGATGCTAGAGTATCTCCCTTGTTCAAGAAAGGTAGAAGAGACAAACCTGAGAACTATTGGCCAGTTAGTTTGACTAGTATCATAGGTAAGGTGTTCGAGAGCATTATTAAGGATAGTTTAGTTCAACATTTTAATAGTTATGGATTAATAAGAAATAGTCAGCATGGATTTACCAGGAATAGATCATGTCTAACTAACATCCTGAGCTTTATGGAATCTGTAACATTACATGTTAACAAGGGAAACCCTGTAGATATTGTCTACTTAGATTTTGCAAAGGCATTCGATAAAGTGCCACATGAGAGATTGTTTTGTAAGTTGGAAGCTCATGGAGTTACTGGCTCTATCCTGATTTGGATTAGAAGTTGGTTAACCTCCAGGAGACAAAAAGTTTGCATTTCAAATCATGACTCGGCTTGGCACAATGTCACTAGTGGGGTTCCACAAGGTTCAGTGTTAGGTCCAATTTTATTCTTGATTTACATTAATGACTTAGACAACAACATAATATCTAAATTGAGTAAATTTGCAGACGACAATAAATTGTGTAAAAATATAAGTAGTTTAGACGATATGTTATCGCTTCATAGAGATTTAGACAGTTTACATCACTGGGCAACTAGTTGGCAGATGAGTTTCAATGTTGTCAAATGTACAGTAATGCATGTAGGTCACAACAATAATTGTCATCAATATAAGCTTGGAATGCAGAACTAAAATCATCTATTAAAGAAAAAGATCTAGGTGTCATTATTGATAATACCCTAAAATTTTCAGAGCAGTGTAAATCAACAGAAAATTGTGCTAATCGCACTTTAGGTTTAATTAGGAGAACTATAAAAAGTCGTAATAAGGATGTAATAATTAAATTATATAAAGCATTAGTAAGACCTACATTAGAATATTGCGTTCAAGCGTGGAGACCTTTTTTAAGGAAGGATATAGAATTTATGGAAAGAGTTCAAAGGAGAGCAACTGAAATGATTGCTGAATGTAGAGGTCAAAGCTATGAATCTAGGTTAAATATATTAGGTCTAATTAGTTTAGAAGATAGACATATCAGAGGGGATTTAATTCAAGTGTTTAAAATAATTAAAGGTTTTGACAATATCGAATGTAAAGAATTTTTCAAATTATCAGATTATGCTAGAACTAGAGGGCATAGATTCAAAATAATAAAGGTTAGATTCAGATTAGAGATTAGAAGAAATTTTTTCAGTCAGAGAGTTGTCAATATATGGAACGTGTTACCTCGTATGTAGTAGAGGCAGAATCAGTGAATGCTTTCAAAAATAGACTAGATAAGTATTGGAAAGAAATACATTAAATTAATAAATTGTTTGTTTGTGTTGTATAGATAGGCAGGCTGATTGGTCTCATACCTTATGAGGGTATTTTGTTTCTAGATATTCATGTGTGTGGGTAAGGCTTATATTATATGTGTGCGTAGGTGTGTGTATGTGTGTGCATAAGTGTGTATATCTATGTATGTTTTTGAATGTATGAGTATATGTATTGTAATGTAGGCCTATTTTTTTCAGATGGTTGATTTGCCTAGAATGTAGTTATATGCATGCATGCATATTTTTTGTCTGTATGTAGATTGATGTGTGTATGTACAGGTGGGTGTGTATGTGAATGTGATGTATGTATATGTGTATATGTGTTTGTATGAGTATATATGTATGAGTTTATGTGTGTGTATAATTTGTTTATGTGTATATATATGTATGTGTGTATGTATGTATATATGTACGTACATGTGTATGCATGTATATGTGTGTATTTGTGTGCATGTGTGTGTGTGTGTGTGTGTATGTGTGTTTGTGTATACGTATATAGGGTGTGCATTTGTGTATGTATGTATATGTGTACACTTGTAAGTGCTCTGAGTGTGTGTTTGTATATGTGTATGTGCATGTGTGGGCGTGAGTGTGTGCATGTGTGTGTACATGCATGGGTGCATGTATGTGTGTGTATTGTGCATGGTTGTGTACTTGTGTTTGGGTTTATGTGTGAGATGCTTGTGTGTGTGGGGTGTGTTGGTGAGTGCTTGGTTTTTCTTGTGTTTTCCTTTTTGAAGCCTATCAGCTTGTCAAGGTTTGTATCTTTTCCTTTACGTCTCTATGTATTAAGGTATGAATTTACGTCTAAAACTTGTGTTACAAGTCTTTATGACTTCCTTAACCTGTATAATTATTGTTAAGTTAAGTTAAATTACCGAAATTACTATTAAATACACATGACAAATGGGCTTTGTTTACCCTCACGATTAAATGGAGCATGCTTGAAATCAAGTCGCTCTTGTTACTAAACTGGTATCGCTGAAACAACAGTCATGCCATATCTACTTCTTTTAAAGATTTTTGGTTTTAACTTAATATTAACTAAATTATATAACATTTTATAAATTATATATTAAATTGCTTTCTGAACTCCACTGTCATCAATGACAACATTGAGCAGTATTGAGACAAATCCAAAACAAACCGGCGAGCCATAAAGGGTAAAAAATGGTGCAAATTCCAAAATCCAGAAAATCAGTTCAAATTAAGATAAAAAGAACTAAAGAAAATGATAGTAAACGTGCATATATTCTAATTAGTTAGCTAGACATTAAGTAGATATAACTTCTACCCAACAGCAAGTGCCAAAATTAGTTCAAATTATAGTAAAATAAAATTATATTGTACATGCTGGATTAGATAGATACGTTGTCAACGTTTAAATTAAAAATTTTAAAGACGATGATTTCCTGGGTTATCGAAAGACTAAATGGTAAATATTGCGTCGCCATATTGCTCTCAGTGCATCCTGTGATTAAACCTTATTGGAAAATTATAAAAATTCTTACAATTTTCGCTAATTGGAGATCTTAACAAAATACTAAAGGTCCAATAATTCGGTAGATTTTTATGCCAAATAGAAAGGTACAAAAATATTAGCGAACTGTATATATCTGCGCTAAATAGTTCTACAAAAATATCAATAAGGTTTGCGCAATTGTTTTTTGTTTTGTAATTAGTGTTAAATTTAGTTTAATATTCATGATTATTTTACATATGTAGCATAAATATTAGGGAGTGATTATTTGGAAAATTATGCGTAGATACTCGCATTTTTATGCAAGAGGAAATTCAGCTACTTCGAAATTGTGCTCTTTAGAAACCTGTATTGCGTACTTCGATATTCAACTGATAGATCATAGTGTTCCGGCTGTCACAATTAATTGTGTCTGTAATAATTGTATTAATCTGTAATTAATTGTATTAATTGTAACATACAAATACAAATTGTATTTGTATGTGATGGATAGTTTAAATTTTTCATTAGTGTAGTGTTAATGGTGTGCTCACTTATCTTTTTACTAAAATTTAATTGAATTTGCGTAATTACTAGCAAGCCTCCTTACACTCACTGTTAAGACACAACCAGGAAGCTGGTGGATAAAAGGGAGGAAAAAGTTTAGTGCAGTTCCAGGTTAACTTAGTTACATAATCTAGTTTACCCAAGAGTAAAAATATAGAGAAGATTCAAATTATGAACCAGCTCCACGTTTTCAAGCATAGCTTGCTGTCTCTTTACTGACGAGCTTTCAGCTATGTATCTACTGCCTACTGTTTTCTAAGTTATTTAGAATAATGATTGCTGAGGTGGTTTGCTAGTATCTTTCTCAGTATCATTTTTCTCACTCAGTATGTCAAATTTTTCAGAAATACTTGTTACAGAATTGTTAGGTTTTTTACTTATATATGTAGGCTATGTGTAGACTGCACAAGGTTATGAAACTCTTTTGATGTTCTTAAAAAATTTATACTGGTAACATTTTATAATTTTACTAAAGTAAAATTTATAATGGTCAGCTCTAACAAAACACTGTTGCTATTATTTGTTGGTCTTTACTCATAGGTCAATATAGGATTAAATTTGTTGCTTTATCATTCACAGTCCATTCAGCTCTCCATCATTTCATTTCGTTGGACATTTATTTAGCTTAAGTGTATCTGAAGGAGATTATATCTCTTATCTGAATTGGCGGGTTTTGATTATACCAAGATCATATACTTGACGGTGTCTATGTATAAATATTGAGGTAAGTAATATATAGTTCATTTCATATATTTTTAACTTTTTATATTTGATAGAAAAAAAATTAATAAATAAGTAAGTAAATACAAAAATAAATATTTATGTGGATTTTTAAATATATAGTTTAAAGCATGATGACTATGACTAGTACTGTTTCTTTTTTAATTTTGTAGTGAAACTGAAGTTGTCAAGCATCATAAAATAACTATTTTGATCATCGATCTTCAATATTATTCTGGATTTATGAAAGCTTTTAATGAGAATGCGTGATCTCTAACTGCCCAATGAAATACGATTTCATGAACTTGACTATCCTGTTTACCCAAACAATCCTGACAGTATCCTGTTTACCAAAACAATCATGTTTACCAAAACAATCCTGTTTACCCAAGCAATCCCATTTACCCAATTATAACTAGAACTACGATAACGCCAACTATATAGAAAGTTAGAAACCCATTTTGGTTATGTTTAAACTTTAAACATTGTCTGCACTTTAAATTTAAAACGATTTACTTGTCTATGACTGTAGGATGGAGGCTCTAGCCAAGCATGACTTCCAGGCCACTGCAGATGACGAACTGAGCTTTGCCAAGGGTGCCAAGTTGAAGGTTTTAATTGTTCGAAATTAGTTTATACTCTTTATTTGATACAATGAATTCCTGGTGGACGAATTAACAAAGTATTTGATAAAAGTGATTTATTTAGATGTACTGGCTTAATTCATAAAATTATTTGTCTGAGATGTTAAATTTCATAAGTTGCGACTGATTAACCTTCTGAACTTGAATTTAAAATTGAAGATCGAGTAATTTAAAAACATTAATTTGTACATGAAGCAGTTTTAGTAGCATGTCATCAGTTGTATATTTGTTAGTTAAGCGACTTATATCATTTAGCTGTTCTCGTAAATTTGAAGTTAACTAGTAATGTAAATTTACTTTTGAAATTCCCAGCTGATATAAAATGGGGTTCTTTATCGGTTAAAGACTTTGACTGAGCAGTTTAGATTAATAATGTGATAAATATAATGATGCGATTGATGTGTCAGGTACTCAGCATGGAAGAAGATAGGAATTGGTATAAAGCAGAATTAGATGGGAGAGAAGGATACATACCGAGCAATTACATTGAGCTTCGGCCACATCCGTTAGTAGTGCCAACATTTGTGTTGTAACTATACCTTGTATTACATGCTTCTACTTTGCTCAGTTTCTTCTCTGTTTTTTCCTGAGAATTGATTTTATTTCTTATACTTACTCCGTACCCTTTATATGCCAGGTTTGTTTTGCTTGATTGATCGAATGACTGGTTACAATAGCGGGTATGTGAGTAGTATTAATCGTCAGATTTGTCAATTGATTGATATTTGCCTATTAACCGGGTGATTACCCGATCGATTGATAGCTTGATTGATTGATTGACTGGTTACTACACCTGGTATGTGAGTTGTATTAATCGTCAGGTTTATTTGGGTGATTAACCGATCGATTGATGGCTTGATTGATTGATTGATTGGTGACAATAGCTGGTATGTAAGTCATATTATGTCAGGTTTGTCAATTGATTGATATATTGATTGATTGATTGATTGATTGACTGGATAGAACAGCTGGTGTGTGAGTCGTATTAATTGTCAGGTTTCTTTGAGTTATTAACTAATCAATTGATTGACTGATATATTGATGATTGATTGATTGGTTGCAACAGCTGGTATGTGAGTCATATTAATCGTCAGATTTGTCAATTGATTGATATACTGATGGATATATTGATTGATATATTGATTAATTGACTGGTTTCAACAGCTGGTATATGAGTCGTTTTAATTGTCAAGTTTGTCAATTGATTGATATATTGATTGATTGATATATTCATTGATTGATTGATGACAACAGCTGGTATGTGAGTCGTATCAATCGTCAGGAGGCGGAGTCAATGCTGCTGGAGAAGAATGAGCAGGGACAGTCGCAGCGTGACGGAGCTTTTCTAGTCAGACCCAGCGAGAGCACACCTGGGGAGTTCTCTCTCTCCGTCAAGTCAGTCACTTAGCTCTCTCTCTCTCTGTCTCTCTCTCTCTCTCTGTCTCACTGTCTGTCTCTCTCTCTCTCTGTCTTACTGTCTCTCTTCTTTGTCTCCCTCTGTCTCTCTCTGTCTCTCTCTCGCTCTCTCTCTCTCTCTATCTGTCAGTCTCACTCTGTGTGTCTCTCTTTGTCTCTCTCTCTCTCTCTATTTCTCTACCTCTCTCTTTTTCTCTCTCTTTCACGCTCTCTCTATCTCTCTTTCTCTCTCAATTTTCTCTCACTTAAGTAGTTTGCACGTACTATACCTCTCAAATATCCCCTCTCTTTCTCTCTTTGTCGGTTTCTTTCGGTAAAGTAATTTGCATGTCCTCTATCTCACTCTCTTTTCCTTCCTCTCAGTCTCGAATAGCTTGTCCTTGGCTCTCTCGGTCTCTCAATCTGCTGCCTAATTTCAAGTCATCTGGCGTAATAGAAATCAATTATTTTTATTTTAAACTTTTAACAGCTAAATAATATATAATTGTAAATGAAGACCAAAGACAAATTATTAAATTCATTATGGAAACAATCAAATTTCTGATGACCACTGTAATTAATTTTGATTAGATTATTATTATTATTATTATTATTAATTTTTTTTACCCTGGTGTAAAGAACCTGAGGTTTGATAAAAACAATTCAAGCAATACGTGCTGAATCGCCATCCGACTACTCGAGGTTATTATTATTATTATTATACTATTATTATTATTATTATTATTATTATTAGATTATTGATTATAAATTTTCCTTAGTCCTGATTTAACGCTGGTATGACTGTTGTAGATTTGGCGATCAAGTGCAGCACTTCAAAGTTTTACGGGATGGCGCCGGCAAGTACTTCCTGTGGGTGGTCAAGTTTGACTCGTTGAACGACCTCGTCAAGTATCACAGGACTGCCTCAGTCAGTCGAACCCAAACCATCTACCTGCAGGACATGATCAGGGTTACTATAGATTTACCTAACTCTTTCTGATGCACTGTTCTGTAATGTAGGGTTACAATAGACCTACTTAACTCTTCTCATGCACTGTTCTGTATTGATAGGCCGCAGAAATCATATTTATATAGAAATCACTGATTAAGTAGTATCGGTAGTTGTTTGGCCCTCGGTTTTAGCTATCTTATTGCACTGACTGAGCCAGTGGAGATGTCGATAAGGTACTCAACTTCAGTACAGTATGTGCAGGGTTCAAATTCTGGGCTTTCCCGTCACTGACATCGCTTTTGAGTGAGGACAGCTAATGTTAAAATTAGCTTTACCAGCTTTTTTTATTAAGAACTTATGAGATTATTTTGGTATCTAAAGGACTATCTCAGCTTATTGGTTATTTAAGTTCTTAAATAATAACTAAATAACTGATACCGGGTCAAATATTGAGCCATTTAGTTTATCATGATGTATCAAATTTTAATGTACACTTCAAAATATTGAGAAACCTAGTTGGTGGCTGATACCATCTTGATATCTATGTCTTTACCAATCCATAATGCCATTTATTTGGGGAAAAGTATGGCTTCCGGGGTGGTTTCCGATAACTGTTGTCAGTAAATGTTAAGTCACGTATTTAAACATGCCCACTAATTGGTAGGCTATTTTTTTAGTTTCCTGGAAACAACATAGGCTATGGCATGCCGTAATGGTTCAAAATACATAACTTAATTAACGAATTAATAAGAATTTAACGTCTGGTTTCTCGTCATAAGGCGATGTTAGCGACTTCGACGTAGAATCCACTATCATCATCATCATCGTCCCTTGAATCCCAATTTAACTAGGGTTGTGATACGAATATATCGTCTTAAATCCTCTCTGTCATACATCATATCATCCGTCATTCCCCATTTGAAACTTTTCCTTTCGTTTAAATTTTTGTAGCAATTTCTGGAGCCTTGGCGCTCAGCAACCGAATGCCCTTTCTGATGTTGGTATCGAATTTAGAATCCACTATACCATTTTAATTTTAATTTCACCATCCTAAGTCTATTGCTGTTTTGTGTTTAGCCCAAGGTAATAGCAAGCTATGACTTCAAGCCGACAGATCCAGAGGAGTTGGAGCTCCGTCGCGGGGACATTGTTACAGTTCTTGACAAGAAGGATCCTAACTGGTGGATGGGAGAGCTCGTGCGAGGCACACAGGCCTGTCGTGGACTCTTCCCCAAAACATACGTGTCGCCTTATACTGACTAGATGAGAAAATGTGAGAGAATGAAGGAAAAGAGTGTAATTAGGGGATAGAGAAAAAGGGAAATTGTGAGAAAATGAAGGAAAAATGAAAAAAATTAAAAGGGTTTAATTGGGGATAGAGAAAAAGGGAAATTATGAGAAAATGAAGGAAATGAAAGAAAACTGAAAAAGAGTCTAATTAGGGGATCGAGAAAAGGGAAATTGTGAGAAAATGAAGGAAATGAAAGAAAACTGAAAAAGAATCTAATTAGGGGATCGAGAAAAGGGTAATTGTGAGAAAATGAAGGAAATGAAAGAAAAAGGAAAGAGAGTGTAATTAGGGGATAGAGAAAAGGGAAATTGTGAGAAAATGTAGGAAAAGGTTGTAATTATGGGAATGGGAAAAAATGAAATTGTGAGAAAATGAAGAAGAATGAGCAAGATCAGGGAAATTCTGATTGAGGTATTTGTGTGAAAATGAAGGAAAAAGTGAGATTAGGAGAAGTGAGAAATTGGAAATTGAGGGAAAATGAAAGAAAGTAGTTCGATATGGAGAATGGAAAATATAAAATTGGAAGAAAATGAAGAAAATGAATGAGAGCAACGAAAAGAGGCATGAAATATGAAAGAAAGGGGGTTTTGTAAGTAATTACAGATTTAAGTTTATGATGCAATAATAGGAGAGGAATTACAAAATTATAAATGCAGTGCGATGTTGAAAATAGCAAGAGACAGAGTGCTTGTTGGATAGGATATGAGATAAATAAGAGGAAAGTAAAAAAGGATAGATGAATAAATAGTAAGATGTTATTGTGAACCGTAGCGGGGGGGGGGGCCGATAGAAGGAAATAAATATTTGCAGAAAGTAACGATTTGTGTATGTAAATACAGATGGAGTGGGAATTCTGGGGAGATTAACAATGGACTTTCCGTAGAAACTCCGTGATATTAATTGCTAAAAAGACAATGTAATAATATTAGAATATTTTGAGTTCTTAATTTTCTACCGTATTCTGCTGTTTCTCATTATTTCAATCAAACTAGTACTGTCTAACACTAACAGAGTTTATCTAATAGAAATTGTCGCTTTAATTCAGTTTACTGGTCTTTATAATTGCACATTTAAACTTTCTTCTAACTTCTCACCTCAGACATTGGGGCTGGATTTTTTGGACACGGTGTACTGTCGTGTTTCTCTACATTCTGTGAAAATTGGAATGAAAACTTTTTATGAAAGTTTTTCTAGAACTCTCGTTGGGTGAAGTAAATTGACGATTAATTTAGCAAACGTTATATTGCTAGAGCAATTTAACGTGCTCTTGATTTTGAAAATTATTGAACGTTTGTTCATTGTCCCTAATACTAAAAAACATTTATAACAACACTGTGTGTAATAAACAGTGTTGATTACAAATATCCACGAAAGCCTCTTCATTGTTTAGATTTCCATGTAACCGTAGTCATGCTGATAAAGATTGAGAAGTCCTTGTCAGCTTTTTCTTGTAATTTAGTCTGCGATATTTTCTTAGTGTCACAGTTAAGCCGGGTAACTGAACTTAAATCTGTAACCGTATTGTAATTACATTTGTACTTGGTATCTACCACTCGGTTGATATATTAATAAGCTTGGTAATGAAATTAAATCAAGATTACGGCAATGGCTGTTTTTCAGGCGTTTACATTAATTAACAAGAATAAATTTAGTAATTGTTGTACTATACTCAAAATATTTTATGATTCGTCTTTATCTTTGAATCTGTACGCAAAAATCTCTTCTGCTGTTGCGTCTGGAAGCAACCAAGTGAATCGTTTCACGCTCTAAGTTATGCCATTGCGCTGTTGTTGAGGCCATGTTTCAAATCTATTTGTGAAATACTATCTGGAGAAATAACTGAGAAATACTTGTGTTATCAGTTAACTAAAACCTGAGATTCTACAAAGCTAATGTTATTATCTGGCTATTAGGAATTAATAAATTAATAACTAAATTAGTAAATTAGATAATAAGTCCTTTTGGGATGACAACAACTGGTTGGTCAGTAGAGAGCTCTTGCCGAGTATAAAAGAATGTGAGAATATGTGCTATGGGCTTGCCACTTGACAGAGCACAAGTGAGAGTGAGAAATCGGTTGTAGGCCTGTAGGTCTTTAAATGCCATCGTCAAGAATTTTCAACGTTTCATTCAATCAATAAATACAACGTTTGGCTCATCGCCTGATAGTGGGTTTCATAGAAGATGAACTAAGTTGCCGAATTTCCAGCTAATTTTATTTATGACTGCTAGTATAGACTACGATTTCATCTGTTTTCCACTTAATACAATTTTAGTCGTCGCATGCTGTTTTGCTTAATTCTTGGTTAGATTATGTCAATTTTAGTGACCGACTGTTTTCTAATATTATGTACTACTGCATTGCGTTATGTTGAATTCTACGGACAGGATACAGTTTTATTTTGCTTCGTCTTGCTGCTGTAGCGCAGAGTGTTGCATTGACCATGTTTAGATTGTAGTTAGATTTTATTATTATATTATATTAATAGATCGATTTTGTGGATTATAACTAATAGTTACTAAGTTTATTGTGTCTAATGTTTTACGTGATAATTTAACATTTATACTGCGTAACATCATTCAATCGCCCGTTTGATGAGATATTCTTTTTGTTATTGTGATTATTTGATAGTGTTTTGCGCATATTTACCTAGTATAATAGTTTACTTTTTGGGAGTTTTTGATAAACTTTTTTTTTTTTTTTGAGTAGTAAAGTTTGTCTAACTTCTCTATTATTACTGTAATATTTTGTCTGATGTATTGTATCTAGACACTGGTATAGCTAATTTGTACGTCAGCGTTGGAATATTAACTACATTATGTGAGATTGTAACTCATCATAGTTTGTTAACGTATTGATGTTTCATGCTTAAGGAAGGCTGTGACTTTTTCCTATCCATCAAACGTCGACGAACTGAGACCAACACGTAAACCTCCATTCCGCTAGTACCCTTCCTTGGACTGACTACCCGGATTTTGGCTCGCACCGTTTATGGACCCCTCACTCTACTCATCGGCTTTGATTTGGTTCCACAGTGCTCAATGTTGTCATGGACAGCAGTAGCACTCTAATCGTATTGTTGTTGTTGTTGTTGTTGTTGACGTCATTCTTTAATTCAGAAGCATAGGTTTAAAATTTACTATTATTATTATTATTATTACTTGCCTTTCAATATTGGGAGTGTATATGGCGTAACGTTTAGAGTGTTCGCCTCGGATACAAATGGCCAAATGTCACTATTACTATTATTGATACTATTATTGCTACTACAACTACTTTATTGGCTGCTAGTTAGATACCCTTAGCTCTTGACTATACCACTGTATTAGGCGATCGTAAACTGTGAAATACTTGAAATCTTTTTCCCGGTAGGTTTAACTAATTACTGACACGTCTGCTTCTTAAGGCTTTCCTGAGATCATATTTAAACAAGCCTGTGCGCTTCTGACGTCGTCTTTGACTAAGAAATTGTATATGAAATCCTTATATTTGTGGTACACATGTGTTAGTGTGTAATTGTAAACGCTTTGTATGAGCGTTACGAGCGGTATAGCTAACAGTTTATAGTTTTTGCCTGTCGTGGGGCTAATCAATAACTGATAAAAAAATTAAATCATTTAAGTATAATTATTTTATTTTATTTAATTAGTACAAAGAAAATCTATTATAATTTGATCCATTAGCTACTTGACCGGCCTGCTGTAAAAACTGAAACTTTGAGTATTTTGAATATTTATTCTTGTAAATCTCGCCTGATGCTAGGGACCTAACAGCAGATATTACGTCCAACGCTATTTTTGATACGGCAACTCTACGAATCACTGTATTGCTTTTGATCTTTTTCCGAGCTGATGTCATAGCACTCTGCAATATGCACGTTAGTCGCCTCTTTTAGCGCGTGCAGGTTTCGATTCTTTGAATTCTCTGGTTTCCTGATTTTATCACGTGACGACTGCATTCTAATATTGTCGATTTAAAAATTTAAAAACAAGGAAAACAAGGAAAACATACTATAATTTGTATTAGTTAATTAGTTTTGGGTGAAATTGTTAACTTAGTTCAAGAGTTTATTCTACATATTCGTCGTACTCAGTCTGACTAGAATAAAATAATTGCATATTTGTGAAATGTATATTTAAAGATAGTTGTTTGTACTAATACACTCTAATGCGTGTTTTGCTTATGCTGTCTAAGATATAATAAAATCGAAGAAAGCTGAATATTCGATACATATAAAGCTAAAAATGAAGATATTTTGTCATTTCTGGAGCTAAAGGCAATTGTCATTTCGCCATTTACAAGCTTTTCAGTTTGCTTCTGAGCTTGTGGTTTATGTTGTATGCTGTCGTGTGGTTTATGGCATAAAATTCTGGCGTTTGTGTTATTAAAACGTCAATTCGATATAAGCTTCAATGATGTGGTGCATATAGAGCAGTAAATGTTAGAAATTTCAGTTGATTAAAGCAATTAATGTTAGTGGCTTATTGTCTCACAGCATCGAATGTTAGGATTTACTGGCTTGTCGTTAAAACACCAGTAATTGAAGGCATCGAAACTTATGGTTTGTAGAATTATATCCTTAAAATTACCAATAGTATGTTAAGAGAATGACTACTTCAGAAACCTGTGGCATAAAAATTTATCCTGTCGCGTTGTAAATTATGAGTTACTAGAGTTCATTACTGCTGTTGAGTAGGCCTAGTGGTAGTGAAATATCAATTAAAAGAAAAATTCTGCTCGGATAGCTAACAACTTTGCTGGCGCTAAAACATTGACTGGACTATTTTGAAATGGTCTCTTTTATTCTCTAGCATTTGGTAGTCGTTAGTAATAATTACTGGTATGTTATATAAATCTTCTACCTCTTCCTTCAACAGCTCTCTAAATTAGTAATACTAAATCTAAAATCTAATTCAATTTTTTAAAAGTTGGTAAAAATAATGTTAACGTCAGTGTCCTCAATCGAAAGCGATGTGAGCCCAGGATTTGAACCCCGCACATACTGATCCGCGGTCGAATATTTTGTCGACATAGCCACGAAAGTGATCTATTAGTATTCGGCCACTTTGAAGTCCATCTTTGGAGATCTTCGATAGAAATGTCGAGAACAATGCAGCTACAGCCTAGTACGCAAACAAACCTATAGTGACTCTCAATATATTGTAGCACATTCAGAGGAATGGTTTGGTTAATTTGTAATCGCTTATGATTTTCTCTGACGGACATAAATATTTTTCATTTTCTCTGCCGCAGAAAATGTACAGTGTTGAATTGTGTATTATTTTTATGTTTTTTATTGTATGTATAGCGCACATAACGCTCTCTACTACATGTATATCTAATAAATTGGGCGTATCTTAATATTTTTGTTCTACTTTTAATATTTTTTTCTGTAGCGCCAGTGACGACCATGCCGTGTTCGTACGATAAACTGTCGGCATTAAGTAGGATTGGAATGTATTGGTAAAGTGTGCTCGTTGTAGCGAATTTAGGCGACGTCGGGCCAGGTTAATACATTAATGGGCGCCCACCTTGGAATACCTATTGCTAGACAAATTTAAAAAAACCAGAATTTTGAAAGAACTTTAAATCCATGCTAGCTGCAATGACTGGGCTCTCAAAATGCAATGGTTACGATCAATCAATCAATAAGAATTTAGCGTCCGGTTCCTCGCCATAAGGCAATGTCAGGGACGTCAATTACTAGTAATTATAGAGTGAGAAGAAATTTCCAAAGAAGAAAGACATGAACTAAGCGAGGAAACCATGACGCCCATGACTCAGTCATAAACACTGTCATAGGACTGTCCAGCCCATGACTTAGTCATAAGCACTGATATAAATTTTTTGAGCCCATGACTTAGTCATAAACATCTGTCCAGCCCATGACTTAGTCATAATGACTGGCATAGATCTGCCGTGCCCATGACTTAGTCATAAACACTGGCATAGATCTGTCGAGCCCATGATTTAGTCATAAACACTGGCATAAATCTGTCGAGCCCATGACTTAGTCATAAACACTGGCTTAGATCTATCGAATCCATGACTCAGTCTTAGACACTGTCATAGATCTGTTGAGCCAATGACTTAGTCATAAACGTCTGCCGAGCCAATGACTTAGTCATAAACATCTGTCGAGCCTATGACTTAGTCATAAACATCTGTCGAGCTCATGACTTAGTCATAAACACTGTCATGGATCTGTTGAGCCCATGACTTAGTCATAATGACTGGCATAGATCTGGTGTGCCCATGACTTAGTCATAAACACTGGCATAGATCTGTCGAGCCCATGATTTAGTCATAAACACTGGCATAGATTTGTCGAGCCCATGACTTAGTCATAAACATCTGCCGAGCCAATGACTTAGTCATAAACATCTGTCGAGCCCATGACTTAGTCATAAACATCTGTCGAGCCCATGACTTAGTCATAAATATCTGTCGAGCCCATGACTTAGTCATAAACACTGACTTACATAATATGTAAGTTTGACTGACTTACATAATATGTAATACGTAAGCATATATTATAACGCTTACCCATAAAGATTTCTATAGAGGTTTCCTTCGAGTTCAGGTTGAATTTAATTATTGACTATAAATAAATGATACTGCAAACTGGGCTAAGAAGTTTACCTTGCGAAAGTAAATTCCAATAGGCCTATTGAGCTATCTACATTCTACAGTAAAGCTTGGTGATCTCATGAAGATAAGCCGATTCTCTGTGAAATATAATTAAACCATCTCTGCCCTAATTCGGTGACGAACTGTTTGATAACGGTGATATATGTCAAGTGGCAGGACAAAGAATAATCCACTGATAAAAATAGCAATGTTATCATAAGCTTCATAGAGCAAATTATTCTTTGCTATCTGGTCGAATATGATACAATCTATACTCTGGAGTATCTTATCTACTGTCATGTGAAATAGTCTACTAGGATTCAGGTTGCCTTATGTAATAGGCCGTATATTATGTGATCGATAGTATTCAGTACTAAAAGTTTGTGTTGTTTTCTTGTTACGGATTGAGACCAGCACATAAACTTCCTTTTTAAGTACCTTTTTTAGATTGATTTTCTGGATTTTGTAGTTTACACCTTTGATGGACCTTTTAATTGTTGTTGCTCGTCGCTTGGATTTGGCTCAGCAGTGCGAGATACTGTCATGGCTGCCGTAGTACTTTATGTTTTTAAATATTTAAATATTTAAATATAACAATATAAATATAAAAATTATAAAAATATAAATATTTAAATAATTATTAAGTATATATTTTTATGTATTGTTGTTGTAAAGCCGTAGGACAGTGAGGACTAGAGAAAGTCTATTCGTATCCCGACCCTGGTTAAACTGGGATTTAAGGGAAGATGATGATGATGATGATATTGTAAAGCCGTCTATATGTATAGTAACGGAATACAGAATGCAGTCGTCAAATCGAGCGGTTCTGGTAATATTTTAGCATCAATATTGCTTAAATCAGGCCTGTTTAGTAGTAAAGCGTTGCAGCAGATCTTAGATCGTTTACGGTTAATAGGCTTGCGCGAATATCATTCCATGATAACAAATAAGTTTGCTTGAACATTGTTATATTTTTTGTTTAAATTAAACTTTATACCTCAGATCATATCAGTGGTGACAGGTATGCAAACTGAATCTAACAAAGGCTACCAGCTACGTTGCTAAATAAATCTCCAATGGTTTCGCTAGTTAAAGAATTCGTAGCGTTGCTGTTTCTTGGAGGTGTGGTGGCTCAGACGGAACCGCCCGTTCAGTCTCAAATCCTGGATACTGCGAACGGACCTGTGTTTGGCAGCGTCAAATCATCAAATGGTAAGTGCTAGCAGTTATGTTCAGTAATGACAGGACAATGAATTATGCTCAGTTGTTTAATTGCAACAATCAGTTAAATTCAATAATTTAATTGCAACAATCAATTCATCATCTTCATCTTTTCTTGAGTTCCAGTTTAACTAGGGTCGGGATGCGAGTAGACTGTCTCAAATCCTCTCTGTCCTACACCACACCACAAGCCAATCCCCTATTTGAGACTTTTCCATTCGCTTAAATTTTTGTAGCAATTTCTGGAGCCTAGGCGCTCACCAACCGAATTACGTTCAATAATTTAGTAACAAAATAATCTACATGTATTATGTTGTTGTAATTTAATGACAGACCGATCTTTACATGTATGTTCACTTACGTAATGACAGAACAACCTATTATATTCTGCAAAGTGTATAGCAATACTATACGTGTATATTAGCTTTCGTTAAAATAAAAAATTATGTTAAGTAAACGGCAATTAAAATAAATTTCGATTCTTCGAACCATCCAGTAGCGGTATTTTGACGTGTTCAGTTGTAAATACACTAATCAGTAGTGGAATTGTACGGGAACGCACGGAACGCCGTTCCGTTACTTTTTTCTGCTGGGAACGGCAATTTTGCACCCAATCGTCAATATTTTAATTAGTAGTAACTCTATTTAAGTTTGTTATGATGCATCATTTTGATTTTTCTCTTGATCTTGTCTCTTTATGACGAATAAATAAATCACAAAGTAATTTTTAATTTCCAGGCCATATTTACGAGGAATACCTAGGCATACCGTTTGCAGCGCCACCAATTGGTCCTCTAAGATTTGAGAAACCGGCCCCCGTGCAACCATGGGCTGACCCCCTCGACTGCACAAAATACGCCCCCCACTGCACGGACTTCCTGGCTAACTTCTATCCATTCATTGGACTGAGCGGAAAGAACGGAGAGGACTGCCTGTACGTCAATGTCTGGGTGCCTAATGGAGTCAGTGCCAACCAGTGAGTCCAGTATAGGCCTATTAGTATTCATCTATATGCATATATATATATATATATATATATATATATATATATATATATATTATGTAGTATATATATAATAACATGTATAGCTAAACAGAATTTAGCGGTATTTTATTTATTTTATGTGTCATATTTATATATATCGCATATATATATATATTTTTATATATATACATGTATATATATATATATATATATATATATATATATATATATATGTATATGTATGTATAATGCTTATATAATCGTTAAATGATCAGGCCACTTAAAAGGTCATGATCTTATGTAACGAGCAAGATGTAAATTTTCTAGAGATAAATGCTAAATAATAATTCTATTGCCATTTTAAAATTAGATTCCTTTTAATTTAATGAAAGTTTTTATCAATCAATGTGGCCATTACTTCATCGCTTTATGACTTTATCATTTGTCATATTTATTAATCTCGGGTACCTCTTGCAGCCGGCCGTACTATTGGCGAGGTTTATAGAATCGTCGTCGGTCGCCCGGGCGCTCGCCAAGCGCGATCATTTTTTGACGGCGGGATTTAGCGCGTTTAGTTGCGGGTTTAGTTGCGGGTTTAGTTGCGGGTTTAGTTGAGCGTCAATAATAGAAGTTAAGCCTAGTCAGCCTAGATTAGAACATAGTTGGTTGACCACCGTGGAAGTCCGAGTTTTGACAACTTGTAATGAAGAATCCTAGGGTGGTGGAAGGTTAATCTTAAATCGGCATCGGTTGCAATTGATGCGCCATCAAAAGGCAGAGACTACTAATAACCATGGAGAGGAAGGAGGAAATTGGCCTTAAACAAGCATCTGTGCTTTCTGACACAGTGTGCCGTTATGTTATGTTTAAGTTTTTATGTTTATTTATGACTTTACGATCCTCGAAGGCTCGACCATCACTGACATCGCTTTCGAGTGAGGAAACTGACGTTAACATTAGCTTTACCAGCTCTTACCTCGATTTTTCATTTGACGACGTAACCGCTTTATCAGTGAAGAAGTTATTGAAATAGAAGACGATAAAATATGGAGTGCTATTGTGGTTCAATACAGAGGCCGTAAGCTGCCTGTGATGATTTGGGTATACGGCGGAGGTTTTGTAATAGGCACTGGGGAAATGTACCCTGGGAATTCCCTGGCCGTACACGGTGACGTCATTGTCGTTAACTTCAACTACAGGGTTGGAATCTTCGGCTTCCTCTCAACCGGTTGGCTTAAACTATTTTATGTTCGCGACAAAATGTTTAAATTTTAAATATTTAAGCAAATATTGAAGATATTTTGGTATTATGCATTATAGCGGCATATATTAATTATTGAATATTTAAACTTTTGACTGATTTTCTGAACTTTGGAATTTGCACCGTTTTTTGGTCTTCTTTTTACTCGCTTCTTGATTTTGTCTCAATAGTGCTCGATGTTGTCATTGATGACTGTATCACTCTAAATGTTGTTATTATTATTATCAAAAGCTAATTAACAATAAGTGGGTCTATGATTTAAATTGATATGCAAATGCTTAATTCACGCAATCACCTTTAGAAGCAAATGTGACGGGAAAACCCCGGGTTGCTCAGAAGTCGGTTGGTTTTGAATCCTTTTTCTGATAGCAACGAACAAAAATGGCTAAGGATTTTGATATATAAGAATGCGTTTCAATTAAAACTGGATTATAGATGAAAAAAATATGAAATTTTGTGGCTTTTGGTATTAAGCATTATAGTGGCATAGACTAATTATATATTAAATATTCTATTATGCAAAATGCTAAGTTTTGTGTAGGTCATGATGGTTATTACTTTGAATTTTTTCCAGTGGACTATGTAGACCAACATTTAGATATTTTAATGGTTTAGCTTTACAATGTTTCATTATTATAAAGGCTGATTTTATACCAGTTTATGAATGTACGAGTCCATTTATAAACTCTCTAAGTGTACTTCCTGCCTGACGGCAGATCCATGGCATATAACTATTTATAAATAGTTATATGTCATGGATAAATAGTAATTATAGTTATATATTATTCTATCCTAAAATATTCTTTTTATCTCTATATACGGAATTGTAATTAAATAATGAATCTAACATTTTTAGTCTCGGTCTGTCTCTAATTCTTTTCCTCTTGCATGCATTATTCTTTATATTACATCTTTCAGAAACCGACCCTTCTCCTTACAATAGGCCCAGCTTTTCTGTCTATTTCTTATCACATTTATTATCTGTATGACCCAACTCTCTGAAGAACTTCTTCTTTTGTAGTTTTATAAAATATTGTGTGTGTCCATGCTGCTCCACCACATCATCTCAGGAGACTCGGAAGCTCCGGGTAATTACGGATTGTGGGATCAGAAGGCCGCTCTGGATTGGGTTCAAGCGAACATTGCCTACTTTAATGGTGATCCGACAAAGGTTGTATTCCACATGTTCCACTTCTCTGTTGCTATGTTTCTTATTTTGGAATAGGAGTATTTACAAATATCCAACACAAAAATTTACGCATATCATCAGAGCCTCTAAAGCAGCTACTGGGGTAGGAAATGACAATTAAAAAGCTGGTAAAGCTAATATTAACGTCAATTTCCTTACTCTAAAGCGATGTCAGTGACGGGCGGAAGTTAAGTTCATTGTGCTGGAAGTTAATTTCCAGCGCAATATTTTGTCTTGACTTTGGACATCCATTTTAACCCCGTTTTTATTTGAGAAAGCCAAGCCAATAAAATTATCATGGTTTCGATGTTTTGGGTTGAGAAAAGGATATGTTTAATGAAAACGGTGACAGGGGAGGATGCGAATAATAATTAATTAATTATTAATTATTAATTATCTTACAATATTTAATTATTTGTGTCTTGCAGAAGATTTCATACGTATTTATGACAATAGTTTACGAGGCATTGTTTGAAACTGTTATCAATCAATATTAAAATTATGCCTACCTGAAGCGATCAACTTAATTTACGTATTTACTTGCGAAATTTAAATAAACGTTCATGACTACACATACATGAGTAAGGATACAAATTCTGGGGACAAATTAATCTTATTAATACATGTAGGTTGCAACAGCTACTTAAGCAAATGTTGTAAAATTAAATTTAATATTGATTCAATTTTATCTTAATTAAAATTTTATCTCAATCAATCAAAAGTGATCACTGTTACATGTAACGCTGACCGTGTAATATGATACGTAATATATTAGTTAATTAATTATTATTAATTATTACTTTTTATGCTAATTTTACAGGTGACTATATTCGGCCAATCAGCCGGCGGATCATCAGTCAGTCATCTGCTAGTGTCTCCGCACACACAGGGACTCTTCCGGAGCGTCATAGCGGTCAGCGGATCATCCAGTGGGTCCTGGGGAACCACATCACGTGGTCTGGACTCGGCCATAATGACCGCACAGCTGGTGAACTGTTCCACCCGGAGCACTAGGGAAATGATCCAGTGCTTCCGCGAGATGGACGCTAAGGAACTGGATTTCTGGTCGTCCATCGGCATGTCTCTTACCACGGATCACTCCACTAGCTTCCGTCCCGTCGTTGATGGAGATTTCGTGCCAAGACTTCCGCGAGAGTCCTTCGAAATGGGAGTCGGTTAGTGAAGTGTTGCTTTAGAGTGCATTGCTAAGATATCTTAGGTATTGCTAGTATTAGTTTATTATATTTGTATCTTAGATTATTTTATTTTATTTATATCTTAGGTATTTGTTAATATTGTTAATATAAGTTAATGGTAGTAGGAAGATCAATGCCATTGTCAATGTAATATCATTAAAAGGGAAACTATGACAATATTTACCACTTTTAAAATACTACGTTTTGAATTTTCAAATAAATGTTTAAAATAGGTCTATAATTTATTGAATGGAAAGTTATCGTTAAAGGGAAAATTAACTTTAAGGCTTAAAATCGACTAAGATTGCATTGTATTCAAGTTTAACTTTATCAATAACTTCTCTAATTAAAAAAAACCTCTAATACGATCATTTAAAGTAAAAGTACAAAATATTGTGTGGCTTGTATTTCAATGTTTCGTTCTTGTTACAGGTTCAAACATAAACTTCATGACCGGAAGCGCTTTCCACGACTCAGCGGGATTTATAATTAACAATCCGATAGCCTTTCCGCCCTTGGGAGATCAAATAAACTCCGCTGCCACCAACGAATCCATGTGGAATGACGCGCTAGGGTACACTGTTAAATACTTTAAATATTTTGTGTTCTATGAATTATTTCTAGAGTTCTTTAGGGCTTCATATTGTTTATTTGTTCAGCTCAGCACAGATTATACAAACAATTGGAACGTGCAAGTAGTTAGATAAACTCACAACAATACGAAAGAGGCAACCTTAAAAAGCCATAGCTATGTGCGGTAATATCAAAATTAGCAGCCATAGCAGAGTCTACCTAAGTCTGAAATTCAAAGAAACTCTATTACACTACCAAATACAGTAAAACTCTTGGTAGCCATATAATTGAAAATTTTCAAATTAAAACTTAGTCAAATGGCCAAAGACAGTGGCCAATGAAAACTCAAAATAAATTTTTAAAGTATCTCTAAATTATTAATAATTAAACAAATAAACTAAGTTCACTGTGCGAATTTTGATCAAATTAAAAGAATCGAAACATTATGAATATTTATGGCCCACGGTGTAACATACTGTAGCGATTTGGTATATTTTGAAAATGTGTATTTGAAAATTCTCGCCAACCGATTGCCCTACCTGACGTTAGCTTGGATCCTAGTGCTTTGTCGCCTTTTATGAGGAGGAATATGCATGTATGTTCATTTAAGAAAAGAAAAACGTTACACAAAAAGCATACAATCAGACAAAAAGTATGCAAAAGACACACAAACATAGCAACAATATCAAACCATTAATCAATATAAGAAAAATAGGACACTAAAGAGATTGCGACCCGCTCTATCTAGTTGAACACCTATTACCCAGAGTTAAGATGAACAGAATCATATACGCAGAAAGGAATGAAAAAAAAGAATACGACATGTGCAGTCAAAGGTTGGTCCATTCTTAAAGCGATCCGGACCAAAACGGGCAACATAAATTTATTTAAAAGGGTGGTGGTGTAGTGTAGGACAGAGAGGATTTGAGGCAGTCTACTTATATCCGACCCTGGTTAAACTGGGATTCAAGGGATGATGATGATGATGATGATAATGATGATGATGATGATGATGATGATGATTTAAAAGACTAGGTCTTCATTGCAGACAGCTGCGCTGGACGGAGAACGCGGTGGAGTTGTTTGGTGAGATCATCAGGATGTATCCAGATGTGAACACCGAGGATACACTGACGAGGACTGTATCCTATACCAAGGTCAATACTGATGAGTCATACGGAGCCTTCTCCAACTGGGAAGCTGTGCAGCATTCCAAGTATGCTCCAATTAAATAAATAATCGGTAAGACTTTAGTTAGTTAATTTATTATAACTTTAGTTTGTCACACAGATAGTTTGTCTCCGAATTGCTGCTATATTAAAGAGGGAAAGAGTAAATGGTTTGAGATAAGCTACTACCAATTGCCATAACACGACGAACTGTAGCCAACATAAAGGACTCAAAAGATTTTAATTGAAAACTTATACAAATTGGCAAAATACTGACAAAATTTGACAAAATATTTTCAACGAAAACAAAAAGTAAAGAAAACCTAACGCAGAAACATTCTGTTTGAGACAAGATGGCCGCAAGGATTTCAGAAATTACATGAAATTCAATCATTTATTTATAAATAAACAATTGCGAATTTGCGTACTAACGATTAATTAACAAACTAACCAATGTATTATATCCTACAGCGCAGGTGGGACTGGAAAAACTTTCCAGTACGTATTTCACTACAGATTCAGCTTCCTCTACGGATATCCGGAATGGATAAACGGATCCCACCTGGATGACGTGTACGGATTCCTGGGAGAGGCGTTCATGGAAGTTAGTTTAAAACTTTTATGTTTTATCTTTTTTTACACGGCGAGATTTAGATCACTTGGTTTAGTTGCGCGTAAATTAGCGAAGTTAAGCTACATCGACCTCGGTTAGTACTATGTGGGCGACCACCCTTGAAAGACCGAGTGTTGACAGCTTAGGAAGAAAAAATCCCAGGGTGATAGAAGGTTATTCTTAAATCTGCAACTGATGCGCCATCCAAATGCAAAGATTACTACTAACCATGGAGAGGAAGGACGAAATGGAACTTAAACAAGCATCTGTACTTCCTGACCCAGTGCGCCGTTATGTTTTTTAGGTTATCTGACCTCATCCGGCTTCAGTTGTGTTGCTAGATTCTGCCATTTATTTAGGAAGAGACGTCTGCAATTCATTTTCGGACATTCTGATCAGGACAAAAGAGCTGAAAATAATCAACCAATTAACTGATTGGCTGACAGAGTTGTGAGCAGTTAAACCTTGTAATCAGGAGACATTGGGATCGACTCTCAGCCGGGCCGTCTCTGAGAGTCAAATATAGAAATAGATGAAATAGCAAGATGAAATAAGGAAAGAGACTGCTATAGCCTTTTGTAGCTGTCTATTAAATTGTTTCAATTTATTACACAAATGATTTAATGCTTTGTAGCTAATGTACCAAACGATTGCAAGTTAGCGAGGAAACGAACGTTAGACCTTTATTGTTATTGTTATTATTTGAGTAATAGACCATGCTAAAGCTGGTCTCTAACATTATTACTTTTAAATTTAATTTCTATTAGTAGAAATAATAACATATTTAGTGCATTGAACTAAATTGGTATCGCTTAAATGCTATATTTCGATACTGCAGTTTTTAATGTAATTAACATTGAAATAGTGTTTATTTAAGTGAATATAATTTACTGAATGCTTAAATGTAAAATATTTAGTAATGAAGTAATGCGTATGGTTTACATCGAGCAGGACTACAGAAGGGTCTACTTGAGAGCAGAATTTGATGATCTTGACTCCAAAGTCCGCGATAACATTATGGACTACTATACTAATTTTGCTTATACAGGGTAAGAGTTATAGAACTCTACAATTTAATGTAATTACGCTATAATTGTTAAGTTATAGTCTTATTATATATATATATATATATATATATATATATATATATTAAATTATATATACAATTATACGCGCATATCTTTTTTAAGTTTGAAGGTAAAAAAGTTTAATGAGAGTTTTAGATTTCTGTAATGCTGTGCAGTAAATTCAATGGTTCGTGCAAAATATATTAGAATATTAAATATTATGAAGATATAGACATACTTTGCTAAATTATTTCGTATGGTATGTGAATTCAAATACAAAGATCATTTTTAACCGAAGTTTTTCTAAGGAATATACAAGTTTAGACGGTGATGAATCCTCAAACGCAGTTTGGTTTATATTGCGTCTTTTATACGTGCAAGTTACTGATTGCTGCGATCTTAGTAGTCTAAAATGTTTGTATGCTGCATTTAACAAACGCTCATTGTCATTTTATAACAATCTTCTATTAAGCAAACAGACAAAATACCAATTAAAAGGTTAAATTAAATTAAGACAAAAGTAATTGATAATTATATAATCATTATTATAGTCAGTGTCTATGGTATTTCGTAGTTGCATTGCCATGAAGATTATGCTAAAGTGTTTGATTTGTAATTACTTATGTTATAAGCGTGAGCTATGGTTAGAAAGTTATACAGCGTATTGAGTCACTTTTAAGCTTATGAGTCACTTTTATTGACCCAAAGCTACAATTAAAATATTTATACAATTTTAACAAAATTTTAAAAATAAATTTTTTAATACAAGATTGCTTGAATGATGAATCACTTTCAAGTATATGAGGCAGTAAGTTTTTTAGTCTTTTAGTTTAAATTTAGTTTAGTTTTAGTTTTTAGTTTTTTAGTCTTTTAGTAGTATTTTAGTTAGAGTCACTTAGCAATTGAGTCATTTTAAGTAGAAGAGTGTCATTTTAAGTGTAAGAGTCACTTTTAATAAGATTTTAACACTTTTAGGTAGATAAGTCACTTTTAAGTAGATATCAGTTTAAAAAAAGATTAGTCACTTTCGAGTAGAGAAGTCAGCTTAAGAAATGTCGTAAGTACTTGATTTGATTGTAATTAGCGTATTAAATAAAATTATGGATTGTTGTCTGTGAATCTTTGATTATGATTGTGGGCTGTCAACTAGATAGGATTTATTTATCCTCTTTGATGACCAGTTTGTATGTGCAATTTTGTATTTCGTGCTTTGATGATAATGTCATTAAACATAGTTCTCTCTCTCTTTAATTCCTGTTTTGCGGACTGTGTTTCTTACATTCTGCAGAGATCCAAACGTTGGACCCAAAACGCCGGAAGTACATTGGGATGAATTCAATCCAAGGGATCAGAATTTTCTTCACCAATCCAACAGGTTCCATATGAGCAGTTTCTATGAGCAGAACACCGTCGACCTATACAGATTCTGGACTGATATCTTTCCGAGCATGGTCATTCCTCTTCCCCCAGCCACTCTAGCGCCGGTCACTAGTAGCTACTTAGCCAAATTTAGCAGCAAAGGTTTGTTTCGCAGATCACTCTTATTCTTAAAAAGCATTTTATTACTTCAACTTTTTATTTGTTCATCGTGTCATATTAAACAGCAAATGCAGCGTATTTAACTAGAAACTATGCAACTAATCAAGAAGAAGAGGGTTATCAAAAAAAGCCCAATCTCTGTGAGGTAATACGGGTAAATTAATTGTTATTATTAATAAATAGTAAAGTTATCTTTAACAAAAACTAATTGAATTAGATTAATTTAAAATTAGAAATACGTGCAATCAGCGATGGCAACAGTTCCACTGTTGATGTCAATCAATGTTGATGTTCCACTGTTGATGTCAATGTCATCAACCAATGTTGATGTTTAATGTCAAGTTTTCAATTTGATTAAAGATAATTCTCGGGAAAATTTTATTTCTTAGAAGAATAAAAGGAAATATTTTAAGGAATAAAAGAAAGCATAAGCTGCAATGAAAGAGTTTATATTTGTTAAATCAAAAATATAAGCATCTTTTTGATTATTAATTAATTATTTATTATTTAAGCTTATTGAAAGACTCTCTGATGACGGAAATCTGTTGCGCTGATCACAGACATGCTCTTTACTGAGCGAAGCAGTGAGACAATCAGCAGCAAAATTTTGTGTTATGATGTTTCCAAAATTGATTTAGCTCTAACAGGAATCTTAAGTATACTGAATTGAGGGCAGATGCTCATTATATCTCGAACCTGATATCACCCTTAGATAAAGAATCGGACGTTTAATGAATTTTATTGGATAATTTACATTTTTGCCGGATGAGTTAATAATTAATTATTGTGTTGATATGAAGAGTAAAGCAGTGGATAGAAATGTCTGGAAGAGTTATATGCTAAGATGGTAGAACTGACCATTGCGAGACCAAAGAACAAGAGAAAGAATCTCAAGGTTACCTAGCAACAAAGTAATTAAACATGAATGTGGGGACATCGGAAAACATAATAATGCCAGTCCATTGCAATCACCTCACATTAATTCTTGAAAATATTGTAATTATTTTATTTCGTGGATTTTATATACAGTACATGATCATTTTCACTTTAACTGTAGTGTCTTAACTGTTGCTTTGTTATAGACATACAGTTGGCAGCTGAGAGAATGAAGAATCGCTGTAAAAGAACCATTCCAATAGCAGGTGCATGGAAAGACATAGAGGACACCGTCAATCAGTACGCTAACAATCGCTTCAAACTCTCGTAAAATCATAAGAAATAATCAATCAAGCAATCAATCAATCAATTAATCAAAGAAGAACTGAGGTCCAAATCCAGGCAGCTTTGCATGGCTTTTAAAATTTAATGAAAGTTTTTTATAAAAATAAAATGACTGAACAATTGACTATGTTTCTTGAATATTTCCTGAGCTATAGGCTGTAGATTGAGCTTCTATAGATCTAATAATAGCTTCTATAGATCTAATAAGTCAGACACTCTCACATTCAAACAGTGAGCTTTTCTTTAAAATTTGTTAAATATAAACTGCTTTGGATGTGTGGTGGAACACATCATGTGATGCAACGTTTCGTTACTTAGTTTCTATTGGTTGTAGTTTTTCGTTACTTCCTCCTTTCCTCTCCACGGTAACTAGCAATAGTAGCCTTTTGACGGCGCATAAACTGCTGCGTGTGTGTATTTAAGAATAACCTTCCAACATATTGGGGATATTTTTAATGAAAAGCTGTTAACACTGGGTCTTTCATGGGAGTCTCCGAACCATGTACTAACCAAGTCCGACGTAGTTCAGTCGGGCTTAATTAACTTCGTTCAATTGCAATTCGGCTATACCGACTGCACTAAATTCCGTCCCAATAAATCTTAAAAAATTGATGCATCTAAAATATTAAGGCTCCAATGGGAATTGAACCCATGATCTTCTGCTTACTAGGCAGACGCTTTGCCAACTAAGCCATAGAGCCTTTCTGATAAATAAAATATCAAAAATCAAAATTTCATTACATTCTTGCTAATTCAAAAATGCACTGCTTAAAAGACTTAGGCTCCAATGGGAATCGAACCCATGATCTTCTGCTTACTAGGCAGACGCTTTGCCAACTAAGCCATAGAGCCTTTCTGATAAATAAAATATCAAAAATCAAAATTTCATTACATTCTTGCTAATTCAAAAATGCACTGCTTAAAAGACTTAGGCTCCAATGGGAATCGAACCCATGATCTTCTGCTTACTAGGCAGACGCTTTGCCAACTAAGCCATAGAGCCTTTCTGCTAAATAAAATATCACTTATCAAATAAATTTTCATTAAATTCTTGATAATATAAAAAACACTGTCTTAAATATGAAGGCTCCAATGGGAATCGAATCCATGATCTTCTGCTTACTAGGCAGACGCTTTGCCAACTAAGCCATAGAGCCTTTCTGATAAATAAAATACCAAAAATCAAAATTTCATTACATTCTTGCCAATTCAAAAATGCACTGCTTAAAAGATTTAGGCTCCAATGGGAATCGAACCCATGATCTTCTGCTTACTAGGCAGACGCTTTGCCAACTAAGCCATGGAGCCTTTCTGATAAATAAAATACTAAAAATCAAAATTTCATTACATTTTTGCTAATTCAATAATGCACTGCTTAAAAGATTTAGGCTCCAATGGGAATCGAACCCATGATCTTCTGCTTACTAGGCAGACGCTTTGCCAACTAAGCCATGGAGCCTTTCTACTAAATAAAATATCACAAATCAAATTTTCATTAAATTCTTGCTAATTTAAAAATGCACTACTTAAAAAATTAAGGCTCCAATGGGAATCGAACCCATGATCTTCTGCTTACTAGGCAGACGCTTTGCCAACTAAGCCATAGAGCCTTTCTTATTTAAAATCCCTGGAATTGTAAACACGATTGCGTTGAACAAATAGCTGACAATCATATGAGACGCTTTTTATCAGTAAAACCATACCTACTGCTCTACTGAATTATTGATTTTAGACATTATTTGTCAATAGGCCTATCTTATCAGCTAATCCACAAAAGACTTAGGCCTACACATTTTTAGAGTTTCGTCGTGTGACTCGTGTCCTCTGCTTTATTTCAAATATTGCTCATTATATCCAGATGCAGATCCCAGAATGGATTTAATTTGTTAAATTAAAGTAATTAATTATTGTGTTTAATTTGATTGAATTTTTGTGTTTAATTTGATTTAATTATTGTCTTTAATTTGATTTAATTATTGTCTTTAATTTGATTTAATTATTATGTTTAATTTGATTTAATTATTGTGTTTAATTTGATTTAATTAATTTAATTTGTACGTTTGATTAGTTTTTATAATTTGTTGGTTTTTGTGTATAGTTCCATTACACTAGTTCCTGGATTCGTAGGTTCTTCAAATGTTTCTGCTTCGTGTTCATTGTCTCATTCGTTGCAATGTTCATACTGTCAAATATGTTCTCAATGAAGCCATAGTAGTAATAGTTTATACTGTGGCTCTCGACTTCTATTACTCGTGAAAACTATAATATCTTAGATTTCAGCGTAGGGGTTACTTCTTGAAGTTTTAAATGACAATCCATGACAATGACAGGGTGATTTGAATTTTGAACTCTCGTGAGTTCGTTTCCCAGCAATCAACATAGTTGATCCTTTCACTATAATGCCTTTTTACTTTACTTCAAAGTTGAACTCTGAAATTGCAAAATATTGATTAATGGATGGATTTTATTAGGTCTTGAATATTCCAAAGCAAATCTTTTATTTTAAAGTTTGGCCCAATTAGTTTCAAGTAATCAAGCAACTTCACGTGCGTTTAGACGACATATTTAGGGTACCCTCATGTAGTGTTATAAGGTCAGTATAAGTTCAGCATAAAGGCCAAAGCCATGTACAAAAATGCGGCCGTTGAACAACAATTTTTATGCAAACAGTACAATGAGAGTAGAGTTTTGACCACTATAGCTCGTTATCAGAGGTGGTTTTCTGATAATTTCAGATAAAGAATGGCGATATCACGGGTGACCCCATAATTTACTGCTAGTAGTGGGTTTATAAGGATCGATTATATGCATGTATTATAATTTTGGTGTAGAAAGTTTAAAGTTTATATCGCTGCATTTTTATTTCCCATTCGCACAGAGGACCTAAAATTGTAGCGAGTGGGTACATGAAATCATCATATTATTTACAATTATAAAAGAAGTTTTAAAAAAGAATACTGTGTTAGAATTGAGAATTCATAACCTTTGTAGATTTATCAAATCATGTTTTTTAACTTGTACACTGTCGAGAAAATTAAGAAAAAGAAATAATTTTTATATTATATTGAAGAATTGTTAAAAATTAATACCAGGGAATTTAAAGAAAAATCATTTAAGAAACTATTTTTCAGGTTAATGACCATATTTTACGTTTTATATATTATTTAAATATTTGAAAATTGATGCTAATACTGCTATTGACAATAGGTCTACTGCTTCGGTGCAATGCAGCTTCTGATAGCAACGTATAGCGTTTAAGATAGGAATTTATTGCGTGGACTAATTGGGCTCCTGCCAAGTCATACGTCCTCAGCTGAAGAAGCGAGAGGCAGGGGGCAAGGAGATAACTACATATTTGGTGCATTATTATTAATAATTTATCAGTGTACTGATACATGACCAATAATACGAATAAACACGCAGTATTACGACGTCCCTGACATCATCCTTGTGTGAGGAAACGAACGCTAAACCTTTATTATTATTATTATTATTGTATATTATTTAAAATCTTAGTAAGTAGGCCTATTTACCCAAACTTAGACTGGCGGTACTGAATAAATTACCTAGTCAATTTGTTTCTATTTCTAAACTGGTCTACGTAAGAAATGATTTTAATTAATCATAAAAAGATTTAATATATTTGCTTTTAGTTTCTTTCAACAGTCTCAAGAGCTCTCAAATACAAAATCTAAACTCACTATTTGTTCAATCCATTTCACTCTATTGGACCTAATGTCTCTCTTAGAGGAAAAAACTGTAGTCAAACCTTTCTTGCTTTCATTATTAATCCATTATTAAAGAAAGGCACAAGAGTTAACATGCAAATGGATGAGAAAACAGACTAAAAACCTTTATTACTATTATTACTGATATTATTTATTATTATTTTAATTTTAATTTTATTATTATTATTATTATTATTATACATGTAAAAGAACTCTTATTAAAAGAATGATGAAAAAGAAATATTTAAAATAACTCTTCTACGCTCTGCGAGGTCGCATTCGTCAATTTGCCACGACATATATATATATATATATATATATATATATATATATATAAATATATATGTGTGTGTGTGTGTGTGTGTGTGTGTGTGTGTGTGTGTGTGTGGTGTGTGTGTGTGTTAATTCAGCATCAACACCAAATCACTGACAAATGCAAACAGAAATAAAAATTTAAATGGAATAAAATTTTAAAAATTCCCATGAACACAGTGTGTCGTACAGTTTATAAACGAATGCAAACATATTTTAATAATAGTAATAATAATAATAATCACGGAATTGGAAGAGTTGAATGAACAAATTACTGGTGAACAGTTGAACCTCGACAATGAGATCACTGACGTGTTAGGTGACGGTGGCGATGTGGTTCAGAAACACTATGTGGACGCTGTTAGTGTCCTGACGTAACCAGAAACATGGAAAACACTTCCATTGTTAAAATAATGCTTTAATTTAATATATCCAGTTCTTTATCTACTATTATAATAATAATAATAATACTATAATAATAATAATAATAATAATAATATTATTATTATTATTTATTACAGTTGCGTCATACTTTTGATCTATTGAATTTACTCATTGCGCATACACCTTAGTAAAGACATGTCTAACTTACTGCAACTGTTGGTCTTGCATTTGCTTACACTCGTTGGATTGAATGCTCAAAGTGACTTAACCCCAGTCCTACAATTGTCTGATGGACCGGTGGTCGGCTCTAAGAAAGAGTACAATGGTTTGTATTAAGTTATATGGTATACTTGAAGATTCGTTATAAATAGTCTCAATTAATTTTAGATTTAACAATGAAATGTTCAAAATAACTTCTGATCTTATTGCTACTTCAGGACTGCTCCTGTTACTACTTCAGGGTTGTTCTTATTGCTGCCTCATAGCTGCTCTTATTGCTACCTCATTGCTGCTCTTATTGCTACCTCATTGCTGCTCTTATTGCTAACTCATTGCTGCTTTTACTACTGCCTCATTGCTGCTCTTATTGCTGCTTCAGGGCTGCCCTACGACGAATTTCTCGGGATTCCGTTCGCCGCCCCACCAGTGGGTTCTCTGAGATGGCAGAAGCCACAACCGGTGGAGCCATGGGTCGAGACTCTCAATGCCACGAAGTATTCTCCCCACTGCACTCAGTTCATCGCCTACAGCTACCCGCTGCTAGGCTACCACGCTGTCAATGGTGAGGACTGTCTCTATGTCAATGTGGTTGTGCCGCGAGGCGTCGAGTCGATTGGGTAAGCTATAGAAATTTACGCCTTAGATCGTATATTATGTCATTTTTAATAATTTAAAGATGTTTTTAAAATTTATTTTGAGTTTTCCAGTGTCCGGCCATTTCCTAATTTGAAAATATTAAATTGTATGGAAACCAACGGTTTTACTGTAATTGGTATTGTAATAGAAATTATGTGTATTTCAGACTCAAGTAGACTCTGATATAGCTACTAATTATGGTATTACCGAACAGAGCTATGGCTCTTTTGTGGTAGCCT
The DNA here is from genome assembly GCA_905160935.1 of Enchytraeus crypticus. Taxonomy (NCBI): domain Eukaryota; kingdom Metazoa; phylum Annelida; class Clitellata; order Enchytraeida; family Enchytraeidae; genus Enchytraeus; species Enchytraeus crypticus. The sequence continues at coordinate 835,000 of CAJHZI010000385.1, forward strand.
CTGTTATATTGTTATTTATTTATCTAACTACATCCACGTTCCTATGTTTTGTATAATCTGTGAATAAACGATTCTAAACTAAAAAAATGTTACATATGATCTAGGCGTAGTAAATCATATCCGGTAATTAGTATATGGTGAAAATATACGATCAATCAATGAACAGGAATTTAACGTCCGGTTCATCGCCATAAGTCAATGTCAGTTCTAGAAAGTTATTCCTTCGATCGAATATGACAGATGTAGGCGGAGTATGGCATAGATAGTGAAAATAAAGAATACTATTTTAATCTCAAAGAGGAATATTTAGCCTGATTGGTTAAAATTTAACTTTTAAAGTAATAATTAACTAACAAACTTATCCATACAAGAATAAAAATATTACGTGATGTTTAAATGTGAAATAAGTTTCAATCGAATATTGTATCTCATATAATTTAGGCGTAGTAAAGCTTATATAGTAATTAGTATATGGTGAAAATACATGATAAAAGTATAATATTAAATAACAATATTTTGCTTGATAGGTTAAAAAATTTACGTTTGTTTGACTAACTTTTACTTTAACTAATTTTTTACTTTATTTTTTACTTAACTAATTTTTTCTTTAACTAATTTTTTAATTATCTAACCTTTTAATCTTACAGAACAAACATATATACATATAATAATTAAATGTAAAATTTGTTCTTAGCTTAGAACTATGGGTTAATGTTTTGATTTGATTGAAAGGCATTGACAAGTGATAAGTAAGACAAATTGATGCCTATTTTCTTTCAATCTGTGTAGCATAGTAGCCAAGCAATCCCTTATCTTTGTAAACTTTTTAAACACACGCGGTTGGCATGTGTGTAACTATACGGAATAAAAAATATTAAATAATAAAATAAAATCCTATCATTGTGGCCTCAGTGTGAAGCCAGAGATCATCGTTTTACGAGAGAAAAAAATTCAAATAATTATTTAATATTACTATTATTATAATTAATATTTTTAAGATGATTAAAAACCGATAGTGCGAATGCTAGGGCGGCTAAGTTGCCGGTGATGGTGTGGATATACGGTGGATCGTTCTTTTTCGGAACCGGAGAGCAATATCCAGGACATGAGCTTGCCCTTCACGGTGACGTCATAGTGGTGACCTTCAACTACAGGCTCAGTACCCTGGGGTTCCTGTCTACTGGTAGAGAAACTAAACACCTCTTTATTTGTTTTTAAAAAGAGATAAATACCTTTAGTCTCTGTTTGTTCATACGTTCCAAACCGGTGCCTTGGATTCAATTGAAGCACTAGATTCAATTGAAGTAATTGATAAAATACAAATAGTAATCTTCATGTAAATTGAGATAATAAATTCTTCTTAGAATATAGATATCGGGATAGTTATCACTGTAGATCTCAACGCTCTACTTAAGCAAATTTTCGAAAATAGGCTGAATTCTTATCCACTAAACAGAGTTTAACAGACAATTTATCGTCAAATATATTTATCATTTTCTTAAATAATATGAATTTATCGTCCGTTTTATCACCTGAGTAGGGCATCGAGAACGTTAAAAGAGTCTTTTGAACGTCCGTTACTAACATAGCCAAAAATCAACATCATCTTCCATTGAAACTCAATGTAACTACAAGTAGAGGGTCGGGATGACAAAGCCAAAAAAGCCAACAGAGAGAGAGAGAGAGAGAGAGAGAGAGAGAGAGAGAGAGAGAGAAAAGGAGAGAAAGAGAGAGAGAGAGAGGTTGAGAGCGCGAGAGAGAAAGTACTGTACTTATTAAATTATATCATGAATCTCCCCGTGTTGTGCTCGGGTGTGGTTGGACCACTACAGAATAGGGCAACCGCAAACAATCTACCGCGTGTACGTAAAAGGCGACTAAAGGCAGGAGCTTAGGATGGCTGGAGGGGACCCACCTCACCATGAAATATTTTCCCCAGGATTAAATGGTAATTAATCCACCTAACTGAGGAAGGCAACGGGAAACCACCTCAGAAGCCATTATTTTCCCAAGCTATAGGCTACATAAGGTTTGAATAAGGCATAGATTTTGTGAAGGGATTAACTTGTTGATCTAAGAAGTGCTCTTATGGAGCGAGAAAGCAGACTTTGAGTATGAATATGTACCTTGAACCTGCCACTTGGCTGTGCACTGAAGAGAGAGATCATGAATCAAACCACAAAATTAATATGGAAGATAAATATATAAAATAACACATACAGAAGATAAATTAAAACTTTAGTATCGCATGCGTTTATTTTATATTTAATCTTTTATTATAAATCCATGAACCATGACCTTTTCATGTCCTTTAGTTAAAAATGTGCTGCTTAAAATATGAAGGCTCCAATGGGAATCGAACCCATGATCTTCTGCTTACTAGGCAGACGCTTTGCCAACTAAGCCATAGAGCCCTTCTGATCAATAAAATATCACATCAAATAAATTGTCATTACAATGATGCCAATTTAACTATACAATTTTTAAAAGATATAGGCTCCAATGGGAATCGAACCCATGATCTTCTGCTTACTAGGCAGACGCTTTGCCAACTAAGCCATAGAGCCTTTCTGATATAAAATCTCTTAAGTTGGTAACATGATTGTGCTGAACATTTAGAGGTCAGTCATATGAGGCGATTTCGTATTAGTAAAATCACACCTGATGCTCAACTGAAATTATTGATTTTATTCCTTGTGATAACATTATAGTATTAGAAATCAATATCAAAATGCAAATAAAATGAGGACTGAGGCTCCTGGGCTCTCCCGTCACTGATATTGCTTTCGAGTGAGGAAACTGACGTTAACATTAGCTTTATCAACTTTTTGCTGGCATTTGCATTTAATACGCTCAGGTAATTTAATAATGTACTTACAACATGAATTGTATTTAATGCGCTTAGATGATTTAATAATGTATTTAGCACATTAATTGTATTTAATACGCTCAGGTGATTTAATAATGTATTTAGTACATGAATTGTATTTAATACGCTCAGGTGACTCGGTGGCTCCAGGTAACTATGGGCTGTGGGATCAGAACGCTGCACTGGTCTGGGTCCAGAAGAACATAGAAGTGTTTGGAGGCGATAAGAACCGGGTGAGTTCAATCAGCCAACCAATCAATCAATCAGACAATGAGTATATCATTCGATCAATTACTCGTTCCAGTCGGTTCCAGCTAAGCTGTCACTAATGCCGCCAACCCGATCGTCAAAAGGATACAAATCAGTAACACATAATTCAATGTATTGTAAGAATAGTGTAAACTGGGTCTCAAAAAGACCTGGATCTCGAAAAACCCTGGGTCTCAAAAAACCCTGAGTCTAAAAGACCCTGGATCTCAAAAAAACCATGGATCTCAAAAAACCCTGGTATCAAAAACCCTGGGTCTCAAAAAGCCCTGGGTCTAAAAAACCCTGGGCCTCAAAAAACAAATCGTTCTCAATCTGCGACTGGTCACAGGGCTTCTACAAAATTTAGTAAACAAAAACTGTTCTTGTAAAGTAATCTTAAGGACCTCTACTTTTGCATGCAGGTGACTATATTCGGGCAGTCAGCAGGGGCGGCCTCTGTGTCCCACGCCCTCCTCTCCCCCCACAGTGACGGTCTCTTCCAGAACGCCATCGCCATCAGCGGTGGAGCCACGTCCGCCTGGGCACTGGCCTACAACCCCCTCAGAACTGCCATAGCCATAGGGGATCTGATGCGGTGTGGCGCTCATAGCTCTGAGGAGCTGATCGCCTGCCTCATGGAAGAGAACCCGCACAAGTTGGACTTCTGGGGAATCGCTATGACGACCCTGGTGACCGGTACAGTGGCCAACCTCGTTCCCGTTGTAGACGGAGATTATGTACCCGTGCTACCATCAGAAAATTTCAAAGCTGGAGCTGGTAACACTTTAGATAATCTCTATTTTACTTTTGACTGATTTTCTGGATTTTGGAATTTGCACCGTTTTTGGACCTACTTTTTGCTCGCCGGCTTGATTTTGTGTCAATAGTGTTCGATGTTGTCATTGATGACTGTAGCACTCTAATTGTTGTTATGTTACGTTATATTTTTAGTTAAATCTCTCAGATTATTATATTTAAGCTATGTTACATATGATAGTTATTTGATATTTTAGTGATTTTTACTGTGTGCATTTTATTGTATATTGCTTGTTTTACCGTAACTGTTGTAAAGTATAGAGATGCCTTAGCATGATACACTCTATTAAACATTAAACATTGGTATTTGTCGTGATTATTATACTTATTAATATTATAATGGTAGTTGTTTATTGTCTAAATGACAATATTGCAATAATAGCAATATCTACTAGACTGCATTAGAAATTTAGAGTCGAATATGAAAGCATTTAAGACAATTGGAAGTATCAGTTAGATCTGTGGACCGGCATCAGCAGAGATTCAAATTTTTGACTTGTCAGTTGCTGATATGCTTTCGTAGGATGAACTAATTACTATCAACAGATGTTTACCCCTAACATAAAATACTTTAGATTTTAGCGCGGTAAATTAGGTTAGCAACTAAATTAAATAGGATTAAATTGCACTATATTGATTGACAAATCGATTATTTTGCATGCAAACAATTTAATACTGTAAGAAGATCTAATTTAATAACCTTTTAGAATTAAAAGCTAATGTTAACGTTAGTTTTCTCACTCAAAAGCGATGTCGGTGACGAGCGAGCCCAGAATTTGAACCCCGCACATACTGATCCGCGGTCGAATATCTTACCGACATCGCCACTGGCTCCAGCCGATTAAGATGCCATTTGATGAAGCAACCTATATATCAAAAATATTGCACATTCGGTGAATGTCAATTGCTTTCTATCTATATGTACTTTAGCATCGTTGAGTTTTTGCTAAAAATGTATTTAAATCTGTGATGTTGAATAGGCAAAGACGTTAATTTTATTTCTGGAAGTACTTATCATGACGGAGCGGGGTTTGTTATTGGTAAACTGCTGGGAATCCCAGGCGGTGATGGGATAGGAGTAGCCAAGACCAACGAGACCATTTGGGCTTTCGTTCATCTGTAAGTTGTTTGTTTTATCCTGACTCACTGTCAATCAATCAATCAATTAATCAATCAATCAATAAATAAATCAATCAATCAATCAATAAATCAAGCAATCAATCAATAAATCAATCAACCAATCCCTCATTCAATCAATCCAAAAATCAATTAAGCAACCGAAAGATTACAAGACTCTAATAATTGTATTAATTAACAATCAGTAAATAAAATCAATCAGTTTACAATTGACTGTTTGCATAAATCAATCTATTGATTTGTCAGACTATTAATAAGATTTGACGGTCGTCTTATTCAGCGAATAAAACAGCTTAATAGTCAGTGACTACGAGGCTTTGTACTGGCGCAACACCGAATTAATTAATTAAATTTAGGAATCAAATTGTGATTATCTTGAACAGTTAACTTAGCAAATTCTAAATTAAATCGTTAATTTGATATCGTTAATTTTCAATCACCGTTCACTTAAGACGAACTCAATTTAAATCAATTTTAAATCACAAATTTTAAATATTTTATTTATTAGTTAACACATTCCAAACAAACAGTTTCAAACAGTTTCCCTTAATACATGAATCATCCAGTAATCAAAACTAACGCATCTGGTACTAATATATATTTATGTACTTTATATATGTACATAAATTGTAGATGTATGGACATCATAAATAGCTCAGTACCAGTAGTTATGTGCCTTAAAGTCACTCAATTGTTCAATTGTTTCTTCCATACTACAGGATGTTGGGAGGTCTGGAGAACCCGGATGAAGTATTTAACGCTATAATCAGCATGTACCCTGATATCTACTCCCCTGATGATCTCGTCAGAGTCCAGGCTCTCAGCCAGGCCATCACTGAATGGTGGTTCGGCTCCTCCACAAACTTCGAAGCGAGACAACATTACACGTATGTCTAACATTTAACTACGAGGTAATACTATAGGTAATAATACACATAAGTCTTGCATTTAACTATAAGGTAATACTACACGAAGTCTTACATTTAACTACAAGGTAATAGTGTAATTAAGTCTAACATTTAATAAGGTAATACTACTCGTAAGTCTTACATTTAACTAAGATGTAATACTACACAGAAGTCTTATATTTAACTGTAAGGTAATGCTGCACGAAAGTCTAACATTTAACTACAAAGTAATACTACACGTAAGCTTTACACTTAACTGTAAGGTAATACTACTACATATAAACTTACTACACGTAAGTCTTACATTTAACTACAAGGTAATAAACTAGTACATGTATGTCTTACATTTAACAGTTAGTCAACACTATGCGTGAGTCTTATACTTAATTTAACTAACTCATTTTAAATGTTAAGCAGCGTCACCAATTCCCGGGAGGAGTTCAAAGGTTCGATCCCCACCTTCATTATATTGATAATATTTAAAATGTTTATAATGTAATATTGAAAATATTTAAAATGTTTATAATGTAATATTGATAATATTTAAAAGTTTATAATGTAATATTGATAATATTTAAAAGTTTATAATGTAATATTGATAATATTTAAAAGTTTATAATGTAATATTGATAATATTTAAAATATTTATAATGTAATATTGATAATATTTAAAAGTTTATAATGTAATATTGATAATATTTAAAATGTTTATAATGTAATATTGATAATATTTAAAAGTTTATAATGTAATATTGATAATATTTAAAAGTTTATAATGTAATGTTGATAATATTTAAAAGTTTATAATGTAATATTGATAATATTTAAAATGTTTATAATGTAATATTGATAATATTTAAAATGTTTATAATGTAATATTGATAATATTTAAAATGTTTATAATGTAATATTGATAATATTTAAAATGTTTATAATGTAATATTGATAATATTTAAAAGTTTATAATGTAATATTGATAATATTTAAAATGTTTATAATGTAATATTGATAATATTTAAAATGTTTATAATGTAATATTGATAATATTTAAAATGTTTATAATGTAATATTGATAATATTTAAAATGTTTATAATGTAATATTGATAATATTTAAAAGTTTATAATGTAATATTGATATTATTTAAAAGTTTATAATGTAATATTGATAATATTTAAAATGTTTATAATGTAATATTGATAATATTTAAAATGTTTATAATGTAATATTGATAATATTTAAAAAAAAAAAAGGTTTTAGAATGGTAATATTGATAATATTTAAAAGTTTATAATGTAATATTGATAATATTTAAAAGTTTATAATGTAATATTGATAATATTTAAAAGTTTATAATGTAATATTGATAATATTTAAAAGTTTATAATGTAATATTGATAATATTTAAAATGTTTATAATGTAATATAATGTTATAGTGAAATATTTAAAATGTTATCCACCAGGTAATTATTGATAATATTTAAAAGTTTATAATGTAATATTGATAATATTTAAAATGTTTATAATGTAATATTGATAATATTTAAAAGTTTATAATGTAATATTGATAATATTTAAAATGTTTATAATGTAATATTGATAATATTTAAAATGTTTATAATGTAATATTGATAATATTTAAAATGTTTATAATGTAATATTGATAATATTTAAAATGTTTATAATGTAATATTGATAATATTTAAAATGTTTATAATGTAATATTGATAATATTTAAAATGTTTATAATGTAATATTGATAATATTTAAAATGTTTATAATGTAATATTGATAATATTTAAAATGTTTATAATGTAATATTGATAATATTTAAAATGTTTATAATGTAATATTGATAATATTTAAAATGTTTATAATGTAATATTGATAATATTTAAAATGTTTATAATGTAATATTGATAATATTTAAAAGTTTATAATGTAATATTGATAATATTTAAAATGTTTATAATGTAATATTGATAATATTTAAAATGTTTATAATGTAATATTGATAATATTTAAAATGTTTATAATGTAATATTGATAATATTTAAAAGTTTATAATGTAATATTGATAATATTTAAAATGTTTATAATGTAATATTGATAATATTTAAAATGTTTATAATGTAATATTGATAATATTTAAAATGTTTATAATGTAATATTGATAATATTTAAAAGTTTATAATGTAATATTGATAATATTTAAAAGTTTATAATGTAATATTGATAATATTTAAAAGTTTATAATGTAATATTGATAATATTTAAAAGTTTATAATGTAATATTGATAATATTTAAAATGTTTATAATGTAATATTGATAATATTTAAAATGTTTATAATGTAATATTGATAATATTTAAAAGTTTGTAATGTAATATTGATAATATTTAAAAGTTTATAATGTAATATTGATAATATTTAAAAGTTTATAATGTAATATTGATAATATTTAAAAGTTTATATGCTCATATAAGTCGGGGTCTAAATTTATCTCACATCCGCGGCAAGTTTAGAGACTCCAAATCCTGGAATTAAACTTTATAAATTAAATTATTCATTTACCTATGTATTGGTACATAGTAAAGCTGGTAAAACAAATGTTAACGCCAGTTTCCTCACTCGAAAGCGATGTCAGTTACGGGCGAGCCCAGGATTTGAACGCCGCACATACTGATCCGCGGTCGAGTGGCGATGTCGGTAAATACATAGGTTTACATAGGTAAATTCTATGTTATTGGGCATATATTCAGTATAGGAATAACTTTATAAAAAGTGTACATGTACTTAGCTTAAAATGCTAAACCGTTCTCAATGAAAGGCTAAAAATCCACCAGATCTGACTCGAAGCTTTACTATATACATAAATATCGTAAATTGATGAAATATTTAGTTTAAAATATTGTCATTAAAGATTGACTACCAGGTTTTGAACTATATACAGTCTTGTTAACATTAGTGTATGCATGTATGATGTACATGTGCGATATTATTTAATTTATTTTAATAATATGCTATTATTGCTAGCATGTAACAATTTCAATTCTAATTTCTCTTTAAAAACTTTTCAGAGATTTTTATACAGTATACAATTGAATTGAAACAGTAAGTTACTCAGCGGGTATACTGTGATATTGAGTTTATTTCTGCAGAGCAAATGGCCTAGGAAAGACCTACCAGTATCAGTTCAGTCACAGACAGAGTTTTCTGATAGGCTACCCTGAGTGGGTGACTGCCTCGCACATTGATGATCTCTACAGCGTGTTCGGAATACCCTTTCAAGAGGTGAATTTTATAGAAAATATTACACAATATATTGCTATTGGAAATGATTGAGTTTACTAATTTATTCATTAATTTATCAAATTAAGAATTTGGTGAGATCTTGTCATTAGAAATAGTAATAACCAAATATATTACCACATACTGTACATTAATTATCATCATTACTGTATTATATTTGTGAAGCCATTATCATCACCTTGTGAGTTCAAACTTTACCAATACAGAAAGCGTACGTTCTGCATTAATAATAATTTTATAACTAACTTCAGAACATTCGACAAAACTCGAACATTAGAATTGTCATTACAATAGAATGAACTCTTAAAGTTCAGCACAATAGTTTGTATAGCCTCAAATAACTATAAAATATACATATGTACATGTATATTGTATAGTGTAAGCTACATTATTGTATGTATTATAAAAGTCCTAAACAGTGGATTGTAGAATATGCATGTAGATAATGTTATATAAGAAAAACGTTTCTCGTCTTATGTCCGGGACGCTGAAGAATAGAATAACCGCTAACTGCATGTATCGTAAGAGACGACTAAGCAAAAACCTTGGGAGATAACGGGAAGCACCCTCATAATCCAAATTTCCCCAAGCTGTAGGCTATATAGCCTAATTTTTGGATACGGCGTAGCCTTTTTGTGAAGGGATTAACTTGTTGATCGATGGAATGCTCTTTTTGGAGCGTGAAAGCAGTCTCTGAGTGTAAATATATACCTTGACCTGCCACTTGGCAGAACACTGGAGACAGAGAAGCAATAAAGTATTAATATTCATTTCTTTATTCGTCAAAAACAGACAGGATCAAGATACATCACACATACATACACACACACATAAACATATACACATGCGATCATAGAACAATCAAAAGGCATTATAAGAAACTTAAATAGAGTTCCTACTAATGATTAATGTTAAAGATTACTTATGAGAAATTACTGATGCCTTCTTTACAATAGTCGAGACACACACATATATTACTTATCGTTTCAATGTGAACTGATAAATTGTTCAGGTACTGAGGGAGAGGTATCTACATCATGACTTCGAGACAGTGGATGAGGAAGTGAAGAACAGGATCATGGACTACTACAGTAACTTCGCTCACACTGGGTACGAATGTCTGGGATAAGCAGCATTTAACTTTGACTCTTTGATTGAATAACCAATAACTACAAACTACGTGAACTAGTTAAATTTAAACTTCGTTTTGACAGTAATATGGCTTCCCTCAAGATGGTCATTACGTCCTTCAAGAAGCAGCGAAATCAATTCTCTAATTATAGTATATATTCTAATCGCAAAGCCAGTTTGCCTAACTACATCACAATGTATATGTATGGTGTTTGATCAGCGGAATATTATTGTTGCTCTTTGTACCATTATGTATTTTGTTATTTTTTAAATTAACTAATTAACTAACGAACTGAAGATATCCCTCAAAAAATTGCCTTATCCCTTGGCAGCATCAAATAGATTACACGTAATATGCTGCTCTATAGGAATCCCAATGAAGGACCTTTCCTGCCTCAGGTGGAATGGACGGAGTATACATCCAGCGCTCAGAACTTCCTGTCAGCCTCGGATCAGTTCTCCATGCAGTCATTCTATGGAGACAACGTAGTGGACAGGTACCGCTTTTGGACCGACATTCTGCCTGGCATCGTTGTTTTCCCACCAATGCCAACATTCCCGCCTCCAACTGGAAACCAGGATTGGGATTCTGCGATGGAAGGACGGTTGTCCTTTACCGAAGAAGGTATCTAGAGATTATTTTTTCGTTGCATAGTTAAACACAGTTTAAAATCAAAAGCAAAGCTGGTAAAGCTAATGTTAACGTCAGTTTCCTCACTCTAAAGCAATGTCAGTGACGGGCGAGTCCAGGGTTTGAACCCAACACATACTAATCCGCGGTCGAGTGTCTTACCGACTTCGCCACTGACTCCAGCCAGTGGCAAAGTCAGTATAAAAATAGGTATAAAAAATAGCTTAGGGATAAAAATATTTTTTTATGTGTTGGGCTGCAGTAATTGACCTCTAATAATTGTAGAATTAATATAATTATTTATTGTAGTGTATCGAAAACTTTCTAATTTCCAGGCCACTCAAGTTAACATCCGATTTCAAGTTTTTGACTGAAAGGACTCAGAATAATATGCAATTTACAATATATTTTGTATAATACGTTCATTTGTAAGATTAGTGTCAAATAGATCCTCAAAATGTAAAATTAGAAAACGGCATTTCAAAAAACATAAGAAACGAATGACAAATTATCCAATCTATGCTATGTGTGTCGGGATAATGTCCACAAATTTAAAGATATTGGATTCTAAATATAACTTACATGTAATATGACTAATATTCGCAGATATTCAGAAAGCAGTGGAAAAGATTAAGGAGCACGTCAAGGCGATGATTAGCAGCCCAGAGGCTCAAACTCTCATCGAAGATCAGATAGATGAGTACGTAAAGGAAAGAGAAGCTAAGCTGTCGTCCCAACATTTATTTAATTTCTAAACTGAAATGCCAGTAAGGAAATATAAGTTAATAAAATATGAATTAATATAATACGAAATATAAGTTTACTGTCTGCAGCATATTATCTGCAGCTGTCGGCAACTGTCTGCAACTGTCTATAGCACACTGTAATAATAACACACACACATTATAGTGAAATGATCAACTACGTTGATATCTATCACTTTCTTTAAAAGCCACATGTTAAATCCGTTAGGCAATTTTGTTCATTTTCCGTTAGCCAGTCCAGTGAATGTCCGAGATTTTACTCTCAGATCAACGCGGCTGGGAATCGAACCCACGAGGGTTCAATTCACCTCAAGGTCTGTCATTTAAAACTTCATGACGTTATCTACACCTCTAACCATTGTGCTATTGAGGCATTCAAAATTGTCTAGAAATACCACGAATAACTTTGAGAACTAATAAAGTTTACGAATCGGAAGAGGTCTTAATAAATATATTTCATTAGGCAGTCATTCTAAATATCAGAACCATAAAGCTCATTTGAGTAACTATAATATCATGCCTAATAAAGTTTGATGTGGTCCTTGTTAATTTAAAATATCACCTTAAATCTAGGCTCGAATGTGAATTGAACCCATGATCTTCTGCTTACTATGCAGACGCTTTGCTGACTAAGCCATAATAAGATAATACAAACAACTAGCTATAAAATACTACAACAGCTTCCTTTACACAAATAGAAAGTGGCATGTAAATATCCTGGCATTGTTATCGCAAAGAACTGATGGCATTTCATGAAATCGTTCTATAAAGGTGTTGCTAGTTTGAATTTAATCCAACAGATATCCTCCAATGAGAATCGAATTCATGATTTTTTTGCTTACCAGGCTAACGATTTGCCAACTAAGCCATAGAGCCATTCTTTAAATAAGTATAATATCTTAGTAAAGTTTCATAAAATTCCTGGAAATTTAAAAATATAATGATTAAAATATGAAGGCTCCAATGGGAATCGAACCCATGATCTTCTGCTTACTAGGCAGGCGCTTTGCCAACTAAGCCATAGAGCCTTTCTGTTAAATATAATATCGAATATTAAATGGATTTTAATAAATATTTTGATATTTAAAAAATACATTATTAAAAAACAAGGCTCCAATGGGAATCGAACCCATGATCTTCTGCTTACTAGGCAGACGCTTTGCCAACTAAGCCATAGAGACTTTCTGTTAAATATAATATCGAATATTAAATGGATTTTAATAAATATTTTGATATTTAAAAAATACGTTATTAAAAAACAAGGCTCCAATGGGAATCGAACCCATGATCTTCTGCTTACTAGGCAGACGCTTTGCCAAGTAAGCCATAGAGCCTTTCTGTTAAATATAATAGAGAATATTAAAGGATTTTAATAAATATTTTGATATTTAAAAAATACGTTATTAAAAAACAAGGCTCCAATGGGAATCGAACCCATGATCTTCTGCTTACTAGGCAGACGCTTTGCCAACTAAGCCATAGAGCCTTTCTGTTAAATATAATATCGAATATTAAATGGATTTTAATAAATATTTTGATATTTAAAAAATACGTTATTAAAAAACAAGGCTCCAATGGGAATCGAACCCATGATCTTCTGCTTACTAGGCAGACGCTTTGCCAACTAAGCCATAGAGCCCTTTCTAAAATACGTTCTAGAGAAATATTTGTGGACAAGTGTATTTTATAGATTAATGTTATCGATTAGCTATGGATAAATTTATGGACGCGATGGTCTTCCTATCACTGCGTTTGGGGCAACATGAAATAACAAATAGCAATTTTCAACCAAAGATTATACGACAGAAGTCAACGTATTTATACTGAAATTCAAAATATTTAACATTTAGTCTGAATATACAGGTTGAGTAAAAAAAAAGATAATACCTGCAAAAAGTTTGAATATCTCAGGCTATTGTTAATATTTTACAATAAAACTTTTACCAATTACTAAAGGACTAATCTTTGATGGGTTGGCCAATTTTCATCCATTTTGGTACATAGACAGGCCAGTTATGCAAGTTTCAGCAGAGCAACCCCCCTATTTTTACCCAAAAATGGCGTAAAGCGCCTCCTGCAGTTCTGTCTTGTTTTTAGGCTTCGGCTGGTGTTTCCGATAGAGATGCAGCATGGTTCCCCAGATATGGTAATCCAGAGGATTATGATTGGGTGAGTTTGGAGGCCATTCATTCTTCTTGATGTAATCAGGGTTTCTCCCGCTGATCCTTTCCTGTGCATGACGAGATGCATCAGCCGGAGCACCAGTCTGCTGAAAGATGAAACCATTCGGTAGAAGAGCATGGCAATCATCAAACAGCTCCGGAAGCAAAATACTGACGTAATACTGAGAGTTCAACCTTACCTTCTCGTCAATGAAGTGCAATCTGCCCTTACTGTTGTAGCAAACGCCATTTTAAGGTAAAAATGGGGGGTTGCTCTGATGGAACTTGCATAACTGGACAATCTATGCACCAAAATGGATGAATATTGGCCACCCCACCAGAAATTAGTCCCTTATTAATTGGTAAAAGTTTAATTTACAAATATTAACAATAGCCTGAGATATTCAAACCTTTTGCAGGTGTTATCTTTTTTTTTACTCACCCTGTAATGGTGTTTCTATTACTATATTAAGTCGTAATTGAACCTATCGGCCCATTGCCAGAGCATCTATGTCCAGATTCTGCTACACAATTGTGTGCAAATACCATGTCAGCTACCATGTATTATCCTTCTACATGCGTGGCTCAAGATAATTTTGTCGAATATTATACACTAATAATAATATAAATAATAGACTAAAACTTGCAGATTATGTAACCATCTAGGGCCGCAGATTTGAGAATAGTTCAAATAAAAATGGGGCCGGGATTTAGAACACTTGGTTTAGCTGGGCGTCTATTGAACGAAGTTAAGCTACGTCGCGCCCGTTTAGTACTTTACGGTGGGTGACCATCTTGCAACTCCGAGCGTTGACAGACTTCAATGAAAAAATCCCGAAGTTATCGGAATGTTATTTTTAAATACATTCCGGCTGCAATAGAAATTTAGTAAAAATAGGCAACGTTTTCTGGTAATAATTGATAGGAAAGGAGGAAATAACCAAAACTACAAAAAGAAAAGTAAGGGAGCAGCAAAGAAGTGCATGTGGTTGTAATATGTGTAACCATACAAGCAAAAATTCCCTGACTGTATTTACATTTTTCCTAAAAATCAAAATCAAAAAGTAATGCAAACTAATGAAAGATTCCATTTCTATTTCTAAAAATTAAAAGTAAAATTACATTTCAAGTCTAATAAAATTAAGAAAAAGTCAATAAATTCGATCCTCTTTTCAATTGAAATAGCTTGAAAGCAGGCGATACATTTCTTATAGGTTTTTTATTTCGTCGAGCGTTTAGGCTCCAGTCATAAAGTCTTACAATCATACATTATATCTCGAGGTAGTTTGTGTATATGATAGTTGAGTGTATGCGATACGGTGGTAGTATGAAGTGTACAAAAATATTATACATTTACAGCTGCGCTATTATAAACTATAGTGTATCAAATATTAAATTATGAATAATAATATAAAAACAATGAAAATTTCCTATACCCGTACAATTTAAGACTAATTCCTCAGTGAGGTCATATATTAAGTTAACATTCTGTAAATGTCTAACAATCAATCGCGAGGAAAACTAATAACTGTACTTGTCGTTGATTATACATAAAAAATTGCCTAATGCATTTGAAAAGTATACAATTTGACTAAACAATAATTATTACAGTGATTACCTTTATCTTAGTGTCCATTATTACAGCTCTCTTCAGGAAAAAAATTTCAAGCTAATGTTAACTTCAATTTCCTCACTCGAAAGCGACGTCAGTGACCGCCGAGCCCAGGATTTGAATCCCCACATACTGATCCGCGGTCGAGTACCTTACCGATATCAGTAATGACATTATCAGATGACATTATTATTAGTGGCGATGGCAGGCTCAGATCACATTATTACTGCTGTATAACTCTATATAAATCATCATAAAAAGATGTCATAACATTAATTTTTCCATTCAAATCAATCACGGCGATTGATTGATCTCTTTTTGATCAGCGTCTAGAGGTACCGCAAAATTATTTTCCGTATCATTTTTCTTTTGATGATTCCGGGAGAACTTTGGACTCCTCAGGAGCAGTCCCAGCAGGACTGCTACACAGAGGACGTCCAGGATCTGAAATCCAAGGGACGTCCCGTAGGTGACGTTCCTGAATCTAGACGTGTCATAGAGAAGACAGGCTCCAGTTTTGCCGCAGGTGGACTGCCACAGTCGACAACTTGAATCTATCAGGGAACCGAACAGGATAGGTCCGGGTATGAATCCTGAAGATATACAGAAGAAAACGTCGTTTAATTATCATAGTAAGAGCGATAAATTATTGTAAACGGCTGGAGTCAGTGGCGATGTCGGTAAGATACTCGACCGCAGATCAGTACGCGCGGGGTTCAAATCCTGGCCTCGCCCGTCACTGACATCGCTTTCGAGTTAGGAAGCTATTGTTAACATTAGCTTTACCAGCTTTTTAAATAAAAAACTATTTAGGAAGCTAATTAAGATCGGTAGTACAGCTTGAGTTTTCTGAAGACCACTAGAACTACATCAGAGATAGAATTGATTAATCGTCGATTTGAACCATGCAGCTACTACATATAAATGGTTAAATTAAATATAATTCACATTAATTTCCATTTAATGGTTCGTTAAATTACTGTTGCTCTTAACTGAATGAAATTTAACAATTTTTAAATAGTAAAATGCTCATAATAAATTGCTCAAAGGATGAATTTCCGTCAAATTTATTTTACTATACTTGTGTGCGTGTCATGAATTAGATGATGAATTAAGGTTATAAAAAAGGCAGCGAGTTTTTTTAGTAGTTAGACATATGCGTGATAAATCCAATAGAACTGTACTGCATAGACAAATTGTGTAGCAGTTTAGTACGGTAATTGCCAAGAGAAAAGTTATATGTAATTATTGCAACCAATAAACTTCTTTGGTATATAAATGACTTCGTAAAAAAATAAATGAATATATACCTAGAAGATTATTGACGAAAGATTTTATTCCAAGGGCGAAGGCTCTTTCATCGTCATCTACAATTCTGAAATTGCCAATCAATCAGTTGTGAGGACTATATATTTATTTTTTAATTATCGACAAAGAACACAGCAATACCGCAAACATCAACAAGCAAACATAGCAAAGAAGAAAAATGTGCAATGGCAAAGAATATTAATGGACATACATGTAGATCGACTAATTGGTAAACAGGATTGTTTTCTCTGGAAATGACGCCCCTGCCCAGCAAATCGAAGCTGAGGATGACATAGGGGCCCAACTCGTCATAAGCAGAACCCCCCAAGAATAATGGTATATCAAAAGAAATGTAATGGATGATATAAAGATCCATTCGAATGTGATTATGAAGAGGAAAACAGAAAACAAAGAAGAGTGGAGCCGTTATATACCATGGACCTGCCAGTAGGCAGAGCACTAAGAGAGAAAGATAGACTAATCTCCTCTAAGTTAGTACCGGTGTTTTTTGAAGACTCGGATATAAATCCAGTATGGACCTACCGGAGGTTGACGACAGTAGCTGGGACTCTGGATAGGGCTCCAATGAGCGTCATGAGGAAGAGGACGATGGCGTAGGGAATCAGGAACTGACAGTCAGACTTGCAGTATCCGGGTTTAGTCCTTTTGTCTGCTCCGGATATACATCCGCAATCTGTGAATGTCTGCAGCGTACGAAACAAAATAATAATAATATGATAGATAAAGAGACATGAAGATGAAACGTAAGATAGAGATGAGTGGATGCGTTATATACCATGGATCTGCCAGTAGGCAGTGTGCTAAAACATTATGCAATTCAAATGTAGTTAGAGTGGATACAATCCAAACCGAAATATTAAAAGTCGTTTGAAATTTCAGTTATTATCATAACACAAGAAAAACAGAAAATAATACAAGTTTAAACGGATAGAATATATAATCATCTGAACACTTCTCTCCTCTCTCTCTCTCTTAGTGCGCTGCCTACTAGCAGGTCCATGGTATATAAAGTCTCCTCTCTTCTCTGTCTTCTGCTTTCTTCTTCATGTCCACATATAAATGGCGCTTTAAATCATCTAACATACTTAATCTCGTCCTGCCTTTGCCTCTTTTTCCTTCCGTTCTACTTGACATCTTTTAATAGACTAAACACTTTTAACCTCTATAAACTCGCATTCCTCATAATACGGTTTTACTATTTAAATATTACTAGTGCTATTTAAATATAAATAAAACCTTATTTTCGAATCCAGTGCATCCCGCGAAACAAGAAGAGAAGTAGGTCAGTCCATCGCTACCACACACTGGTGAGAAGGCTCTGCCGTTAGTCGAACAGGAGCAATCCGAGTTACAACTGTCGGTTATATTTAAACTGAAAGAATTGCAATAAAATTGTGATTAATTTTGTATTGTAATAAGGCATTAATTATGACACTACGTTTGTTGGTGTTCATGTGCGTGTATTGTATAGTCTGTCATGCCTGAATTTTAAAAAAGCTAATGCTGTCAGTTTCCTCACTCGAAAGCGATGTCAGTGACGGCGGAGACCAGAATGTGAACCCTGAACAGATTGGGCTAAGTATTATGTTAAACCCAAGTGGCGAAATCTCATTTTACAAACCTATTTCTTATAAATAAACGCATCTCTCGCACTACATCTAACATCATCTACATCTTCTTGACGTCCCTGACATCATCCTTGGATGAGGAAACGGACGAAATATCTTACCAACATCGTCACCGGCTCCAGTCAGTGACGATGTTGGTAAGATATTCGACCGAATAAAAGAAAAAATTTGACCAAACTGAAAGAAAAAATAATAAATAAGTAAATAAATAATAGCTTAGTTAATCAGCCGATCGCACAGAGTAGTACGTACAGGCCGGTGTCGCTGTTGATTTGGCCTGAGACAGGAAGCTGAGGACATTTGAGGAAGAGGATGACAATGAGACCTAGGCAGACAAACAAGTCTGATGCTAGAATTGTTCTGACTCCGCCTACAGCTGTCAATCTCAGTCGTGACATTATCAAGCCACCTCCCAATCCACCTATAGCCCCTCCCACTGCCAAAACCACCGCTGAAATATATGCAAATTGTATCCTTTAAACAAAAAATGCATTTTTATAGGCTAAATTGAAAATATGAATATCAGCATCTCAATTTGTATCTATGCCTAGAAATCGCTAGGACAAAACTGAATCTATATAGTAGGCATACATGTGTATACTGTATATTGAACGTGTGAGAGTAGATCAGTTGTCATCATTTATTTAAATGTTCGCAATGGAATACCAACACAATATAAGGGCAAATGGATGCTACGCCTCACTGTATAGATATTTCTATAACCTCTTTAAATGAAATATAAACTTTCATGGAAACTTTACATATATTAGACAGAGAGGATTAAATACTTTGCTTAAAAATATTCAATATATATTTTGACAAGGACAAAAGAAGACTAAGTAAACAAATTATGAAGTTACAAAACTGGATGAGTAAGAGAGAGATAAAGAGAGAAAGAAAAGAGAGAGAGAGATGGCATAAGGGGGGAGGGGGAAGAACTTCAGTGATATTTAAATTCTAGAATCGTTTGCCAGTTATAAGATTAGATACTTCGTTAAAAGCATTCAGCATAAACTTCTTTCCACGGACTAGTTGCAAGGAGGGTGTGAGAGAATGAGAGAGAGAGAGAGAGAGAGAGAAGGATAAAGAGTAGAGGGGGGAATTTGGACTAAAATTAAATACTGTTTTCTCTTACCAGCTATAAGACTGCCTACGTGTGCTTGTTCCATGAAGTGTATCTCCACATATCTGACGATGTTCTTGTAGACGCCCACGATGAGGTAAGTACCACACACAACTGAAACAAGGTTGATCAGGAAGGCGGTGTTTACCAACAGATGGCGTAGCCTTTTCGGAAATTCTGTAAAAAATTAGATAACAGAAGAAGTTTATTAGAACCAAAGTATAACAAATATACGAGAAATAACAGTACGCAGACACGTCATGCAAACATCATATCAATGAACATAAATGCACCAGACATTTAAATCTCATTCAAATCAAAATCAAAACTTCTTGTACGTTGAATCCTGTAATAAGAGAGAGCACAGGATTCTGCAAGTACCAAACATTAACGGGTTTTAAAGGTTATTGGCACGAATTGCTATATCTTAAATTGATTTCGTAAGTATAAAGCTTTGAAGCTAAGATAAAAGACGTAAATCCGATATTAACGTCAGTGTCACATCTCGAAGGTGATATCAGTGACGGGTGAGCCCAGGATTTGAACCCCGCACATATCAATCCGCGGTCGGATTGACTGCCGACACCGTCACCGGCTCCATCCAAGTTTAACGTCTATTTCCGTATCGCAAGGGTATCGGCATCTCGCTGATCGGGTGAGATTTTCTTGTAAAACTGTCTGAGAAACAGAGGGCAAGGATTCAAAACTCATTTACTGCAGTACATATTAAGTCATAGAAACAGACGCTAAAATTGGCTATTATTGGCTATACTCTACTGATACACTCCTGAGCATATATCTTTATCCGTAGTTTAAATTGATTAACTTCAACCAGCTGTTACCAACCCATAATCTGTTCCAGGAATCCTTGATTTTGCTTTTCCACCTCTTGTCTCGCCTGTGTGGTGGAGGAACGACTTGCTGGAAAGAACCACATGGAAATGGAGAGTATTATTGAACCTGAGGCTCCTATGATGTATCCCAGCCACCAGTTTCCTATCCATGTCGGATCCTTTGGACTTCCTCTTTGACCTGTCAGTTAACAAATTATATTAAGTGAAAGCTCTGGACCGCAGCGCCAACAAGGATCAAAAATTCTTTATAAAATCATCCTGTGCAGAAATGAGCGATAAATTACAACATCTAGTAAATTTGAAGTAAATTAAAGTTTCACTCAACTTTGATCTAGCAATAATTGATTATATTGTTAGAATAACTACACGTAGGTTACTACTGTGGTTTTGTCATTGTTATTACAGATAAGTATCATTAAAATCATAATCATCTGACAATTACTATATTCCAATTACATTATAATATTATTATAATATTAATATTATTATTATTATATAATTACTCATTATAATACTAAAAGAAATACAATTAAACGAAATCGTCTAATATCAAAGACGCCAAATATCTTAGATAGAGCACCATTATAACATTCCTTGGACTGATTAGCCGGATTTAAGTTCACATCATTTATTGATCACCCACATTCTGTCATCGAATTTGATTTGGTTCCATAGTGCTCAATGTTGCCATGGACAACAGTAGCACTGTAATCTTATTGTTGTTGCTGTTCGCATATATAACTAATCGGTAACCTGAACTAAGATTTTCTGGCAGTTTTAGAGTAGTAGCCGCTATGAACAGCCCACAAACGGGTCCTGCAGTGTAGAATAGTCCTAAAATACCTACAAAATACAAATCGTAACGTAGTGCGAGAGATGCGTTTTTTATATGAAATAGGTTTGTAAACAAAGATTTAGCCACCTGGGTTTGACCTCATCCTTAGCCCAATCTGCATACTTACCCATATTTATTTATTTATTTATTCATGACATCATAGACAATTCTAACAAACATATGTGCATGCAGAAAGAAACTTCAACCATATGTATGATCAGTAATAAAGGCCGTGACGGCACTAATATATACCGGTTATTCAATTGATACAAGCAAATTATAAAGTCAGCAAGTGCATTTTTAAATACTAACTTGCAGCATTTGACATGTTAATATTGCTCTGTTAGTAAAGAGGCAGGTAGCATCATAAAAAGTTTTAAGGGCCTATCTTGATGTGAGTCGAACTCTTGTCAATTCGATCCCAGACCGAACTGTTAAGAAAGAATACTGCATAGATCATCCACAAAACCGAGAAAGGATTAAACTTACTGTCTAAATTCTTGTTATTCGAAATTTTATAAACAACGATATGAAAAATTATTTCTCTTTAAAATGTGCGTTTATCTTCAGTATGTGTTTATAATAAAACACTTGGGTTTTGATGTAGCATGTAGCAGTGCGTGATTATTTAGGTTAGGAATGCGGATTAGTGGTTTAAATTAGAAAAACAAACACAGTTGACCGATAAGAACTTTGGACGAACAGACGTGGATGCTGATAACTATTGAAGCAGATATAGGAGATGTATTTTAATACATGTATACATGTATTAAACAGAGTGAAGACGATAGACTGTGTTGTTTATGTACTGTACTGAATCGAGTCAGGATAAACATACTAGAACAGATTTTCGATATCAACACGTATTATTTGTACATCTTTCAATAATAGCGGACTTTGCTTTTAGACGTTACTGTTATCTGGCAATGTCGCTTAGCTATTTGACCGCGGATCATTATGTGCGGAGTTCAAATCCAGGGCTCGCCTGTCACTGACAACGCTTTCGAGTGAGGAAACTGACGCTAGCATTAGCTTTACCAGCTTTTAGCACACTGCATCTGCACTGTAGTTAGATACAAGTACTTACCAATAAAGAAAGAAGACTTTTCCTCACTACAGTTCTCATCAATGTAAACCAGTCCTAGAGTATAGACACTCGCACTACCAATGCCGATGATCAACTGCGCTATTATAAAGATATAGTAGGCAGGATGTACGGACTGTTCCACCGAATCCTGCTTCCTCTCCGAACATATCTCCAGAAGATCTGTGGAGTTTCTGCAAAACTTGCTTGGATCAGGTGTGTTCAATTGAAACGGATTTATAGAAATATATCGGCTTTCAGTAGACGTTTCTAAGTATCCGATAGGAAGTGGAGTGAATCCGGATCCGATCTGCCTGGAAGCGTCAGGATTCGCTGAATCCACTTCCTGTGACGACGTGGAAGACTGTGGTGGAAGGACAAAGTGCGGAGCGGCCATCATGAAGCCGCCGAAACTCGAGATGAAGACAGCGATGGAAATGACTTTGGGTTTGTGCGCCCTACGCCCGAAGTAGCCGATGAAGACGGCGAGGGTGACATGAGTGACATCTGAGAGACTGATGATTAGACCACTCTGTTTGCTACTCAGTCCAAATCTAATGAGGAATATATAATAATAACATTTAGTTGAGTTATTTTATTTTATGCAATTTTAATTCAAACTACACGAAAGAAAAAGGAAACGTGAAAAAGGACATAACATCGCAAGGAACGGATTTATGACTCTTGGATACGAAACTAAAATAATTTTAGAAATAGTACAGACAATATAAAGCTAAAAGCTAAAAAGCTAGTGTTAACGTCAGTTTTCTCACTCGAAAGCGATGTTAGTGACGAGCGAGCCCAGGATTTGAACCCCGCACATACTGATCCGGGGTCGAATATCTTACTGATGAAAAATATATAAAAATACATTGATGGTAAATGTTGTCTTTGTATTAATGTGGTATGTTAGTAAGTAAAAGATAAACCAAAATAACTCAATGACGAGAAGCTAGGCCGATTTCTATACACGTTTAACATTTTAAGAATTTAAAAAATGCATGTATGCCTAAATTATGAATTAGATTATAAATAAATTAAGATTAGGACTATGAAATATTGAACAGCTTAAGTCTCCTCAGATATACTATATAAATTAAATATATATTACAGTATTAAAGTAATTCGAGTATAATTTAAAGTAAGTAAAACGCATAAACCTTCTTTCCAGAGTCCTGATGGCTGCTCCGGTGTAGACTTCCATCATTAGGAAGAGTAGAACAATCAGACCTGAGTTAACCACGAAGAAGACGATCTGTTTGTTCGGCGAGCAAATGCCCATTTCGACGATTTTCTGAAGAATACTAATCTCGTTCTGGAGTAGGCCTATCCCTGTAGATTGTGAGTTGGGATAAAGGCTTGCCTTTTTGTAGGCTAACTGATTAGCAATCGTATATTGCAGGATGTTGGAAGATTTCTCGAGTCTGAACTTTTCCGAATGCTAGGTTCTAAATTGAATTAGATAAAATTAAGCTGCATTAAGCCAACTTAAATTAATGCTGAAGCACACGTTTAGTTAAATTAATGTTAGAAATCACGTTTTTAACTATCTTATTTGCAAATTGTACGTAACTAATGTATAGACCATATATTTTAAGAAGATATAAATAACATAACATAACGGTTTTGTTTTAACATAACAACTTGTTTAAGACCCATTTCCTCCCTCCTCTCCATGGTTATTAGTAATCGTTGCCTTTCGATGGCGCATCAATTGCCGCCGGCGCGGATTTAAGAATAACCTTCCATCACCCTGGGATTTTTTTCCTTCCTAAGCTTTTACCAACACTCGGTCTTCCAAGTTGGTCACCCACAAAGTACTAACCGAGGTCGATGCAGTTTAACTTCGATAATTGACGCGCAACTAAACGAAGTGCGCTAATCCCGCCGTATATGAAAATATGAAAATACTATTAACAACTAAATCTAAATTTCCGAATATTAGGAAAACGGTATATGAATTATTGCTATTCCTTCTTGAAACCGATGTATGAATTGCAATAAAATTTAAACTACAGACCGATTATGTAATAGACATAAAAATAACTGCATACGAAAGCCAAATTTCCTTGTTTTACAGACACTATATCAGCTAGATATTAAAAGAAGGGAGAAAAAATATGTCCTATTTAATAACCTTGAAAAGCTTGACAGAAAGTTGGATTGAATTAAAAAAATGTTTAGATTGAAAGTTAAACCGTATATACCACGCCCTATATAGGGCTGTCTTATTGCGAATATGCTTCCTCAAAAATTTCTTATTAGCGAATAGCTTTTACTTTGGTTAAGCTAGTTCTCTAACTTATAATCTCCGTTCTAAGCTTTTGAGAGTGGCACTAAATCTCAAAAGTTTAGCTACTTTATTAGTTATTGATTTAAAATAATTAATAATATGACAAATCTCTCCCAATTCACACTATGTTATCAGTAACACGTCGCATTAAACCGAATCTGCGATGTACAGTTTATATTCATTAGGACCAGTATTACAGATGTAACCGTTAGTGCATAGAACTTTTTTGAAAATTCTAAGAAAATATTTTCTCTGAGGGTAGTTATCATAATAGTAATTGAAATTCCATAGAAAAAGTATAAAATGGTATAAGTACATGTATGAGACAAATAGAGCTTCCTTGAGTTTGATTCCTAGGAGATAGAGTCTAACCATAAAAGCACTAGTAAATATACATATATACGACTAACTAATGATTGCCTATAGGCTATATCAAAGTCATTATTTACTGAATTCTAAAGATAATTTAGTGCTATATTTATATTAATGCAAAGCTTAATTAACAAAATCTAAGTTTCGAATCAGTGTACGGCCTCCGCGAACATGATCAGTTTGATGTAAATTAGTGAAAATGATAACAAACTGTTTCTATAGCACGCAGAGTAATGATTTAAAGCTACAAGTTTGACTCTACGATTATTCCTACAAATACTGTGTACTGCCGTTACTTCTAAATCTTCACCTTGTTTAAATCTTTCAAAACATCGGCTAATGTTGCAATCACACTTTGTCTCTTGTAGATGTTCAGCCTACAATTAGGTCATGATGATGCATTGAATTAGATTCGCTGTTGTGGTTTAGTTTACACGCACAACCCCTCACCAATATTCCACTCATTCGTTTGACGATAGTCAGATGTCGCCTTGCTCCTAATGTTACTTGGTTAAGAAGATTTTCTAAAAACTCATGGATCTTATATTGATCGCAAATGGCAAACTTCGTGCCATATTTCATCATCATCATCGTCATCAGTTCCTTGGGTTCTGTACAGAACATAGGGCGGCAACATTCCTCCATTCGTTTCTATCATCAGCGATCTTCACAGAGTCTTCCCATGAAATGTTTAATGCTCTCAAATCTCTGTTGATCGTACTTAGCCAAGTGCTTCTAAGTCAACATTTAGCGTCATATTTAGATCCACTATATAACCTTTCGCTTTAAAATTCAAATAAAAACATCAACTATGTTTTAAATCTGTATCAAACACTCGCAGTATTAAGTGTACTGTTTTGTTGTACAGAAATCTGATCAATCAGCATATTAAAATAGCACAAAAAATTAATAATTAGAGTGCTGCTATCATCCAAGACAGTATCTAGCACTATTTAAACAATTCCAAGTCGGTGAGCAAAAAGGACAAAATAGTGCAACTTCGAAATACAGAAAACAAGTTCAAAGATTTAAAGATTTAAGCCTTACCGGTTCAATCAATCTTAAACAGGTTTAAACATCAAACAGATTCAGTATATTTGAACAACTCCCTACTCTTTCTAGCTTTTATTTTTACTTTTATTATGGCGGAGAAACGATGTACCCTCGATTAATTAATGCTGCGCTAAAAATCACGTCAAAACGCTGAAGAGCAGATCCAATTGATTTAAACATTATCTGGCTTTAAATCTGCAGCGTCACTGCGTTAGATAAACTATTGTGAATCAGCTTTAATGATTATGTAAAAATAGTATTTATTATATACAGGCTATATCTAAAGCTGCAGAATGTTATTGTTTTGTAAAAATTTGTTGCTCAGTGATGAACCAGTAACATAGCCTTACAGATCACCCACTTTTCTGCTGTATACTGGAGGCTGACGATTTGAATTCTTGTCGGAAAGTATCTTTAAAGAACCTTGCGGAAATCAAGAAAATCTACCTTGACTTTATAGTATATTACTATTGTAAGTTTGCAAGTTAAAAAACCGTCGAAACTGACGTTAATATTAGCTTTATCAGCTTTTTAATGTTTGCAAGAAATTGACGGAATTGGGTTAAAGTTTTGAGACAATGCAGACAATGCTAAAGAGCTTAAGGCCAGTTTTCTGAAATAGGATTTTAGCAGAAGCCACAAGCCTTGACACTTAAAGTTTATGCGTTTTCTTCACAACTAGGCCTACTGCATGTATTTTGAATTTATGCTAGAGCCTGTATTTAGGTTAAATTTAGGTTAACACGTGCAGTTACAAAAGACTTAAATGCTGATTCTTAAGTTTATCCAGCGGCTCATTATCAAGAAACTACAGAAGGATATTGAGTTATTAGACAATCCTTTATACTGTCTTATTT
Organism: Enchytraeus crypticus; assembly: GCA_905160935.1. Lineage (NCBI taxonomy): Eukaryota > Metazoa > Annelida > Clitellata > Enchytraeida > Enchytraeidae > Enchytraeus > Enchytraeus crypticus. Next base: position 862,019 of record CAJHZI010000385.1, read on the forward strand.
AGGTCTAATTATTTTATTTATAGCAATAGAAAAATGGTCAGTAAAAAGCTTGAACTATTTAGATGATACATTGATACTTCTAAAAAATAATCTGCATTTGCTAAGACTTTGATTAACATAAGAACTATTGGTAAACTAGACGCTCGTTAAATATGCTCAGAGCGATTCGCAAAATCTCTAATTTACTGTTAACTTTAGACTCATTGTAATGGCTCATTCGTATATTGAATAACTTCTGTTGCATCAATATATAAAGGTACGTGTATAATATAAACGTGTTATACAAATCTGCGAATTTTATATGACTCTAATTGTAGCGTAGAAAAACACTTCTGTTGCGCTTGTCGTCAAAGTCGATTAGACAGAAATTGTAGAAAACAATTGTAAAACACCTGAGCTTGATTTCTAAACGATACAATAAGGATTGATTAATTAAAGCTTCTGCGAAGAGAAAACAAAAGCTATGGTTAATGTCAGTTTCCTCACTCCAAAGCCATGTCAGTGACGGGCGAGCCCAGGATTTGAGCCCCGTACCTACTGATCCGCGGCCGAGTGTCTTACCGACTTCGCCACTGGCTCCAGCCAGATCAATTTGATAATCAACGGGATGCTCTTTAGTAAGCCTGAAAGAGAATAATACGAGCATTAATAAGTTCCTAGGACCTCTTCTCAGAACAGCGAGAAAGCGAATAAAACTAGCGCTCGACTGAATGGTTTCATCACCATCACATTGGAAACGTTAGATTAATCACTACAACGAACTGAGTGAGAACATTTTTAGTATGAAGAAGTTGCCAATAAACTGAAATTCAATCCTATTTATTCCGGTTAAGTTGAAATTAGAAATAATGAAATGCAGACGGATTTAGAACATAGCAACTTGCAGGTCAACATGCATCCGATGGACCGAGTTAATTAAAGATATCATTATTCGATGGACCGAGTTAATTAAAGATATCATTATTCGATGGACCGAGTTAATTAAAGATATCATTATTCGATGGACCGAGTTAATTAAAGATATCATTATTCACATTTTTGGCTGATGAAATGCATTGTTGAATCAGCATATGATAAGCGAGTGACTGATGTGTACCAAGTAAAAGACGTTATCATTCACAAATTAGTATTCTAAAACGTGAATGCATCACGCGCTGTTGTAATGATAATAGCAACAGCAAACGATAGATTGCTACTGTCGTCCATGACAACATCGGACACTATTGAGACAAATCCAAGCCAGTGGGCAAAAAGAAGGTCCAAAGAGGTGCAAATTCCAAAAATCAAAACATCCGCCCAAAGGAAATTAAAGAAAAGAGGTAATTTAATTGAAATATTAATATTAATATATTAATTTAAGGAGGATTTAATTGAGATAATGAATGGAGAGATCGTTTTGTAAAATTGATTCAGCTGCAGGGATATATAATGTCACCAATGCTGTCTAAATAATAGCAGAAAGACCATGCACAAGTTTGCAGTGCCATGTTAACGGACCTTTATTGCCGCTTCACGCCAACATCTATTTAATTTTTATATCCACTCAATTCTTTTCTGCATTTCTGTTCCGTCTGCTTTGAGAAATTGTATAAAGATAAAAAAAATAACATTTTAGACGTTGTTGCTCTGGATGTTCTCGCGAATTCTGCTAATTTTAAATTCTGATCGTTTATTATTTATTTATACATTCTACCGCCTATAGTTAAAAAACTGCTGGAGATTATATTTGACATTAACTGCATAGCTAGCATTAATTAAGAGACCAAATTAAGCATTTAACTGTTTTTTTCTCTATGTTTTATTAGTCTAGAGTTTTTAGTATATCGATTTAATTATATACCATCAATCAGAAAGTGTTTACACCTCGAAACAAAGACGCGACTGATGCATAGGCTCAAAGATACAGACTAAGAGTAACACCTTATTCGTCTTACTACTCATCGCTGTCAATTAGATTTTGTAACGTCTGCCAACAGACACTTTCAGACCACCGCGGTTTACGCAGTGCATTGTTCTTCAGTGAATTCTTGTAGTTTGATCTCATTGCAGTAAACAACATGTCGTAGGCGTAGTTAACTTCAAGATCGTATAGAAATTTTATAGTATTTGTTTCATCATCATCATCATCGGCATCAGCATCATCATCATCATCTTCCCTTGAATCCCAGTTTAACAAGGGTCGAGATACGAATAGACTGTCTCGAATCCTCTCTATCCTCCATCATATCATTCATCAGTCAATCCCCTAATTGAGACTTTTCCATTCGTTTAAATTTGTGTAGCAATTTCTGGAGCCTAGTCGCTCACCAAATGAAAGCCCTTTCTGAAGCTGGTATGAATCTCAGTGCTTTAGTCACCTTCTACGACACTTGCAGTCACCGGTTAGTCAATTCTTCAAACAACCCGGGCAAAACACGGGAATAACTATATTGTAATATTTGCTTACTTTAAAAAAATATCGGTGTACATTTCTTTGTCGTTAAGAGGCGCCACCTGTGGAATCAGTTGATTCTGTTTGGGGCAGTGGCTTTAATTGATTGATATATACCAAGTTATACCTAGCCATAAAATGTCGATTACAATTACACTAAACGGTTAGAGAAAAAAGCCCATTTAAATTCTTTTTGTAAATTTCAATGAAATAGGGGATGTATTCCCCGTGTTGTGCTGGGGTGTGGTTGGACCACTGCAGAATTGGCAACCGCAAAAAATCTACCGCGTGCACGTAAGAGGCGACTAAAGGCAGGAGCTGAGGATGGTAAGAGGGGACCCACCTCACCATGAAATATTTTCCCCCAGGATTAAATGGTAATTAATCCACCTAACTGAGGAAGGCAACGGGAAGCCACCTCAGAAGCCATATTTTTCCCAAGCTATAGGCAACATATGGTATGGATAAGGCATAGACTTTGTGAAGGGATTAACTTGTTGATCTAAGGAGTGCTCTTATGGAGCGAGAAAGCAGACATGGAGAATTAATATGTACCTTGAACCTGCCACTTGTCAGTGCACTGAAGAAGAGGAAGAAGAGGGGATATAAAATGATGTTCCATCGTTCAGTACAAATTTACCTGATGGCTATATTGAACAATTAAGTTAAATGGAAAGATCGTTCTGTAATATTAATTCAGCTGCAGAAATAATGTCACCAATGTTGTCTAAATAATGACACAGAGATCATTCACAACTTTGCAGTGCCGAGTTAACGGACCTGAATAGTTCTGTTCGTTATCATATATCCACGTCTTTTATATACATGTAGCTCGAGCCACCCTCGTTCATTTTACAAACAAGCAAGAAAACATATTCACTCTTTATTAGAAGTTTAAACACGTACCGATACAAAATGAAACAATCATAAAAAATACAAGCTATGCATATACATAATAACAATAGGAAAACACAGAAACTGACTGTGGTAATAACTGTTTGATACACTTACGCAGAGAAAATAAATAAAGGTATACAGTGTACAGTTTCATATTGGCTGGACCCCATGGCGATGTCGGTAAGATATTCGATCATGAAACGGTATGTGCGCCGACAAAATTTCCCGTCACTGATATCGCTTTCAAGTGAGCAAACTGACGTTAACATTCGCTTTTTCAGGTTTTTTTAATTTGTGCGTACAAGGAAATAACAAGGAAATTTTATAAGGAAAAAAATTATGTTAGACAAGATATACATAAACAGTCATCTCTACCAAACGGCTCGCATTAATAACATCCACTATCCTATGAAGTGTATTCTTAATAGAACTTGATAAATGTAAATTAAATTTACATTTATCAAGTTTTTATACTATTTTTATACTATTTACTCTATTTTTATACAGTAAATTGAAAATTGCAGTAATAATAGGCTTATACGTAATATATCTCAATTTTCCAAGGGATCCGAAAACCCAGGTTAGAGGCCTACGTATCGCACTACGTTAAGTCGCTTTTTCAAATGAAATAATACCCGATAAAAGGAAATTCTACACAACAGATATTTTTAGATTAATTTTTCGGTAACCTTCAATCTCTTGATCATAGCTTTTATTTAGAGATTTATTCATTTCATTGTATTCTAAACACGTTTTTTCTGAGCTCACTTTTCATTATTTTTTTTCTTAGAACTAGTTGTACCATTCAATGTGACTGTCTTCATGCGATCACTGCGACTTACCAGAATGAACAATATGACCACGAAGGTGATATCAATGAGTTGAAATCCAACAGACGTTCCGTAAGTGACTTTACGGAACCTATCTGTGTTGAAGAGAAGACAGGCTCCGGTTTCTCCACAGGTGGACTGCCACAGTCGACAACTGGAATCTATCAAGGAACCGAAAATGATTGGAGCCGGGATAAATCCTGTAACATCCATAGAAACATTGAAACATTGCCATATTAAACATTGTCTATGATAATTAACATTTGAAATCTTAAACCATTACTGAATCAATATTACTTGTTTTTTTTTCTGTTCATGACAAGCGAGTGTTTTTGTTCGAATAATAATTTAGAGCCAAATAGTGATATATTTCAGGTCATAATGAGTTAATGACAAAATCAATGGACGTACATTATATATTATATATATTTTGACTTTATATTTGACTCTATATTGTGCTTTAGCAAACCTTTTATTGTTTTATTTTTGTTGGTTTTTATGTTTTTGATGCTTTCGGAAGCAAGATAAAACAAATGGTAGTTCTATTTCTAAATGAATTTTAAATGGCTACAATGCTAATTGATAAAGTTTAATTTATGGATTGACTTTGCTTACCTAGCAAATTTATAGCGAAAGAGTTTATTCCGAGTGCAAAAGATCTTTCATCATCATCCACAATCCTGCACAAATCGTTCAAATCATGAAAAGTTTAAGTCTTTATTTATAATTCAGTTTGTATGTTTATTCCAAAAATCACATCATACATGTGTACAGAGTCACAAAAACCAGCGAGCCAAATAAGCAATCTTATTTGACAGAAAGTCTTATTTAATAGGAAGGGTATCAAGTGTTCGAATTCAAGAAAAACTTTCCTGAATTATACATGTGTTACTGAAGCATAAATGCACGATAAAGTTACTTATCGTTCTATTGTGTGTCAATATACCCTAAATATAATTACGATTTTAAAGTAATATCTTAAACTATTAAAAAATTTAATTTTAAATTTTAAATATTCAGTTAGCTAAATAGTAAGTATATTCCAAAATTCACACCAAACATGTGCATAGAGTCACAACATTCAGAGAGTCAAATAAGCAGAAAAAGTATACTCTGGATAATGATCAAACTTATTTTGAACATATCAAAATACTTAGCAGTAATGTCCTAATTACTTTTCAAGTTAGGCTAATATAACTATTTTACCATTTTAAACTTTCCTGAAGTATCCATGTGCCACCGAAGCATAAATGCGCTATAAAGTTAGTTATCTTTCTATGGTGTGTTAACATACCCTAAATATAATTACGATTTTAAAGTAATATTTCGAACTATTTCAAAAATGAATTAAAATTTTGAGAATAGAAATAGAGTTACGTCCATATCTAGGCCTACTTTATGTATCTAAAATATACTACCGTGGCCAATAATAATAAATTTTGATGTAGGCCTATACTGTATATATAGTGACATGTATATATTTCATCATCAAAATGATCATTTTCCCGTGAATCCCAGTTTAACTAGGGTCGGGAAAAGAATAGAATAGACTGTCTCAAATTTCTCTCTGTCCTACATCATATCATCAGTCAATCCCCTATATACAGACTGCGTCAAAAATACTTGACCCCCTACAGAAAACGTTCTAGAACTTTGGTATCTGATGCTTCTTTTTCATGTAAATTGAAACAATTATTCATGGTCCGATTCTACACATATGCCGAAAATTTTATGAAAATGTTTGCACCACAATTCGAGTTACAGATCTTTTTGCGCCATGCGCCTACCTTGTATAGATTCTCCTGCAGAAAATTTCTATAACTTTGGCATCTGATGTCTCTTTATCATGAATATTGAGGCGATTATTCAAGATCCAATTCTAAACAAATGCTGAAAAATGTATGATAATATATGCACCACAATTCCAGCTACAGATATTTTTGCGCCATGCCCTACCTCTCATAGATTCTCTAAGCAGTGTGCCACTATAAGTCACGATAAGTTGCGGATACAAAGACTCCATGAGCAAGGTAACGGGATGAAAAGAATAATAAAAGCCTATCCTCTGAAAGGATGGTCCTTGTCAACTATTAAGAGTATTTGTCGGAAGATTACAGAGAGAGAGAGAGAGAGAGAGAGAGCAACTGATAGAAAGGCGGGCAGTGGCTGGCCCAAAAGTGCCAGAATTCCTGCTAATATTGCTGCTGTTGAGGAAATAATTTGTTCTTTGGAAGGAGAACCTGGAACACGTCGTAATACACGTCAGATATATCAAGTAGGCCTACTAGAGGTTTCTGCCGCATCAGTTCGCAGGATTGCTACTACCAACACAATGATTCAATGAAGGGCTCTAATCAGGAGTATTTGGTGACAAACTGCTGGGAGAATCTATAAAAGGTAGGGGCATGGCGCAAAAGATTTGTAACTCGAATTATGGTACATATGTTTCCATGAATGTTTCAGAATATGTGTAGAATTGGACCATGTATTATCGCTAAAATTTTCGTGATAAAGAGACATCAGATACCAGAGCTATAGAAAATTTTCTTTTGGGGGTCAAGTTTTTTTGACGCAGTCTGTATATATATATATATATATATATATATATATATTCAAATAGTTGTTTGACCTTAGATCTTGTAGTGATACTGAATTACATTATGTAATCTACGACCTACCTGAAGTTGACGATGGTGGCGGGTACTCTGGCCAATGAGGCAAGCACACAGGCCGTGAAGAACGTGACGGCAAATGGGATGATATACCCGCAGTAGGGTCTGCAGAGACCCGGCACAGCAGTGCCCCCTTCTATACACGAGCAGTCCGAGTAGGTCTGGGGTTAAAATTGAAAATAATTTATATGTCTGATAAAATATGATGGTGTTAAAATAAAAAATCAATTTACATGCACACGTTTTATATCTGAAAAAGTCTAAAGTCTAAATATCTGAAGTATTTCTTATAGTTTAAAGAAATTTTTATTGTTTGCCTTTATCATCTCGTCACTCGTATTACTCGCTTGTTTGCGGTGAGTACGTTTATATTATCTGGTTGATTTAATAAATCTTAATGACCGTATTTATAACAGATTGTCACGGTATAATTGTGAAGATTTTACAAAAGTTTAAAGTAATTTCTAACGCAGGAAGGAGAGCCGATTAGGGATCACTGCTTGTTTTGAATAGAGCACCAACTGATCAGCCCTAGGGTCATAGTAAAGCTGATAAAGCTGAGGTTAACGTCAGTTTCCTCACTCGAAAGCGATGTCAGTGACGGGCGAGCCCAGGATTTGAACCCGCACATACTGATCCGCGGTCGAGTAACTTACCGACTTCGCCAATGGCTCCAGCCAGTGGCGAAGTCGGTAAGTTACTCGATAGACGTCCTGGACGTGTATGACTTCTTCATAATTGAAACAAGTCTGCCGACATGCGACCAATAAAGATAAATGAAAGTGCGGCTAGAAGAAAAGAAAGAAGAAGAGTGAAGTTATATAAAATCTTAGTCAGCTACAGTCTTACCCCGTTAGCAAAATCCGTGCAGCCTCCGAAACAAGAAGAGAAGTAAGTGATCTCGTCTGCACCACAGACAGGAGCATAGGCCATACGATTGGTAGAGCAAGAACAACCAGCGTTACACTGCATGTTCACATCGATCCTGTAGCATATAAGAGATAGAAAGATTAATGTGTACCACAAGTTGCTTGCTAAATCATGGTTAACTGCTAGTAACTGCATAAATACTACTACCAGGTTAGTGAGTTAATAGGGTCTTATTGCAGGACAAAACTTACAATTTTGGACAAATATGACTGTAAATTATTATCCGATAATTTAACCAGTATTTTATGAGTTAATGTCTGTCCTTGAGAGGTCAATTTTGCAGTATGGAAATCTATGTCTATTGTTGAAAATAATTTGTTGTTCTTATTTGTTCGCAATTGAGATTCGATGAGCTTTGAGTGACGAACTCCGAGTTTAATAATAAACAATGAAAAGCGAACTATGAAATTTAAGCTATAACAATTTTACAAAAATCACAGAGAACAATAGTCAAGCAGAATTTTAAAGCCTCTCCCTTTATTACCATGCATACATGTATATTTCTACATGTATTACCCACTCTCTCTCCTTCATTGTGTCCGTTATGTTAACATTTTGGTAGGTCTACTTAGCTTTATTTATTTTCCAGACGTCATTTTCGGATAGCAAGACCAACTTTGCAAACTCTAAATCTTCTAGTTTTAAAAAGTTTGTTTATGAATGTTAAAAAAAATAAAGTTGAAATATCGATACTTACAATCCGTTAGATGGATCAACGTTTCCACCCATCTGGACTTGAGGACAACCGAGCATGAGAACGATGAAGCATCCGCAGATGAAGGAAGCGTTGGAGAAGATCATCAGTTTGAGAGCTCCGGTTGGACTAAGCTTGAAAAAATGCATCAGCACTCCTCCCACCAATCCACCGATTCCACCAGCCAAGGCTAGAGCCAGAGCTGAAAATATATAGGTCAGCATAGAGAAATAGAGCATTTTACTGATAAGAGCTAACCTTGCATGGTTGCTTCGTTTGCATGTCCATCTGCTAATAAGATTCATTTACTGAAGCGTAAATACTGTACTTGGCAAATTCATGCATATTAAGTTTTTATTTGCTTCAAGGTACAGTATTTGCCTAAATTTAAGTTAAGCTACAGTACTAAATTTTAGATCAATGTAGATTTTCAACGTTTCTACGGCAACATAGCGAATTGTTGACAATTTAGCTTCTACCTCTTGAAAGATTCGCTACAATTACTTTTAAAATGTACTTCTTTCATGCGTCGTTGATACTAACAAATGGTATCCCTTTGAAGAAAGTTAAAAGTAAGATTTCTAAAAGCTTAAAATGAAAAAATGCAATCAAACTTTTTTTTGTAAAACCTTTAATTCATTATAGATATGTAAGCAAAAACTTATGAGGCGACTGAGTTTAAACTGAAGAATGCAAAGGGAAACCACATCTGAAGCCAATCAATTCCCAAGCTATAGGCTATATTGTAAGTTTGATAAGACGTCGCATTTTGTGTATAGGATTAAATCGTTAAGCGATGGAGTGATAGTTAAGAAGCGAGAAAGCAGTGAGTACTAATATGAATCTTTGACTTCCAACTTCCTAACTGCCTCAGACCTGACATCCTCACAGGCTTCCGCCCACTCGTTTAAATAGCGATCACCTCATTACCATTAATTGGAGAGAAGAGGAAAGACAGAAAGAAAAAAGGGAAAAGAAAGAAAGATACTGACAAAGAAAAAGAGAAAAACCTGGAGACATAACGACCCTTAAATCTAAGGCAAGCCGTACACAGAAAACTACCGGATAACAATAACAAGAGAGAAACCAACCTAAACTGGAATAAAGTCAAAGATGGGCCGCAAAAGGCACTCCAGAAATGCTACGAAATGATTATATCTTAACAATACACATTAAATGTTTTATACTACATCGGTTGTATAGTTTACTTCATGAAACAATAATGCAGACCTGTTATAATGTTGGCCACGAAAGCTCTCTCTAGAAAGTGTATCTCGATGTATCTGACCATATTCGTAAAGATTCCTATGATGATGTAGGCGCCACACACTACAGAAACGAGATTAACCAAGAACAGCTTGTTCTTCATCAGGTGCATCAAGTCCCGCGGAAACTCTGCAGTGATCACAAATAAGATTATACTGTGAGAGATATCATATCATTGATAATAATTTCATTGTTTAAGAATTGTGGCATTACACGTTCAGCAGAACTTTAAATTATTATTATTATTATCATTTATTATTGACAGCGAAAACTTATATAGCAGTGTCATGGCCGAACTCGGTCTTCGAGACTACTTTACAGGAAGAGTTCAATAATAGCCTAATAAATAAGATTTAAGATATTGAATGAACATTAAGCGAAAACGTAAAACTAATTTTTTAAGGATGCTTTTTATTATCATATAATTGTCATAAGAAATGAAACTGAAAAATATTATTAATGAAACTGAGAGAATTCTTATGGGTTGAACCAGTATCATGTCAATCTGCTACGGATGAGTAGGTGCAGAGTTCAAATCCAGTAATTGCCCCCATATGCCATTACACGCTTTCGAGTCATGAATGTGCCGTTAAACTTGGCTTTAACCTTTACTCTATGGTGTATTTGTAACCTTTAATTTGCTCCATCATTCCGTGAGTCTCTCTCCTTGATCCGGTATTACGAGACGGATCAGGAGGCGGAGCTGATTTAAGAGTCTTTGGAAATAACCACATTGGAACGGCCAGGACAATCAGGGATATGGAGCAGATGATGTATCCCAACCACCAGTTCCCTATCCAGGTGGGATCATCCGGTGTGTCGGTGGGTGCTGTGGAAGAGATTGAAGGCAATTAAATAGACATAGGTGAATCAATAATAATAATTCTAATAATAATAATAATAATAATATTATTATTATTATTAATAATATTAATATTAATAATAATAATAATATTATTATTAACAATAATAAGAATAATAATAATATTATTATTAATAATATTAATATTAATAATAATAATAATATTATTATTAATACTACTAATAATAATAACAATAATAATAATTATTATTATTATTATTATAAAGGTTTAACGTCCATTTCCTTATACAAGGATGATGTCAGGGGCGTAATCTACTGATGTTAGTGCATTAATTTGAAACTTAACTTAATGGAATACTATAGTTTAATATTGAATATAAGATTTTTCGGTATTTCTCATCAGCAAATTAATTATTTAAACTTTATCATTACTGACTTCGAGATACCAGGCGTTAGATATTCATTACACACTGTACACAGTCAAATAAGAAGGGACTGAATTATCAATAACTGAATAAACTGAATACTCACTGCTGCCAAGTTGTTCAGGTAGACGAAGAGTTAGACCAGCAAGCATTAGACCACAGAGGGGTCCGAGAGAGTAGAGGCTTGCTAGCAGTCCTGATATTACAATTATACAAACATTTTAAAGGCAAACGTGTTGGTATTCGTATTCAAAATATTATATGTAAGCATTATTAGTATCAATATATTTTAGCATTCAGAACAACGTGAACAAGTCTTATGTTGCCGAATTTACGTTAAACGCCATTTAATGAATTCGTCCAATCAATCGTGATCCTGTATGAGACTGAAAATTGATAAACTGGGAACGGCGCGAATTGTTTAAGAGCAGACTAATTAGCATGAAGGAGGCAAACATATACTAGAAATTGTATGATCTACATATTCAAGGTTAAAAGTTACATTTTTGTTAGTATGCAGGCGTAGACATACTGGATAGGTTTATATCATCCTGATGGGTCAATCTGCTAGTTAATAAGATTCTAGTAGCGATTAGGAGTCATCGTTTAGCCATGTGCGGTCTAACATACAATTTATTAAACATTGGAAATCACCAGTATCCATACATTTTAGTTATAAATATTCGCCACACATTACCTAAAAAGACAGGGGATTTGTCTCTTGGCGTGTTCTCGTCTATGTAGGCCAGACTGAGAGTGAACACACTCGAACTACCAACACCGCTGATCAGCTGAGCGATCACAAAGAACGTATAGGCCGGGTGAACTCCTTCAGAAGTAGTGGCCACCTTCTTTCCTTCTTCATTCGTAGACCAACATTCATCACTGCCATTGGACTTGTCTATCTGACAAAACTGCTTCATAGCTGGATCTGGACCCTCTATTATTGGACGAATGGATTGAGATCCATTGGTTGGAAGATCATATTCAGAGGAAGTGGATTGAAGGTGAGATGCTACTGGAAGCTGGACTACGTCCCTGTATATGAAATACGGAGCTGCCATGAAGAAGCCGCCAATGGCAGAGAAAAGTATAGTTGCGGCGATGATTCGTGGCTTGTGGCCATTGCGCGAGAAGTAGCCTACGAAGACGACGATGCAGATGTGAGTGACGTCATTGAGACTGGATAGAACTCCTGTCTGCTGACTTCTCAGTCCAAACCTACATAGCAGTGTGATGTGAGTTATACACAAGTGAGTCTATCTAACAATAAATAATTAAACTTAACAAGGCAATATGCATGCCACCGGATGTACATTGTATAGATATACGTATTTTAGGGTCATGTGTTTTCTTAAGAGCTCCACTGTAACTGTCTGTTACGCCGACAAGCAAGCAACCCCATATCACTTTAAACGATTATTCTTGGTTCTGGAATGCATGATTTATTTTTTTAATGCCGAGTAGTTATTGAATTTCTAGACATTATTAATTCACTAGTAACATTTTCGAAAAGCAAGAGTCAAATATCGTATATCATAGAAGCAAGTTTAATTTCAGTTTATTGTTCCTTAATTACAACTATCAATTATTATTAGGCCTATTAATTACATCATTTTGCACTTTGTTTCACTTGATTGTAATAAAGTTCATGATTAGAACAGATGCTGAAATTTTATTACAAAAATTCAAATTTTAAAGTGCCCTCTATATAAATGTATATCAAATTATGTATAGCAGGGCTGAAATAAATTACGACAAGTCAAACTTTACAAAGCTATCAGCGACATTAAGCAATTAAATTGGTCGAATAGTATGTTATATATATTATATATATATATAATATTATATTATATATTATAACAGTATACCTTCTCTCCACAGTACGTATGACTCCACCTGTATAAACTCCCATCATCATGAAGAATAGGATCAATCCACCGCAATTAGCTACAAACAATATAATTCCCGTCAGCGATGATTTCTTGGAAGGAAAACATTCCTCTACGACTTTCATTTCTTGTTCTGAATCCTTTGTAAGTGGAAGCAATTCTTGACTTATGGACTTCCTGTCATCTTTCTCTTTTAATTTGTTACGATTATTGTTAGCTTCTGTAGCACTTAGAGAGACGTCATTGTTCGTTTCTGTTACGTCCATTGACTCGGAAGCCCATCTACCGTCCTGATATGCCTGTTGGCTGTTCATTGATTTTAATAGCTTTGTAGAGCTAACCTGACCTAAAGTTGGAAATTATAATAATCAATTAAACCTAAAATACATTGAAGTATTTTATTCAGTTAGCCATGAAGCAATATTTTATATACTACATCTAATCATTGAGAGTTAAACATATAGACTCTTAGCAAACCGTTACCTAAACGCCTAGTGAAGCATTAGTCTCGAAACATATTGTAAACTGCAACCCAACATACAGACCTAGCTAGATCAGAATGCTGTTGATAAGGCTTCCAAAGTTTCTATGAAATGACGAACCATTGAGAGTTTGGACTAATACGTGCGTATGAGTCGAAAAAGTGGACCATGGTCAAGCAAGTCTGTTTATATGTCACTCGGTAGGTTCTAAATCCACATTCTGAACTTCGAACTTTAGAAATATTCACTCAGGTTTTAGCGATTCAAATTTAATAATAGTCACATCTATTATCACTGTTATTTTGTTTTAATAAAATAGACTAGTGAACTACTTACACAGCTTAAAGTGTAGTTTACATTTAAGTCAATCTTACATTTAAGTCAATCTTAAATTTTATCACAATTTGAAGTTTATTATTGTATGAAATTATGAGCTTCCATTGCTATGAAACTACGATTTCTAGCCAGTTTTAATGCATTAGTGTCGGACGACTTAAATATATAAAGTCTTAATGTTTCAATTATAAGATACTTGCTACATGCTCAACGGGGAGTGACTTTACTTCTTGATTAAATTAATTTAAAGTTTATTTGCTTCTAATTGAAGTTTTCAAATAGTCAATAAATTGTGATTGGTCCCTTGATAACACGTAATAACATTGTTTTCTCTTTGTAGTGGTCATATTAATGCCATAGATTTCATGAGATAATTAAGATGCACAGGGTTCGTGACACAGCTTTTGTCACATTTAATTTTAGGAGAAGTACAAGTAGGTGCTTCTTAACAGCAGAATATAAGAGTATAATATGAAGTTATTGGCAGAAGGTACACAGTGTGTTAATGGGTTTTCCTAGGTTATAAGCTTAGCTAGATACAGCATCTCATCACAATTAACTGTCGTTACTATTGCGCCCGTGTTGTGCTCGGGTATGGTTGAATCACTGCAGAACAGGGCATCCGCAAACAATCTGCTGCGTGTACGTAAGAAGCAATTAAGACAGGAGCTGACGATAGCAAGAGGGGAACCACCTCACTACGAAATATTTTCCCCCAGGATTAAATGGTAATTAATCCATCTAACTGAGGAAGGCAACGGGAAACCAACTCAGAAGCCATACTTTTCCCAAGCTATAGGCTACATAAGACATGGATAAGGCATAGACTTTGTGAAGAGATTAACTTGTTGATCTAAAGAGTGTTCCTATGGAGCGAGAAAGCAGACTTTGAATATGAATATGTGCCTTGAACCTGCCACCTGGCAATGCACTGGAGAAGGCTATAGCGCAGCGGTTAGCTTGTCGGGCCACTTTGATCCTACGTGGAATAGGAGAGAGTTCAAGGGGCGGTAGAGGATCAAGGGTAACTAGGGGACAAGACGGGCAGTGACACAGCGTCAAAATGTAAACACGCATAATTGTGAAATGATCAACTATGTTTATGTTGATATCTATCACTTTTATCACCACTTGTTTAACCCGTTATGCAATTAAGTCGATTTTCCGTATATCCAGTCCAATGAATGTCTGAGATTTTACTCTCAGATCAGCGCGGCTGGGATTCGAACCCGCGAGAGTTCAGTTCAGCCCAGGATCTGTCATTTAAAAGTTCATGACGTTACCTCTACGCTATTGAGACATTCATTATAGTTACACCAGAACCAATGCATTCCTTCATTGTAGTCTGCAACAGTTAGGCATGGCTAATTCGTGCTAAGGGCTTTAAATATACTGACTGAGATAGTTTCTAGTTAATATTTTATTGATTTTGCGTACCTGCATAATTTGTAATGTATGAATTACGGATATCGTATTAGCATGCAAGTTTTACCGGTGAATTTCGTGAAACAACTTGAACTGATACTGGATAAAACTAAGCGTTTACTGTAAGTTTGAGTGAATGACGACTGCATAAGCACACAATTGAATTTTGGACTTGGGCTGTTTCTATCTAGCTTTCTCTTGTAGTCTCTGTATACTCAGTCGTCATCGTGTGGTTCTTTGGCGCCTGTTTGTGTAGATTCTGCAAGAGACGTCTTTGACATTATCTTATGGCGAGGAACCGGACGCTAAATTCTTATTAATTTACTGACAATGAAAGTTTATCGAATTGGTCAAGAGTTCATTTTCTCTTAAAGATATAAAAATGAAATTGATATGAATGCTTCAATTGTCAGCAAGGCGCCATAAAACAATGTGAAATCCCGATATTATGAGCTTCCTGAACTTGCTTGGCTTCATGGAAAATATACACTAGTATGTACAGTATGTTATATATGTATTGTGACGCACCTAGATATAATTCGCACCTTGATATAACTTCGCCAGTGGCGAAGTCGGTTAAGATACTCGACAGCGGATCAGTATGTACGGGGTTCAAATCCTGGGCTCGCGCGTCACTGACATCGCT
This sequence comes from Enchytraeus crypticus, assembly GCA_905160935.1. Classification (NCBI taxonomy): domain Eukaryota; kingdom Metazoa; phylum Annelida; class Clitellata; order Enchytraeida; family Enchytraeidae; genus Enchytraeus; species Enchytraeus crypticus. The sequence goes on from CAJHZI010000385.1 coordinate 877,768, forward strand.
TTCGAGTGAGGAAACTGACGTTAACCAGACCTTTACCAGCTTTTAACTTTTCTGTTTATGGTGCGTTAGGCTAAACTCGTGAGTAATATATGATTCAAGCTTTAGCCGCATCTTTGATGATTAAGCTTCCATTCATCTAATTTTACAATCCCGTACTCGACCCCCATTCGTAAAGCGGTTTTATTTGACCAACCCTTGGGTTTGTCTAATTTTATACCAAGCTGTCGTGATATTTATGTCAGATCTATAGTCATTGTTATGTACGAATGGTTATTAAAACGTGTTAACTAGCAATAATTCAAGCGAAACTCTATGATAGATTTTTTATTTTTACTTTATTCACAAACACACACATATAGGCTAGTAAATATATATATATATATATATATATATATATATATATATATATATATATATATATATATATATATATATACATGTATTATAAATAGGTATATGTATTATATATATATATATATATATATATATATATATACATGTATATTTTACAATTTAAAGGAGAATTGGTATTTATCAGACAATAGGTGGTATCAAAATATCATCTGAAGTCAATTTTAAATCTTGAAAAATCCCAGAAAAATTGTCTACTATAACAATAAACGACAAGCTCATATTGGCTCTGCAGTAAAATTCACTATTACTAAATAATACAGTGTTCTTGTATTGCATTGCATAATTGTCTTGTATTTGTCTGCAGCATAATCGCACAACAATTTACGAATCACACTCAAAACAAGTGATTCACTTAACACCAAGATCATGACTGTAAAGCACGATTAACTTTTCTCGGCCTCTTCCTTCACTCAGTCATGAGGCCACAAAAATTTGCTAAAAACTGCTACATTACACGTCGGATGTTCTAATAGGAAGAACAATTTTACTCTCATCAAATAGCTTTTCATCACTTGCTTTGATAGCCTTTTCGATTTCCGACTTTTCGTCTTCTTTATTGTTCTTGTCATCTTTTTTCGCACCACCCGTTGAGAAGGCTGTCTTCATTCGGTCACTACGACTTACCAGAATGAACAATATGACCACGAAGGTGATATCAATTAGCTGAAATCCAACAGACGTTCCGTAGGTGACGTTACGGAACCTATCTGTGTTGAAGAGAAGACAGGCTCCGGTTTTTCCACAGGTGGACTGCCACAGTCGACAACTGGAATCTATCAGGGAACCGAAGAGGATTGGAGCCGGAATAAATCCTGCAACATCCATAAAACAGAAACATAAGCAATTATACATGTTCTCGCACTTTCGTCCTCAATAACTGTATACTCGTAAGGTATTGCGAATTCGATTGCTTATGTTAATTAATTATTAAAATATAGTTCACATATAATACAGCGCTGAAATAGTGTGATATCAGATATTAAAAGATAAATCTGTATTACACGCATATGAAAATCCTAGGAGTGCATCGGTCAGTGTTTTTAACTAACTAGTGCTGATTATAACTGACTATAACTGATTATAACTGATTATAACTGACTATAACTGATTATAACTGACTATAACTGATTATAACTGACTATTACTCATTATAACTTTGAACTGACTGTCTACAAATTTCAGTACTTGACTGTTGTTTGCATATTTTATCTGTATTTTAATGTATTGTTTCTTAGGTATTTAAATTGTTGATAATAGGCGAATATATTGAGTAGTATTGCATAACTGACTGCCACTGTGGGCTCTATGAAATGAATTGCAGATCTTCAATCAGAGATCTATTTGTAGTCCATGATGCAAGTAAACAAAGTCATTATTAGAATAGAAAGAAACTTATCCTTACAGCTTAAGTGTAAATGCTCTATATGTCAAGATACAAATAGGTTACTGACCTAATAAATTAATGGCGAATGAATTCATTCCCAATGCAAACGAGCGTTCATCGTCGTCAACAATTCTAAAACAAGCGTTAGAAACATTAATTATCGTAGGTTTCTATATTGTTTCATTGCTCTTTCTCTAGAGAAGATAGAAAGTTAAGGTCCAAAGCATAAATTCTTATTATTAAACAGTTATCTCAGTCACTAATGAGCACTCCTTCGATCTATGTACTTTTCCTTGTGTACATGCTCTCTCTCTCTCTCTGTGCACTGCCTACTGGCAGGGCCATGGTACATAACGCCTCCAATCTTCTCTGTCTTCCGCTTTCCTCTTCAGGTTCACATATGAGTGGGTCTTGAAATCATGTAACATACCTAATCTCGGTCTGCCTCCGGTGTACATGCTATGCATTACTAAACCATCAGCAACATATTTAGTTGAACATATTCTCTTTTTGTGAGAAGATGGCAAACTACATGTATTTCTTACCTCAACTTCTGGTATTGTCGGCTCCTACCTAATGCATTTAGATTCAGGTTGGTCTATTCATATCATGTTCAGGCCTTACATTTCAGAGCTGTTGAATGTTAGAAAACTGACCTGCAATTGCATAACTAAAGATTTGAAGTTTTGTAGCCCTATGAAACTAGTTGGTGTTCCGAAGACGAATAGATTTTAAAGAATTAATCCAAGTTAATATTAGATCTTCTAATGATACTGAATTACATTATGTAATCTACGACCTACCTGAAATTGACGATGGTGGCGGGTACTCTGGCCAAAGAGGCGAGTACACAGGCTGTGAAGAGCGTGACGGCGAATGGGATGAGATACGCGCAGTAGGGTCTGCAGAGACCCGGAACAGCCGTACCCCCTTCTATGCACGAACAGCCCGAGTAGGTCTGGGGTTAAAATGGAAAATAATTTTTATTAATACCAAATCTGAAATAATAGAACGTGTGTAAGATTTGCCTAACTTACGCGTAGTAGTACTATATGATCTTTATTCACCAAAATGCATGGCAGTAAGAACAGAACAAGAAATTTAAAAATAACTAACGAACAGAACAACAGAAATTACGGATTAACCATTAAAGAGTCTGCAAGTAGAAAAATATAAACTAAAATCGCCGTTTATCTTAGGATCGACTTTCCATAATCTAATTAGAATAACTATGCTTTGTTTTTGTATTTTTGGTTAAAACTACCATGACATTCGCTAAAACTCTAGATAAACGTTCAAACATTACTAGATGTATTTAATTAAGCCAAAATACAAATTTATATTTGATCCATAGTATTGAGTAAAACGCTGTATAAAAGTTCAAGCGATACTACATGTATTTCAATATACCTAAAATGCAAATGTATATTTAGGCCTATCTTTCTAGGTTACTTTAATGAACAACAGAGCGTATAATAAATTCAGCATAATACTTCTATGCCGTTTATGTTTCTTATATTTAGTTTTTTATTTTATTGCAACAATGAAACGTACTAAAACAATTTCAGTCTTACCCCGTTATCAAAATCCGTGCAGCCTCCAAAGCAAGAAGAGAAGTAGGTGATCTCGTCTGCACCACAGACAGGCGCATAGGCCTTACGACTTGTAGAGCAAGAACAACCAGCGTTACACTGCATGTTCACATCGATCCTTTAGCATATAAGAGATGGAAATATTAATGTGTACCACAAGTTGCTTGCTAAATAATGGTTAACTGCTAGTAACTGCATAAATGCTACTACCAGGTTAGTGAGTTAATAAGGTTATTGCTGACAGTCTGGACGTTAAATTCTTATTGATTGCTTGTTTAGTATTATTAAATTCTAAGTCAGGTTTAATATTTTTATTAATATGTGTGAAAGACGAATCAAGTTTATGCAGCGACGTGAAATATTGTTTTAAATTTAATTTTTTACAAGTTAACAACTGCCTGCACAAGAGTGGTAGATATAGCGATATAACAGGTTTTGACAATTGTTACGAGGGAACAAGGAATGCAGAGAAATCGATTTTATTAATTGTCATTTGAAATCTTTTATTAAGTCCATCTACCTATTTTTTAATTATCTTGTATATAATTAACATTTCTGCTTGCTTCTATTAATAAAACAATAGACAATTTATCGTTCTTTCAGTACGTTGCCTACTGGCACGCCCATGGAATAAAACGCCTTCACTCTTCTTTGTCATCAGTTTTTCAGTTTTCATTTTCATGCCCACATAGTTAACAAAACATATATCAACATCGTATAATGACAATGATGTAAAGTGCATGCAAGTGTAAAATTTGAACATCCTAATTTAGAACATTGATTAACTAGTTATGCTTATAATTAAAGTACAATCTATCATCAATTGGAAGTACAATCTACTACACGCTCTCTCTCCTTCATTTTGTCTGCTACACTTACGGTAAGTTTACTTAGCTTCATTTATAATCCAGATGTCATTTTCGGATAGCAAGACCAACTTTGCAAACTCTAAATCTTCTAGTCTTGAAAAGTTTCCTTATGAATATTAGAAAAATAAATTTAAACTATAGATACTTACAATCCGTTAGATGGATCAACGTTTCCACCCATCTGGACCTGAGGACATCCGAGCATGAGAACTACTAGGCATCCACACATGAAGGAAGAGTTGGAAAAGATCATCAGTTTGAGAGCTCCAGATGGAGTAAGCTTGAAAATATGCATCAACACCCCTCCCACCAGTCCACCAATTCCACCAGCCAATGCTAGGACCAGAGCTGCAAGAATAAGTGTGTAAATTGAAGTAAATATATCATCATCTTCTTCTTCCCTTTAATCCCATTTTAACTAGGGTCTGGATACGAATAAACCGTCTCCATTCTCTCTGCCCATAACATATCAGCAGTCAACCCCCTTAAATTTAATTAAATACATAAAAATAAAATAAAGTGGCAAATTATTGCGATGCACTGAATGTATGACTCACTTACCTGCAATGATGCGCTGAATGTATGATACATTGGCCTGCAATGATGCACTGAATGTATGATGCACTAACCTGCTATGATGCTAGCCACAAAGGCTTTCGCAAGGAAGTGGATCTCGACGTATCTGACGAGGTTTGTGAAGATGCCCATGACCATGTAGGCTCCGCAGACAACAGACACGAGGTTAACCAAGAACAGCTTGTTCTTCATCAGATGCATCAAGTCCCTTGGAAATTCTACAATGTTGCCATGTTTTATATTGAGTGTCTTGATACTGTAATACAACACACTGGTTTTAATACTATCTCAAACATAGCAAACACTGTTTTGTTAGCAGATCATGTTTTCAGGTAAAAGGTTTGATCACCTGAGTAGTTCAACTAACAGTTGTTATTGTATTTGTTGCTTTTTGTGACATAGAACAAATAAAAAGGTTGCATACTGTACATGTATAGTAATAAAAACTATTCCTATAATAATAATAGTGACAGGAGCAACATAACAAATAGCTTCAACAGTAGAGTTTCAGCTGAAACCAATAATTTACCAACATCGCCTCCGAGTTATTCTACCGCGGATCAGTGTCTGCAAGGTTCAAATCCTGCACATACTGATTGCTGAGTTTCCTCATTAGAAAAGATGTCAGTGACGTGCGAGCCCAGGATTTGAGCCCAGCACATACTGATCGGCGGTCGAGTATCTTATCGACTTATATTTACTTCTATACTCTATATATTTTTCCCTTTTAGATATATATATATATGTATATATATATATATATATATAATATATATATATATATATATATATATATATATATATACAGTATATAGTGTCATTAATGACACATCCTTGCATTTATATAAATTTAATTTTAAGCCGGCCTAGTACCAAGTAGATATTCAACTACTCAACGTGTTGATTGATAGAATTAACAACATTCAGACTGACACACAGGATCTTTATTGTTACACTCAGACCTTCCAGGACAAAACCATCGTGTCCTTTCCAAAGGAAATGATTTCCAAAACTGTTACTATGTCTTCTATCTTGCTCTACTCTACACATAATTAGGTTCATACTTGATTTTATGTATGCAATCAAGGATGAATTGTGCTTCGAAAACCTTTTCAAGCTTTGCTAAAATGCATACTGCACACAATTTACTAATAATATATTAGGCAAAACAAGGCAAAGCTAATGTTAACGTCAGTTTCCTCACCCCGAGAACGATATCAATGACGGGCGGGCCCAGGATTTGAACCACGCACCTACTGATCCGAGTTCGAATATCTTACCGACATCGCCACTGGATCCAGCCAAGTCAACAAAAACAGTCAATCTTCTTAAAGTATGAACGAGTTGTAACCTCTGATTTGCTCCATCATTCCGTGGACTTCTCTCCTTGATCCGGTATTACGAGACGGATCAGGAGGCGGCGCTGATTTAAGAGTCTTTGGAAAGAACCACATTGGAACGGCGAGGACAATCAGGGATATAGAGCAGATGATGTATCCCAACCACCAGTTCCCTATCCAGGTGGGATCATCCGGTGTGTCGGTGGGTGCTGTGGAAGAGATTGGAGAAAAATTGAGAAGTAAAATTGAAGCACAAATTTAAAACGATAATTACAGTAGTTAAATTACCTTGAAATATTTCATTAGAAGACTGATTAAATGTCCGACAGACTAAAGAGGTGAACGGGTGAAGGATCACTTTCGAATTTGCCTCTAGATATAACTCAGCCTAGATATTTTATAATTAATTAATGCAATTACATTAGCTTGCTCATTCTTGAAAATAAGAACAGTTTAATTATCTTATTTGACCTATGGGCTTTATTAAAGATTTAATGTTTCCCCTCAGAATCAGTCAGTTTTTTCATACTTTGAAATACAGACCCACAATTAAATTTGATTCACCTAATTTTCTGTTCAGAGGATCTGATCAGTTCAAGGCCTGTCCTTGATGTGATCTACTGGAGAAATTAGAATAAGTTAATAAAGACTAGACTGGATCACCAAAAGTAAAAAGTAAACACGCATGATGGTGAAATAATCAACTATGTTGATATCTATCACTTTTAATACCACACGTTTAACCCGTTAGGTAATTTAGTCCATTTTCCCTGTAACCAGTCCAATGAATGTCGGAGATTTTACTCTCAGATCAGCGCGGCTGAGAATCGAACCCTCGAGGATTCAGTTCACTTCAGGATTTAAAGCTGCTTGACGTTACCCGTACGCTATTGAGACATTCAATAGCGAATACTTTAAAACATTGAATATTAGCAGAACTCCGAGCACAGGATAAACATACGGCTATAAAGAGGAAGAGAAGGAAAGAAAGAGAAACTCTCAATCCTCACTTACTGCTGCCGAGGTTTTCAGGTAGACTTAGTGTGAATCCGGCCAGCATGAAACCACACAGAGGTCCGAAAGAATAGAGGCTTGTTAGCAGTCCTGTGACATTTGTTAATCCAGTGTGTAATGCTTAATAGAGTCATCATCAGCATCATCTTCACTTAAATCCCAGTTTAACTAGGGTCGGGATACGAATAGATTTTCATTTTTTATCCATTCGTTTCAATTTCTGTAGCAATTTCTGAAGCCTAGGTTTTCACCAACCCAATGCCTTTTCTGACGACGTTGGTTTGGATCTTGTTTTATGTCGCCTTCTACGACACGTGCATATTTACGCGGTTGGTTTATTTTTCAAGCAACCCGGACACAACAAGGGGAATGGAATATAATGCTTAATAGAGTTTTAATTATAGATTGAAAAGTCTTAGTAATGTATCAAAAGCAGATCTCTATACATTACAACAATTACGTCACAGTAAAACAAGCAATATGCAGTAGAATGCATATAATAACAAGCATTACAAAGCCAAAACACTACAATATATTGATAGAGCTAAAATACTAATTTCTGAAAATATGAAAATACAAAAATTCTTAATATTTGAGTTTGTTAAAGTTATACAGATCAGAACATATTTTATTATTGAAAACAATGATCTAAATATAAAGTACAATTTCTACTAGTACTACAAAAATTCATACCTAGAAAAACGGAAGATTTATCCCTTGGAGTGTTTTCGTCAATATAGCTAAGCGAGAGTGTGAACACACTCGAGCTACCGACACCGCTGATCAGCTGAGCGATCACAAAGAACGTGTAGGCCGGGTGAACTCCTTCAGAAGTAGTGGCCACCTTCTTTCCTTCTTCATTCGTCGTCCAGCATTCATCGCTGCCATTGGACTTCCCCAGCAGACAAAACTGAAGTTTACTTCGACCCAGTTCAGCATTCTGGTGACTAGCGTTGGATCCATCGGCATAAAGACTGTGCGAAGAAGAAGCCTGAAAACTTGAACTCACTGGATTATTAGGGTCGTCGGGATATATGAAGTACGGAGCCGCCATGAAGAAGCCTCCGATAGCCGAGAAGATGATGGTAGACGAGATCATGCGTGGCTTGTTCCCCTTTCGAGCAAAGTAGCCGATGAAGACGACGATGCAGATGTGGGTGATGTCATTAAGACTGGATAGGACCCCTGTCTGCTGACTTCTCAGTCCAAACCTAAGCAATCATGTCGATGCAGATTTGTGATAGTGATGTGTGCTGTTGTGAACGTCCCTGACATCATCCCTGGATGAGTAAACGGACCTTAAACCTTTATTTTTACTTTTATTTATATTTATATATATTATTATTATTATTTTAAGTATAGTAATATACAGAAAACTCTTGGGAATAATTGCAACATTTAAATCGTACGTGCACGTTCTTTGTATTTAGTAATAATATTACTATAATGCAATATGATAATAGCCATCATCATCATCAAAATTTAGATTTGGAAATTTTGCAGTGATTTCTGGAACCAAGGCGTTCACCATCCGAATGCTCTTTCTGACAGTGGTTTGGATAATATAGCATAAACTTCAATAAACTGCACGTATCGTAAAAGGCGACAAAAAACTAAGATCCAATATTAAAACAACGATTAGAGTGCTACAGTCTTCAATGACAACATCGAGCACTATTGAGACAAAATCAAGCCGGCGAGCAAAAAAAAGAAGGTCCAAAAACGGTGCAAATTCCAAAATCCAGAAATTCACTTTGGACTGAGTTTCTGGATTTTGGAATTTGCACAGTTTTTGGACCTTCTCATTTTTGCTCGCAGGCTTGATTTTGTCTCAATAGTGCTCGATGTTGTCATTGATGATTGTAGCACTCTAATTTTTGTTGTTATTATTATTGGATCTTAGTTTTTTGTCGCCTTTTACGATACGTGCAGTCCACGGTTGGTCTATTATTCAGCAACCCGGACACAATACGAGTGAATAATATAATGCTAATTATTATAGGCAAATATATTATTCAAGAATCTATCATATTTAGATGATCTCATAAAAGATTCCATGTCCCTATTTAAAACTAGAAATTGCATAGAATAGTCTAATAATTCATTGAGATTATTCGGGTTTCGTTATTTGTATGCAATAATGCAATGATGATTTAAATCCAGTTTTCAGGCTAAGGGTCATGCCACAAAAACGAGGTGCATCAGGAAGTAACTTTTAGTTTTAATGTAACTATAGTAATAATAATAATAATTATTATTATAATTATAATTATAATAAATAACAATTACAATAATAATAATAATAATAAATTACAATAATAATAATAATAATAAAAATAAAAAATAAAAAATAAAAAAATAATAATAATAATAATAAATAATAACAACAATAGTAATTATAATAATAATAAAATAATAATAATAATATAACAATAATAATTATAAACAATAAAAATAAAAATAATAATAATAATTATTATTATTATTATTATAAAGGTTTGTCATAGTAGTTGACGCAGTTTGTCGCCACCCGAGAACTTAACGAACGTTTCGATATTATAAAGCTTGAAAGGTTATAATATATCTACTTAAGCTAAACAAACCTTCGTTCTATTGTCCTCATGACTCCTCCAGTGTAGATCATCATCATCATAAAGAACAGGATCAGTCCGCCGCAGTTGGCTACAAACAAGATAATTGGCAAGAGCGAAGGTTTCTTGCATGGCAAGCATTCTTCAGAAGAGTTCTTTTCTTCTTCATTGGAATCATTCTTAAGTGGAAGCCGCTCTTGGCTGGTAGAAATTCTGAAGTCCTTCTCCGTCAGCCTATTACTATTATTATTCACTTCTAAAACCTTCTCTGGAATTTTTTCTCCTTGGTTACTTGTATCTACACCGTTCACAGTAGGAGTGGCATCATCAGGCAAGGAAGAATTGCTTTCCATGAGTTCAGTGATAGTGGTTTCATTCAAGTCCTTTAAGAGATCTTCGAGTCGTGTGGTCGACATATTGATGATGTCGACAAAGAGTTATCTAATCCCTTAAAGAAGTAGAACCCGTGTGCGCACAGATGATGTAGGGCTCTACCTACATGATCACATTAAAAATAGCGTCCTTCAATTATAACGTCACATTACACATACAGACATACAAAGAAAAAGTTCTGATGTTTAAATTTCAGACGTTAATTTGTTAAATAACTTTATTATACTTTAGTTAAATTATTAATATTAAATTGCTATTTGACTTAATAATAATTAATTAGTATTTACTTCTTAATTTGTTTAGCCTATAAACCGTATACGATTTATCCAAGTGAAAAACAATTAGGGAGATAGAACTCAACTCTGTTCAATTTGATGGCGTTAGCAGAATATTCATCACGTTTTTCCGAAATAAGTCTGCCAATTATCTCAAATTAGATTCAAACACAAATTGAGGTACATGAGCGATGCGCAGTGAAATAAACTTTTGCATAGGTTTAATGTGTTATACATTTTAGAAGAAACAGACTCTGATAACCACATAGGATATTATGTAAACTTTTGCGTAGACGGGCTTTCAATAACATGTGTAAAAGCAACTTGTTATATTACAATTTTATCGTCTTTTATATTTAATTGAAAGTAAATTAGCAAAAGGTATGGCTGGTTAGGCGAATAAAAAATGACTATAAAACTAAATGGCTCTTGAGTTTATCGTTTTAATTTAATTATCGGATATACGATCAAAAATGTTACAAATTGACTTGAAAGTGTTGTGAATAAAGCATAAATAGTTAGTGTGAAAATTTATCTAGGATCAAGAGAAATTGATGATGAAGTCTATTAAAAAATTCATTCTTTAATCAATCAGTAAGAATTTAACGTCCGGTTCCTCGCCATAAGGCAATGTCAGGGACGTCTCCTGCGGACACTGCACAACCAGGCGAGAATAAGCCAAATTAATTTCAAAGTATTCATAGACTGCTAACTCTCTCTACAACTTATAGTTTTTTATTATTTGCAGTATTTAGTAATATAAAAATGGATAACAAAGCATCGAATTAAATTTCCATTACATTGACCCATTTGTCTATAAAATCTATGGAGCTTTTAATTAGTGCATCGTAGGTCAGTGCAATCATAAAAAACGGCCAAGGCATCGAGCTGACGATACCAAAATCTAATCACCTATGTGCTTAGTGGTAGAGAGTTCGCCTCCTGAGCGATAGACTGTTTGAGTTCAGAACGCGAGTTCGAGACTGCGTAGCGAGGTGGGCTTTTCTCTTCCGATGGGTGAATAAAAACCTAGTCGTTTACACTTGGTGGTGTCAGGTTGATGGATAATGTTAGACCTTAATGTGATGTGCTGGATAATGTAATGTTCTGGATAATGACCTTAATGTTTCATTTCCTATGTAGACCTCTCAGTGTCGACTCCGAATAGATATATATGGCACTTTGAACGAAAGTTGTATAAGTTCAGCCTATTATAAATGAACGACAAGTTACTACGGTGCAGATGCTGTGTGCATACCTTGAAGTAACTTTAAGTAAGGCAGAAATCCAAAATGAGTTCCGAAGTATCTACTGGTTCCTTACGGAATCGTCTGCTACCCTCTGCATTGCACGACTAAGATTTTCTGTGTTAACTGATCGCTTTTACGTGATCGGAGATGATCTTCAACAGTTTTATTAGCATTTAAGTGATAAATAATTACTGCGTATAAGTGCTTTATGGCATGTTCATAAATACTATAATCGGCATGTTTTAATTAAGATGGGCTATGCCTGTGTTGCATTTAGAACGTGCGCTTATGCATGTAGTCCTGCTTCTCCAAATTTGGCATTGTAGTTTACACTCACATACAGAGAGAGAGAGAGAGAGAGAGTGAGAGAGAGAGAGAGGTTAGTCTTCTGTGCTCCACTATATTACATGGAAAAGAAGAGCAAAGGTTGTAGTTGCTCGCCTCTTGAAACTTAACTGTTTTGGTATTAGTATTACAAGTATTTTGTCTGCTTCTTACATTGTCTTTGAATTATGTTTAAATTTAAGTAATACTTGATTGTTGAAATATTTCTTAATTTCGTTAAGTCAAAATGATTGGACAAAACAAAAAGTGCTTAGAAAAAACTACAGGAATTAAATTACTTATTATATATTTTCTAAATGGCTAAGGCAGAGCTCTACAATCCAAAGTCGACGTTGCCATCAGAGTAAATTTCGAATTTCATTGTTTTCACGCGCATAACGCGTATGAATACAGGAAGAACATTCACTTAAAGAGGCTACCTTCTAAATGGGTTAGAAAGATCACACTGCTGTAAATATGTGATGATGATGTGAAGGCCGATTCATTAGTTGCTGTGGATTTGCTGAATAATCTCGCTTTCGAAATTATTAGAGGATACCTTTGTCGAATAATTGATGATTGATTGAATGTCAATTGATTTTATTTAATATAAGTATTCTTTTATTGCCAAACGTCAAAACAAGCATTCGGATCCTTGATGATCTTGCATCTTATTCTAACCTATTGAATGTTTAGTCAAGCTTACTATCGATACATTTAAATCTCAATTCGATCAATTTGTAACCAACTATTTTTAGTTCTTAGTACGATTCTGCCATAAAATTACATTTTTTAAATAAAAATTACATTAAAAAAGTTGGCTAGGCTAATAATACGTCAGTTTCCTCACTCGAAAGCGCTGTCAGTGACGGGAGAGCTCAGGATATGAAATCAGCACATACATGTACTGATCCGCGATCGAATATCTTACCCGACATAGCCACTGGTTCCAGCCAGTGGCTATGTAGGGTAAGATATTCGGTAAGATAGTCGGTTTTGTTTTTATCTAAGATCCTAAATTACATTTATGATATTACATTGTTTAGATTTTTCTTCCTGTCAAATGTAGACGAATAAAGAAGTAAATGTATTCATCTCAATTTTACGAATCATCTGCCAATTGCATTTAATATACAGTAAGTTTCTTTATCGTTTCATCATCAGACGGACTGTTTTTATTGTCCCATTTAAAGTTATTCATTTAGATCTCTCCTTCAAGTTCCTGCTGTAATCTCCAGTATTGATTCTACGGACCAAGAAATAAATCAAATCCTTGTAATAACAACATATTATTAAGTTATATATTTAGCTGTAGTCATTAATATTGACATACGTTATTGAACCTTGATTTTACTGAAGACACGGTACATCCATAAATATTGATTGAACACTTCTTCATGTAAATACAGACCATATGCCTATAAGTTAGCTCTAGCAGCAAGTACAAGTATATTGAGGCCTTGAAATGCATATTTTGAGGTAACCTAATGCAATATTATGCAATATCCAATTATTGTAATAAACAGCCAAACTGTAATTCTTAAAATTTATAGCATATTGTGGGTATTATCAGAATGTTTTCAAACTTTTCCAAATACTATCCTATTAATCGTATAAATATATGACAATTTTCCAAACAATGTGGCACATCAAAGCGAAGAGAAAGCACGTCCAGCAAAATTTATTTTCATAGATTTAGGACAATTTAAAAAGGATTGCAGCAGTTTCTAATTAATTTGAGATTAAGTTCTACCATAAAAGATAAGGACATTTAAACATACATTTAAGGTGAATATATTATTTTTTAATGTTGTACTCCACTTTCTCTGTGTTCCTTTCGTTAAAGATTTTATCTAAAATCGTGAAATTGTCGAACTCAAAGCAATTTGTAGAGTCCATACAAACATACATACATACATACATTCATAAATACATACATACATACATACATACATTCATAAATACATACATACATACATACATACATACATACAAACATACATACATACATACATACATACATACATACATACATAGAAGATAGAAGACTAATGCAGAACTCGTTGTTTATCAGCCAACGAGTTAAAACTATGCAAATATAAGTTTTGATGAAATTCCTGCAAATATTATTTCTAGTATTCAAGCCTTTAATAGTATCTTTGTTATTACTGTTAATAAAACTAATCTTTATAACTATTTGCATATACAATGCTCATTGCAATTGAAATAATAATCATTATTATTATTGTTTTTATTAATTATTATTATTATGATTTATTCATATTTATTAATCTTATTCATTATAATTATACTATTATACTATTAGGCCTCATAGTATTTATTCATTGCATAATTATTTATAAATAAGCGTAACAGTTATGGAGCTTTATTTCTTCAATTTAATATTGGGTATCAGACCAATGCCGTATAATCAATTAGACTTACTGTATATCAAAACCTTGAAACTTATTGAAAAATGTTTGTCTTGGATGAAATACATTCCAGTAATTGTCACCAATTTTAACCCTTATTGAATTGAACTATTAAGAAAGATTTATAGCATATTTGGGTTTATGGCAAAGGGTCCCGTTTCTTTTAATCGATGTTACCATAGTTCAATAGATCATCAAACACTCGAGCTATATGTCTCTCTATTGCGCGACAAATCAATTCTATTCGCTAATTTTCAGAGCATTTCTGACATCGAAAAGTAGGCCCAAATTTAAATGAATGAAACCAGTAACTGCTTGTGGACGATGATAATTGCAGAACATTTCAAAATAATCTCTCTTTTGTGTGCTGCTAATTAGTAGGTCAATGGCATTTAAATCCTCCTACTCCTTCACATATTTCTATTCTCTGCCTTTCTATTCATTTCATCATATAAAGTAATTATCGAATCATTCAACATTCCAAGTCTCGGTCTTCCTGTAACCTTTATTCCTTCCATTCTTCCTCAATTACCTCTTTCAGCAAACCATCAAGAATTCAAGAATTGTCTCTTTATGCCAACACTATTTAGCAATTCTTCGTTCCTAATTTTGTCAGTCCATTTGATCTTCTCCATTCTGCTCTGTAGTCACATTTCGCATGCTTCCAGTTTTTTGATACGCTCCTTTCTTAACGTGCATGTTTCGTAACCGTACAGTAGCGTGGTCCACACTAAAGTCCAAACAATATTTATCTTAGTGGCTTTATTCAGACTTTTTATTAGTAATTCTTTCCTGTTACTGATTAGGCCAACCTCTTTTGCTTGAGCGGTTCTACGGTATGGACTATTTACTCAATATTCAGAATAATAATTCCTAAATAAATAACGGTAAGCGATTCTGTGTGGAGACCAACAAAGACATCAATAAAGGCTAAATAAGCTACTTTTAAGATATACAATTTCAAATTTGAGTATTCGTACGTAGGGCACCCATGTGAAAAATGGCGGAGATCGTAATTAGTAATTAATGCAAATGTTTGCATTTTTAAATTCGGAATATGTAAGTGCCACTTGTGGGCCTTTATTTCCGTTCATTCTCTCTAACTGCTTATTCTGTATGCCAACTGTGATAAGCGTATGATAAATGAAATAAAATAAGAAACATTTAGTGTCATGATCCGGGGTACAAGTAGATGAGCCGTGCCTTATTTTCTGATATGTTATTGAAAATCGATATCATTCATAGTTCTGGCGTCTAGAGACGTCGTCGTCATCATCTTGATTATGAAAATCTACCCTTTCAGCCTTTAGATTTTCAACACCAGGTACATTAAAGCCATATTTCAAAATACATATAAAAATATCTTAGTTATAAAAATATAACTGAGGTCATATTCATACGCAAAATATCAGTTAATGTCTAGAGAGTTACGAATTCGAATCAGATCATCTACTGTTCAACTTATCAGTGGCTGAAGCCAGTGGCGATGTCGGTAAGATATTCGACAGAGGATCAGTATGTGCGGGGTTCACATCCTGGGCTCTCCTGACACTGACGTCGCTTTCGAGTGAGGAAACTGACTTTAACATTATCTTTAGTTTTTTTTATCAGCCAAGTACGTAGTCCATTCGGCCATCAATAATGAGTTCATTTCTTAATAACTTTTGAGTCAATTTTTTACTCAGTCCACAAGAAACGCTGAGAATTGAACCCTGGACTCTTCCAATGCAGTGGCAGCTGATGTTAATTATTATATTGCTATTATACTAGCATATAATGTTTAATCCATGCTCCAAACACTTTAATAGCTGTAAATAGTATGAAGCGAGCAGTAGTGAGCGCTTGTTGTATCATTGGTTGTTGATTTTCATGTCTCTCAGCTGGCTATCTAATAGTATTTATTGCTAGAGTACCATTTTACAATGGGAGGCCAGTTTCTTAATCAACTCATAAATTACATTGGCTTAATAAATATAATATAAATATACACATATCTATAGAGAAACTAATATATAAAACATGTTTAATACTTTAAGTAGGCCTATAAGTCGATGTATGACTGGTTGACTAACGCCCGTTTCGATGTTCAGAGACGATGCAGGTAATTTTTTAGTATTTAAACATGATGTAGTCTTAAAATATATTTTACTCTTCGGATTCTAATTATTCAACCAAAATGTGTCTATGTCTATTGACTGGAGCTAGTGGCGACGTCGGTACGATATTCGACAGCGGATCAGTATGTGCGCGTTTAAATTCTGGGCTCACCCGTCACTGATATCGCTTTCGAGTGAGGAAACTGACGTTAACCTTAGATTTACCAACTTTAGCTTTTTACAATAAATGAGCCAAATCTACATCTCTTCCTAAAGTTTCAAGATCAAAATTTCGTTTATTGTAAATCGGCCTGTGGGAGAGTTTAACTTAACACCTGTTGTCATGCCCTACTCTAGCCAGTAACGGTAATCAATATAATCCACACAATTAAGTATGAGTTAATATTACAGTATGTTTTGTATTTTTATACACATGTAGAAGGGCTCCATGGCTTAGTTGGCAAAGCGTCTGCCTAGTAAGCAGAAGATCATGGGTTCGATTCCCATTGGAGCCTTCATATTTAAGACAGTGTTTTTATATTTTTAAGATAATAAATATTTTGATAATTTAAAATACGTTACTAAAAAATAAGGCTCCAATGGGAATCGAACCCATGATCTTCTGCTTACTAGGCAGACGCTTTGCCAACTAAGCCATAGAGCCTTTCTGTTAATTATAACGTCTCATATTAAATAGATTTTAATAAATATTTTGATAATTTAAAATACGTTACTAAAAAAACCAGGCTCCAATGGGAATCGAACCCATGATCTTCTGCTTACTAGGCAGACGCTTTGCCAACTAAGCCATGGAGCCCTTCTATATGTGTATAAAAATACAAAACATACTGTAATATTAACTCACTGGTTTTTTAGTAACGTATGTTAAATTATCAAAATATTTATTAAAATCTATTTAATATGAGACGTTATATTTAACAGAAAGGCTCTATGGCTTAGTTGGCAAAGCGTCTGCCTAGTAAGCAGAAGATCATGGGTTCGATTCCCATTGGAGCCTATTTTGATGTTTTGAGAAAAATGAATTTAAAATCTGCCTGATAACTATTATAAATTTCACTCAACATAGCCCTTGCTTTATTTGGTAAAAGAAGCGTCTGCAGAGTGCAAAGAGACTTTTGGGTTTTAAATTATTTCACACGTATTGTTATTTCTTAATTCTGTGTCCCAGTAAAAGAAGAGTCTGCCACATGAAATGATTTGCGGCTTGATAAAAAAATTCTAGATAAGATTTCTTAACCCGAAGTACTTTCCATTGTTTTCATCACCGACCTTAGCTGTTGAAGTCGTTTTGGAAAATCATAACACTAGCGATTTTCAGTTAACGTTTCCGTTAATGAAATATTTCAAATATCTCGATTCAAATAAGTCTTCCACTTATAAATGGAGAAAGTAGTCAGTGGAATATGGAAGTTTTATAAACAAACAAATTTTATTGTATAACTTTATTAAATATCTACTAGTACGTTTAATTAATATGAATAGATATCGGGTATCGATCAGTTGTTTATTCTAGCTTGCCATCTGAAACAATCAAGTATTAAATTAAGCATAAATGAGAGAGCACTCTTATTTCATGTACGAAAAGTTAAAAGTATACTTCTCTTATTAAATCTGTCAATTCACCGATTACTGGAGCATATTTGCATATAGTTGCATATAGGAGCATAGCTGCATATATTTGGATATTTACATCATATTGCCGCGATTAACGAACAAATAGTTTCATATCATCAGAAATTTATGTCCATACTTAACGTTTTGTAGCCTTTAGCTTGTAAAACATTGTATACGAGATAGTTTCTCATTGGTTTCGACAGCTTTTGGTCGTCTCCTAAATACACGAGCTGCAAATGCATTCAATCCATTCAACAAGAGCAGACCAATGGATGAACTACTATAAAGGACTATCAAATACTATCAAATACTATCAAGTACTATAAAAATCTATCAAGTATTATCAAATACTATCAAATACTATCAAGGACTATCAAGTACTATCCGTACTATCAAATACTTTCAAGTACTATCAAATACTATCACGTTTAAGCTTATTGTGTCTTTTCTCTTCTAACAGCTCTTCTCTCATTTCCATATCCTAAGAAGACTCTTACAGTGTATTTTACCAGACATCTAAGAAGAAACAACGCAGAGACAGCTACCACTGCGAAAACCAGTAAGACATCGATCAAGAGAAACTGGAAAAGACTTAATTCATAGGCAGCTGATCGCAGATGATCTCCACCGAATCTGGTCACGTGTTCGATCCAGTACGCAGCTCTCTCCGCCGGACTCTCATTCGCAGACCGAAAGATCTCGGACGCTTTCACGATGCTCATCTTATAGGATTCATTGCTTAGAATCCTGCGGATGTTTTTCTGTAACTGATCGGACGTGAAGTCGTGGATATTCATGCAGATTCCGTAGCCCTTCGCTTCGATACGTCTACAGTTGAACGGCTGGTCTCCGACTACGGAGAAACCGATCATCGGTACGGAGTGGTAGACCGCTTCAAACTGTCCGTTGTTTCCAGAATGAGTGATGAAGAGCTTGACTCTGCTGTCAGCTAGTATATCGTTCTGTGGCAACCACTTTGAGAGCATTACGTTGCTCGGTATTACGAAGCTATCGCTGTTATTAAGGCGCCACAGAAAATGATAATCGCTTAGATTAGCAAACGCAGATAGAAATTTCTCCGACATGTGTCTTGGCAATTGGGATGCCATCGTTCCGAAAGTCATTATGATGACTCCATTCTTCGCTGTCGACAACATTTTTTCCATTTCCGGTGGGAATGGCCGTCCTGAACTGGGACCCGTTGTCAGACCTCCTATCTGTATTAGATTGGGCATGGAAGGTGTAGGGTAGCCCAGAATAACATCCGATGTGGTAATAAACAACAAAGATCTAGCAATCAGATCATCCAAGACTTCAAATTTACCGTATTTCCTGTAGGGAGATAAAACTTTCTCCGCAGGATCTGGAAAACCTCTCAAACATGTAGCAAATGTCATGAGAAGGTTAACAGCCCTTTCGTAGAAGTTCATTCTATCGGTGTACGTGGAGAGTTTTATTGGAACGAAGGAAGGAATATGTGGAAGCCGATTGGGCCAGGCTAGAAGAATGTCTGAGTAAGTTACCCACGGAATTCCCAGACGCAAGGGAATGAGATATAAGAATTTTACGAAGAACAGACTGTCCACTACTGCCAGATCGAATTTGAGAATCTTTAGTCGTTCTATTAGCTCGTCGTTTTCTGTAAGAAGCTGCCTACTCTCTGCATCCAGATATTGCCCCAAAGCTTCGTTTATAGCCCCCAAATCTCCCTGCTTCTCGAACATGAGGCTCATGAAGCGATTCTCCATGTTTCTGTAATCAATATCGATGTCATCTTTTCCGTAGAATTCTATGTTTATTCGGGATTCTTGTATACCTAATTCCTTCGATAGGGGATAAGTCTTAGGAATTAAGATGTGCACTTGATGACCTCTTTCTACCAGGGCGTTACATATTCTTGTTAGTGACATAATGTGACTCTTGTAGTTCATTGGCAATACTAGGATCTTATAACTACTGCTGATATGATTTGACAGAATCATACTATTTATCAGCAGAATTGTTATGAGTTCAACTGAATTCATTGTTCAATTATTCCTGTAAATTGCTTTTGCACAAGAATATCATGTAACACAAATATTAATATTAATAATGATGATAATAATAAAAATAATTTTTAATGCCCTGGGCTGTATAGAGCCCTGGGCTAAAAATAAGATACGTTTTTTAATTACAAGTTAAAAATATTTATAATTTTAATAGTTAATATTAATAATAATTTTTTTTTAATTTTACCCCGGTGTAAAGAACCTGGGGTTTGATAAAAACGATTCAAGCAATACGTGCTGAAACGCCGCCCGTCTACTCGAGGTCATCAATCGGCTTAAAAGAATTGTTGAAGCAGACTGCATTAAATCATTGCAAAGTCATGGAAAGCCTTTGCCAAAGAAAAGATATCTCTCGCTTATCGCCGGTTTGCTCTGCAATAAGTCTGCCTATGCCATTAATAAAGTTAACTCCTTCGGGATTCATCGGGCCCATGGTTTCAATGGCCACCGGAACAACTTCATATCCTAAGGACAGATCACGGTATTTATCCAACTTCCTAGAGGCGGCATGAACAGCAGCTCCACCGGCTGTGACTGAAGTCGTATTCAGGTAGGAGTTTGTTATTATTATATTTTTAAATGCCCTGGGCTGTAAAGGGCCGTGGGCTAAAAAATAAAATAAAAGTACTTTATTTAATTAAAAGTTTTTAAAAAAGCGATTAAAATAATTCCTCTGCACACTGGGAAGCCGCTTTAGCCAAAGTGCCACTGAAGCAGACTGCATTGAATCGCTGGAGAGCAATAGACAGTCGCTGCCACAGAAAAGATTTTTCACGCTTATCACCAGTAATGGCGCTGGTCCTCCAGCCTATTTCGTCAATAAAGTCTGATGCGAGAGAGTTGATGGGCCCCAGGGTCTCAAAGGCAATAGGCATGCAAATATAGTTGCCAGAGATTTCGGCATACTTCAGAGTTTTCCTATTAGCCGCGGCCTCTCTGCTTATTATCAGTATTATTTTTATTATTATTCTAAGAATAATAATTATTAATATTATTATTTATAGAAAATATTATTATTTATAGAAAATATTATTTAATACAGAGATTTATCATGTAATATAGGCTAAGAAACCGTAATAGTGTAGTTGCAAAATGAACATAAATGAAAGTCTGCAAGAAAACCTAAGTTTAGCGTATGATTCCTTAAAATTAATTTTACTGACAGATTGAATCCGATTGAAATTCTAGCATACATATTCTTACGTATTAGCCAAACCCGCTGTTAACTCGGCCATTCAATCCTTACAGAATAAACTTTCATAGTTTTTATTGTAGGCGACAAATTAAAAGCTAAAGAAAGCAACTAGGAGTCACCTCAGAAGACTCAAGTTTCTTCCACTAATGAAATCGCTCCGATGTGAATGTGAATGCGCTTAATGGTTAGATCAGCAGATTGATCGATGAGTGCTCTTTAGACTGATCTATGGAGTGCTCTTAAGACTGACCTATTGAGTGTTCTTTAGACTGATCTATGGAGTGCTCTTTTGTTGTTGTGACGTAACTGTACGTGTGTGATTGGAACTATACGTGTACTTTAGATGCTGCCATTTAACTGTACACTGAAGGAATCTGAGTTACACAGAAATGGAAAACCACACAGTGTTTTATAATCTACTGCAATAAATGTTTAAATAATTGAAATAGATTTATATGCATATTTTATTATTAAAATTTTATTATACTGTATATGACTAAGTATGCATCTTTCGCTCAGGCTCAAGCTCATGGTGGCTGGTCCATGGCATATAAATTACACAACTAGCATAACTTAAAAAGAAAACGTTTTTATTGTCCTAGACAAATAGAAATTCTCCAAAATAAATATTAATCAATTAAATTAAATTAAATAGCCTCCTTATGACTACAATCTAGCCTACATAAACACAATCAGTCTGTAATACTCTGTACGATGTCTGTGTTTAACTTAAACTATCGCAGTGTTTAATCTTTAAATAGATCTCTAACAGTCGTATAATGCTAACAAATGCTGAACTTTATCCTTTAGACCATAAATGCAGGGAGTCTGTAGTTCAGATACTCAGCAGAAATAAGGCAGTGTGAGGTTAAGCCGATTGTGGACATTGTGTGAATATGACATACCATGGTGTACTATGCCTCGCATTCAATACACCGTGTACATTCTTTGGGGTCAAACCATGACTGAGAATTTATTTCCAAACAAAATTATGACCCAAACGAGAAAATCACTGAATGGTTAAAACTGTTGAATGAATGCCCATAATTAACGAAATCGCAGTGAAATTTCAAGATTAGTTGAAGTTACAACCTTTTCTGTCTTTTTATGCAACGAAATCGGTTTGTACTTTGTGGATGACCACTTTGGAAGACCTAGTGTTGGCAGGTTAGAAATAAAAAAAATCCTAGGGTGATGGAAGGTTATTATTAATCAATCTACCTTAACCATTTTTTATCACCGTTTAGGACCTTACTTTTCCTCAGCACATTTCTTTTGCAGATTGGTCTGGGTGAATTGATTTGTAGTGATGTGTGCTGTTGGGGACGTCCCTGACATCATCCTTGGATGAGCAAACGGACGTTAAACCTTTATTATGATTATTATTATTATTAAATCTGGGACGGCTGCAAATGATACGCCATCAAAAGACAACGATATCTAATAACCATGGAGAGGAAGGAGGAAATGGGCCTTAAATAGGCATCTGTGTTTCCTGTGTGCCGTTATGTTATGTTAAACAGCAGTTAAATTAATATTATCAACGGCTATAGAATGGTCTTTAAACTAATAAAATAAATAAAAGCACTTCGTTTAGTCTAATTAGACAACCGTTTTAATAAATCACATTGTTATTAGTATAAAAGTACAAAATGTCACATTTACGCAATACATAGAAATAATTAAAATAATGAGCAATGTTCGTCAACTGCAGCAAATAATAATTAAATATCAGACAATGTCATAATGGAACTGAGATACAAAGTAAGCTATATCTAACATTTTTAAAACAGCCATACGTTCGTTCACTGGTGTATTAGGCTATATTATTTCGTTTACCACTGAGATACAAATTAAGCTATATCTAACATTTTTAAAACAGCTATGCATTCATTCACTGTTTTATTATAATATTTCGATTACCATTTCTATCTGTGGAGCTGAAGACATTATTCAGATGTGCAGTTGTTACTTTTACTGTATCAATTATTACAAATGCAGCTGAGATGTAGGGGATGCAGGAAGACACAAGACGATGCAAGATGATGAAGATGATGCAAGATGATGAAGATGTTGAAGATGATGCGAGATGATGAGAAATAAATAAATAAATAATAAAGGTTTAACGTCCGTTTCCTCATCCAGGGATGATGTCAGGGACGTCAAATGATGCGAGATGATGGGAGATAATATAAGATGATGCTAGATGATGCAAGATGATGAAAATGATACAAGATGATTCGAGATGATGCAAGATGATGGAAATATGATGATGCGGAATGATGCATGATGATGCATCATGAAGACAATACACTGTATTCTTAAACACTTCATTTTGAAATCCGACAACTACTATTGTCAATCTTAAATTAATATAAAAAATTATTCAACCTTCTTTAAACTTATATTTTTATAGGCGTTAAAATTCAACCAGGAAAAACCTGACGCTGAAACTTTCCCGTATATCTTGACAACAATCAGACGAACAACAAAAATAATCAGCAACAACAACAAGACAACAATTGAGAGCAGAAATAAAATGACATCTATCATAAAGTACTGGAAGAAGTTTAACTCATTTCCAGCTGATCTCAGATGATCTCCGCCAAATCTGATCACATGCTCGATCCAGAACGCCGCTCTCTCCACTGGAGTATCCTTCGCTGACCGGAAGATGTCGGACGCTTTCTGGATCCGCTGTTTATAAGATTCGTCAGTCAGAATCTTCATTATGTTTTCTTTCAGCTCTTCTGGGGTGAATTCGTGAAGATTCATGGGAATTCCATAGCCACGGGATTTCAGACGCTGGGCGTTAAATGGTTGATCGCCCATGATTGGGAACCCTATCATGGGAACTGCGTGGTACATGGCTTCGAACTGACCGTTGTTGCCAGAGTGTGTTATGAAGAGCTTAACCCTAGGATCGGCTAAGATGTCGTTTTGTGGCAGCCATTTAGAAATCATAACATTCTGCGGTATCGTTAAATTATCTTTATTATTTAGTCGCCAAATAAATTTGTAGTCAGACAGCTGTTGGAATACTTGGATGAACTTCTCTGCCATATGTTTAGGTAGGGAAGATGCCATTGAACCAAAAGTTACCAGTACAATTCCTTTCTTCGCTGAAGCCATGTAATCATTGATTTCTTTAGGCAGGTCACGTCCGCTGGCTGGCTGTACTGTGATCCCTCCCACCTGAATTGTGTTTGGCATGGTTGGTACAGGAGTGTCGAGTGCGATATCTGAAGTAACGATGAAGAGCAAAGATCTGGATATAAGATCGTCCACTCTGTTGAAATCTCCGTATTTTCTGTATTTGGCTAAGATTTCTTCAGGCGGGTCCGGCAGAGCTAATAAGTAGGGTCCGAAGTTGGTGAAGAGATTTATGGTCCTCTGAAAGAATGACATTCGGTCATTGTAGGTGGTTAATTTAGTAGGAACAAACGAAGGCAGGTGCGGTGTTCGAACATTCCACACAGGTAACATGTCACCATAGAACACCCATGGGATGCCTAATCTATGGGGAATGAGGAATCGAAATTTCATGAAGAACAGAGAATCAATAACGGCAATATCGAACTTCATTTTTTCCAATTTTTCCAGAACGTCGTCGCTGTTCACTAACAGTTCACGTATTTCAGCGTCTAGGAACTCACTCATCATTCCCATCATTTCAGACATTCCAGCATTCTCTTCCAGAACTTTTGCCATAGTCGAATCTTGGATTTTGACGTAATCAAACCCATTATCAGGAGATCCAAATCTAACGATACTAATTTTTGAATTGTTAGCCGCCAGATCGGTCGGCAGTTTGTAGGACGCAGCTATCATCATGTGGACCTCGTGTCCTCTTCTTACCAGTTCTTGACCGAGAGTGGTCACTGCCAGCACGTGACTACCACCTGAGAGAGGCACCAGGAGAATCCTGGAGGCACTGGTGTGGCTGATCATCAGCAGGAGACAACTCAGAACAAGGACTGATGCAGGATCAATTGATAACTTCATTGTGGGACTCTCTGGAATACAGTGAACACGCATTATAGTGAAATGATCAACTATGTTGATCACTATGTTATATCTATCACCTTTTAATATCACATGTTTAAACCGTTAGGCAATTTGGACCATTTTCCTTATAGCCAGTCCAGTGAATATCAGAAATTTTACTCTCAGAGCAGCGCGACTGGGATTCGAACCCACCAGAGTTCACAAAAACTGCTGCTTTAGGATCAACTGACAACTTTATTGTCGGACTCTATAGAATAAATGAGGAGACGTTAAATACAGCTCTGAAATGCGTTCAGTGATAACTTTTTCAATATATAAGTGATGATCGACATCCTGAAATATATTAAAACATTTTAGTTTATATTTATTTACTAAAGTATTTATTTACTTATATATTTATGCATGTATGTAGGTTATATGTGCATGCATTTATTTATTTCTGTATTTAAACACTCTCTTAGCAAAATAATATTTTTGTGCAAGATTTGGAATAAAATTAAAAAGCCGAACCTATGCAATTTAAAAAATTGCATTTAATTACTTGAACAGTATATTACTTTGGCATTTCGAAAAGTCACAATATCAAAGAGCAGTCATGTTTACAGATTAGCTTATATTTAAAATTCAATCTAAAAATAGTGAAAATATTCCACGAATTCGACTGCACAATGTCTTCAGACTACTTGTGATAGAATGTGTTCTGAGCAATTGTGATAGACATGTGTATTGCACTAAAATAGTAAGACAATTTCACGTAAAAGAACACAGAAACTATCCGCCATTTTTTAAGCTTCATTAGTGGTTTGATTAGCCTTCGACATCATTGATGACTCAGGAATAGTGCTAAATGATATAGCGAATAGAAGATAGCATCAGACTCATGCCATAGATCATAGAGTAGCCTTCAATCAGTGCTTTTAATATATACACACACCTAGTGAACTGAATGTGGCAGAGTATAGGTTCCTATCTCAACAAAGCTTGGAAGGATAGAATGAAATTCTAGTCCAGAAGCAGGGATAAAGCACAAGATAGTATTTCTCTCATTCCCTCTCTCTCTCTCTCTATCTCTAGTATTCTATCAATTTATATTCCAAGAAACATATTCCTACTCACAAGCTGCTGCCAAATATACCCAATTCGGAGAGCAGATGTTGATAACAAGTCTAAGGGTATAGGCTACATTAGCTATAACTTAATGCAACATTTGACTTAAATTTAGAATTCTCTGCAGTATATGCGTAGCAGTGTAGATCCGCTCTTTTAATGCACTCGTTTGGTGCACTCTTGCTTAATATTTCTAACTAATTGTTGTAAGACTGCAAAACATTTTGGGAGGTAAAATAATGATCCTAAAGTAGACTATATACCGCTTTCCAGACGAGCAAGCCGTGAGAACAAACTTTGGCAAAGTTCGTATGGATTCTATAACTCTTACCATATTACTTATAAATATACCAATATAATAAATAATAACTAATATGTTATACTAATATCGTATTTACTTGTAAATATACCGCAAGAATGAACTACGAGATGATCAGCACATTTACTGAAGAGAATCATATATATATATATATATATATATATATATATATATATATATATATATATAATAGCATAAATGCATATACATGTGTTTAGCTTATATTTATATAGCCTATATATATATATTATATATACATTATATATATTATATACTATAATATAAAGCTAAAGATATATATATATATATATATATATATATATATATATATATATACATATATAGAATATAAGTCAAATGCTGCTTCAGGGTTGATTGCTAGCACATTTTGCAGCAATTAAACTTACAATTTTTCAGTTTAATAAAGAAAAACTTCATGACACTAATCAGAAAGGGAATAATGCTTAAAAATTGACTCTCTACAAAACCAATAGAACTAATTAAACTATGCTGCTATACATTTACTTACAGTTAAAAACTGACGGCTGTTTGAAATGCTTTCAAAGTCCGAAAGGAAAATTTCTCCAAATTGTTCCACAAGGTGAAAATTCCAAAAGATTAACACGAACTTAGACGCCGCTTGAATATTACAAGAGATAAGGGCTCGTTCAGTATAATTCAAATTGACTTCGGATCTGAATTTAATAAAATCTCATCTTCACTATTCTATTTATACGAGAAATTTTAGTCTTTGACTGACTGATTTTTAGGCCAATTGGTCGGGCTGCCAATCAAGGCCTTCGGTTAAGGCAAGTAGACCTATTGATCGAGGCCTAAGAAGAAGAGGTTATGATAGCAGTATTACATGATCACAGCCACACTCGAGCGCTTCTATAATTACAAGCGAGACTAAAATTAGGAGCTGAAAGCAGGAGCGTCCTAGTTCTGGTCATGAGTTGAAGTCCCAGAGGTCAACCAGTGGTTGTTAGGAGGCTATGTCATCGTGGGCTTCGTTGTCATGTTGTGCTAAGAGTGGTTGATGTGATGTATATATATATATATATATATATATATATATATATATATATATATATATATATAGTATATATACTGTATATAATATATATATAATTTCTATATGTATTATTTTGTATATATATATAGACCATATATATGTTATACATGTATATATATTCCATATATATATTATATATATTATATATATATATATTATATATATAATATAATATTATATATATATATTATATATATAATATAATATTATATATATATATATGTGGCTGGAGCCAGTGGTGATGTCGATAAGATAATAAGATATTCTACAGCGGATCAGTATGTGCCGGGTTCAAATCATAGGCTCTCCCGTCACTGACGTCGCTTTCGAGTGAGGAAACTAACGTTACATTATCTATTTTATTTAATATATATATATATATAGATACATATATTATATATATATACATATTATACATATATAT
This sequence comes from Enchytraeus crypticus, assembly GCA_905160935.1. Classification (NCBI taxonomy): domain Eukaryota; kingdom Metazoa; phylum Annelida; class Clitellata; order Enchytraeida; family Enchytraeidae; genus Enchytraeus; species Enchytraeus crypticus. Next base: position 906,129 of record CAJHZI010000385.1, read on the forward strand.
ATATATACAATATACATACATATATATATATATATATATATATATATATATATTATGTATATATACATGTATATAAAAAATATCAAGAAATATATATATATATATACATCACATCAATTCTACTTTTTTTTAATTTCAATTTTTAAGTGTACCAGTTGAGCTGCGTAAAATTCCACTTTTTATTATGGGACCAGTTAAGTCTCTGTCCTCAATAGAAACGATAAAATGCGTTCAGTAAACCGTTAAATAGCATCAGTAGGACTTCTTTCCGAGCTACTTATAGTACTTTTGACTGCAACTAAATAAAGTAATTGCAGGCATTTTTCATACAATTTAAATTTTTAACTTTTGTTGTCATCTTGTCATCGCTTCTTTTATTGCGTAGTGTACTACAATACTTTCATGTGTCTTATTGTTGTGTGTTTAAGAGGCATAGAGGGAGAGAGAGAGAGAGAGAGAGATAGAGAGAGAGAAAGAGAGAGAGAGAGAGAGAGAGAGAGAGATAGAGAGAGATAGAGAGAGTGAGAGAGAGAGAAGTAGGCTCTCTTCATTGTTAATCCTAAATTGAGTTCAAACTAGGTCCTACTATGAGTGAGCGATTTACGAAAAACATCAAGAAAACCTCATATTTCATAAAATCGAAAACTATAGTAATGAAAAGATTGTAAAGAAGAATCTAAGAAATAAACACCTTCAATAATGAAAATTACAAAATTAGGCATTTTATTATAATTTATCCATTTACCGGTTCTATGAAGGTTCTTGATATTGCTAAAAAAAAGAGACCACGAGTATCATGATTATTCCAATTAATTGTAATTATCATTATTTATATATATATATATATATATACATTATCTATTTTATTTAATATATATATATATATATATATATATAGATACATGTTTTATATATATTAAATATTGTATATATATATATATATATATATATATATATACAATATTTGTATATATATATATATATATGTATATATTTGTATATATATATACAGTATGTATATATATATATACTCTATATATATACATGTATACATGTATATACATGTATATATAGTATACATATATATATATATATATATATATATATAATATGGGCCTATATATAATAATTTTATGCATGTATACTGTGCATGTAAGCCTACATGAGAGAGATTTAGTAGTACACATATACGGGTGTTTGACGGGTGTTGTTGTTTGCTTTCCTTGGTTTGTTTGTTGTCGAGGGTATTTGAATTATCCTGGAGTCCTAGTTTTACTCACGGTTTTTGTAAGGTTTTTATCTTGATCTAATTCAAGGTTATAAGACACTGATAAAAGCCATTGTCGAAAAGTCATTGTAACCTCTTGAGTTAAAGATATACGTCTAGATAAATAACGTTTTTATTGCTATCAGAGTTAGGCTAGACTAAAATTTAATCCATTTATTTATCTGTCTATGATTTAATTAGAATTAATTATTGATTAGTATGTTTTTTAAATTGCAAGCCATATCCAACTATTAAAATACACGAATTATTATTTATACACATAAGAAATGCAAATAAGGTTCACTTTCTCTGAAGGGTCTGCCAAATGTCCGTCTAAGGTAAATATTCTTACAGCTTGCTTTTACTCTCCCGAAAGAGCTTTCGATCTATCGATCAGCAAATTTATAAAATCTAATAGATTTAATCAAATGACTTCTGCGAGAGATTTCTATTACCTTCACTGTTTATCTTAGTTGACCCTATCGACACAAGCAGTGTGCGATACAGTATTTAGTGTCTCGAATCGATACAACACGGGCAAATTAAAGACAAATCATTAGATTTAAAGTGTCACAGAAAAGAATACTAATTAAGAAATTAAATTTTTAAAATTAAATAAACATTTAATTAATTTTAATTTTTTTTAATTTTAATTTTTAAAATTATTATTAAAATTTAATACAAAATTATCATTAATTACAGTAAATAGTTTAAAATGAGATGATAATAACTCATAAAATTTGATTTTTGTCATAAAGTGAGCAAATTAATTATTAAAAGCTAAATTATGAAATAATAATGTATAAGAAAGACGTATAAGTACTTAGTTCAACACGATCTACAAACTTATTTACACGATTTAAAAACTTTGAGCATTTCATGGGAAGATGCTGTGAGGGTTGCTGAAGACAGAAAGTAATAGAAGAATGTTGCCACTCTAGGTTCTCTTCAGAACGCATGGGACTGATGATGATGATGATGATGATGATTGTGTTTCGTATAATGGAAATTTCGTATTTGACTCCACTCATATATGAGATACTATTATTTTCCTGTTGTTGAATCTATTTAAACGAAATTTCTCAATATTAAGGCGAATTAGCTGCTGGTTAAGTTCTGTAAATTTAAAGAGTATTGGTCTTTAAGCTCATATTGCAATAACAATGAGGGGTATCCATTATAAAAGTACAGCGTACTTGTATAGAAGAATATTCAGTGCAATTTGAACATAACAAAACATAAAGCCAAGTTTAACGTCAGTTTCCTTCTCGAATATCATGTCAGAGACGGGGTGAGGACTGGATTTGAACCCTGTATCTACTGATCCGCTGTCAACTTGGCAACAAACCTTTCACCAGCTCAGCTCATGCCATTCATAAATATCTTAAAGTTTTAAAGTTTAGTTCAGAGTGTTCCGAATTGTTTGTGTAAATATTTATCCGGGCCGTGTTCAAGCATCACACGACCCTGTTGTTTATTCCATTTGACATGCTGGTTATATTGTGACTATTGTCGACCAACTCTGGAGAGATATGGGCTAGAAGTAATGGTGCAAGCTGCTAGTCATGTAAAATGTTGGATTTAAAGCGGGACAACCATGTTTTTCCTGTGATCGTGGGTGGTTCTTAAAATACACCCGTCGTTGATACTGCCTTCGGTTTAGCAAGTAGCCGCTGGAGTGAAGCATAGGTCGTGGGTTCGGTTAGTTATCTTAATTGACTACCTTGGCCTGCTCTTAGACTAGTACACCTGAGATAGAGTTTCTCGGAGGTATGTAGGACTTCCGCCCATCTGCATTAATTATGGATCTCTGCGATCAATTAATCAATCAATAAGAATTTTACTCCAGGTTCCTCGCCATTAGGCAACTAATTAATTGGTAACTCATTAAAATATCCAAGCCAATGCACATATGTTTATTTATCCTCTCACAATTTACGTACTATTAAAATTTAAAGAAAAATAATCAAAATATATGTTTGCCACTATGAAGTAATTGATTCAATATAAAATCAAAATACACAATTCCCAAATATCTAATAGGAATAGGCTCATAGAGTTCGGGTTTGATTCCGGTTTCGGCGATATATTTTTTATTTTTTAAAATTATTTTTATTTAGATCACCAAAAAGGGTCATTCAACCCTGTACAGTTCACAAGCAATGCAAACAAACCAGTAAATGCAATAACTGAGCACAATTTAAATGTGAACCATGGTGAACTTAAAACGAAAATATAAAGTAGAAATTAAAGATATGCCTTTCTATACCGTGAACTTTCCAGTCTGGCCTCCACAATTACTTGAATGCCTCCACTGACATGAATCTCACAGTAGGCCTATTCTATCTTAGATGACTCTTAGTACGTCACTTAATTGGTAATTAGTACTATCTGATTAAACTAAATATTATAAACTTGCAGCTATAGGCCTACGTGTATGACCATTAATTATGAGGGTCATTGTGATCAATTAATTGTTAACTTATTAAAATAGCCAAGCCAATACACATATTTTTACTTATCGCCTCAAAATGTACGTAATATCCAAGACTCTGAGCATACCCTCATCTTCTCCTGATCATCCTTTCCATCTGTGTGAACAGTTTTATAGACGTTTGAAGGCTTTTCTCTTTGACCTCTCATATTCAACCATTACACAGGAACTGATACCACCACGCAATTAAACCTCAATGCCACTAGTACCCTTCCTCGCTCTGAATTCCCTCATTTTGGCTTGCACCGCTTTTGCACCCCACACTCTGCTAATCGGATTGAATTTGGTACCATAGTGCTCAATGTTGTCATGGTTGACAGTGGTACTTTAATTCTATTGTTGTTTTTGCTGTTGTTGCAAAATATGGTCAAAGGCAATATATACACACATTTATATACGCAATTATAACTTATTTATATATGTAATAGTCTACTTAGGGTCTAATCACACTGCCAAAATTTCAAGTTCCTATACGTCTGTTAACACCAACCCAGTTAATGCCCGAGATATTTTAGATCCGTAAGTAAAATCTTGATCGGGCATTAACTGGACTGGTTATACGGAAAATGGTCTAAACTTGCCAGCGGTTTAAACATGGAGTATTAAAAGTGATAGATATCAACATATATAGTCGATCATTTCACTCTAATGAGTGTTTACTTACCAGAACAATTTTGCACTGGATTCTTGGCGTAAAATCATAAAGGTCTGTTAGTATGGATTGCTTAAGTTACTATTCTCAAATATTCGATGCACTTCTGATCATATTAAGTAAAGACAACATGCTAAAGTATTTCTTACCATGCAGTAAAGTACAAGCAGTGATTGACACAAAGGTATTTCAAAATACTTTTCGCTTATCACAGAGTTAACTCTCAGACATTCACTGGACTGGTTATGCGGAAGATGGTCTCAACTGTCTAACGGTATAAAGATGTGGTATTAAAAGTGATAGATATCAACATAGTTGATCATTTCACTATAATGCGTGTTTACTTTATAGTTTTTACTAATTATTAGCTAAGGGATTCAAGGTTGTCATGGACGACAATAATAAAGCCCGACACACTGGTAAAAGCTTGAGCATCAAGTGCGTCTTCAACTATTATATTTAGACATTTTATACTATATATATATATATATATATATATATATATATATATATATATATATATATATATATATATATATATATATATTAATCAGAGCTCTATCATAGGCCAATCCTATCATAACTCTAACACATAACATTTCTATCTTATTAGCTTTAAAAACATCGCACACATTTAGAGAAAAATATTTAAGCGAAAGTTAAATATATAACATATTGTAAGGGGAAAGTGTTGGGATTTAATGACCTTTGTGAGTTGTTATTTTGTGAATACCAGTGTGTTGATGGATGCTTTAATGTAAATATAAGAAATATTAATAAAGTATTTTCATTGAATTTTATCATATTTCACACATTTTTTGCACATTTTGTCGGATTATATCTTCATAGTGAAATTGATCTTGGTTTCTAGCATTTCAGGTATTTGAATTGCGCATTATAATGTCTTTTATATTCCATTTTAAATTAATAGTGGGATACATTATGGTGTAAACGGCACTCAATTAGCATAGTCTTTCAACTAGACTGTAATACATTTTCTTGGCTTTTAAATATAATATAATACACACTTGAATATAGTATATAACAGACTTAAACAGAGAATGTATTTAGAATTTGATAGTAAAATAAAATTCGCTTCATAGGCTAAATGGTCTGTCGAGACTCAATGTTGTCACTTCATAAATTCCTTCTTTAGCAAAACATAAAATTTGAGCTGCTGCAGCAGCAAAGATATGCATACCATATACATGAATTCTGAGTGCATGATATGAATATATGCAACGTAAATAGTATTGTGGGTATTGTTCGTATAGATACAATAATTATATAATTCTCTTCCATCCAATCTTCGGAAATCTTCATTTGAATCACATCAGCCTTTGCTTTCCTATGAGCAGTTCCATAAGCAGTTGAAGACCTATCTTTCCATCTCTCTTTTCCATCCAGTGTCCATGAGCAGCGACCTGCGCCTAAACCACCTTTTCTTTAACTCACTTTACTTTGGACTGAATTTCTGGATTTTTGAATTTCCACCATTTTTGGACCTTCTTTTTTTGCTCGCCGGCTTGATTTTGTCTCAATAGTGCTCGATGTTGTCATTGATGACTGTAGCACTCTAATTGTTGTTATTATTATTATACGATCATGGGATCATAAACAGCCGCTTTATAGCAGTTTAAAGTAGAGAAAAATAGGACGCATTGAAATTTTCGCATCTAAACGGACCTATGGTGGAGTCAAACTAACCGCTATAACTCACCAACCAGTCAACCTGTTCACTGAAAATTTAAATCTAGTGTAGAGACATATTTTACTTTACACTGCTACAATGTCTTTTAATTTTCGAGAGGGTCAGCTGGGAAGCGTTAACCCAGTTAACGTGGAATGACCTTCTTTTATATGTGCCGTCTAGCTGTACTCAACTTCTTTAGCTATTATACAAATTATGCTATAATATCTATCATATTCCGTAAGATGTCGATCATAAATATCTTCCTGCTGATTAATTTTAATGTTTTGATTTATATTTTTCTAATCGCTTTCATAATCTCTTCTATTGATGAGCAAAGATATACATGCATGCTGTTACTCTCATCATATTAACTTCTTTGATCTGAAACTTGTTTATGGGTTAATATTTAATATTGCTTGACTGACAACATAGTAAAGTCAAATATTGCTTGCATCTCCTTTTTTCTGTTAGAAATTGGTTTTAAAGACAAAATTTATTTTTCACTTATAGTTAGCTGCAATAGTATGTTCCTATTTTTTATAAAATAGTTTGAATTGAAACTATATACTATTAATTATATCATTTAAATCAGCTGTGCAGTGTACATATTTGTAGGCAAGGATGCGGGTAAACCCTTTAATAATCTCTTCAAATTAGTAATATACATGGACCAATGCACATATTCTTATTGAAGTTTTCTAATGAACTCAATTCACACAGGTCTATGGACTGACATGCCTACACGATGACAAGTATAATTTAAGCATTCTATGAATGTCAGCCAAATCAAACTGGAAATATATGGGTTCTAAAGTGATATTCCATTGAATTTTATAATAGCAGTATTTGTCGGCTTTTAAAAATTTGTGCATTTAGCAGTTTTTGCATTTAGTCTGTTGTTACGTTTCTAGAACACACTGCAAACTTTTTTAATGTTATTCTGTATTTATAGTCATTTAGTATCAGAATGTTATTTTACTTATATATTATTTTATTATCTGAAATCATATATACTTCAAAAATCACACATTTTTATATTAATCAAACATGTTAAAGATGAATAAATACAAAAATGCACGAAAATAACTGAAAAACTGACAAAGAATGTAAATAAACCTTCTGGTGATAGAGTTTCTGGCCATCATAATAAATGACTTGAAAGATCTGCAAAGAAGTAAGTTGTATATATCTCAGTTTGATACACTGAACTTACATTAGCCAGAATAAACTAAATATTGTTTAAAACAATGAGCATGTGTGTGAATTTCTGTGCTAAATGTTGACCAGTGAAGGTAAATGTGAAGGAATTCTGTGGCAGTATGTTGCGTAGGGGGCGGGGGGAGACAGTTTGGATGGAAAAGGAAGAGATATAAAGGTTAGAAGGGTTTCTCTTTGGAGTGCTACAAACTATTGATCATCTTGCAAGAGTAGCAGGTCTGTTGTAACAGATTGTAGTACTCTGGTCAAGGAATTGTTGACCAGGATTTGTTGGTGTAGTTAAACTAATAGTTTATGTTCCATCTCATTAGATTCTGCTAGAGGACGCCATAGACCAATCCAAGTATCTCAGATATCCTATTCTCATTTTGATCTCTGAAAAGTTAGCAATTGCACACTAAATTTTTAATGTGAAGTAAAACTGTAGCATACATACATAAGTTGTATTTAGCGACCGGTACATTTGATAGGAGTTGCTGAGTATTTATTTTGAAGTACTATTAAATTTAAAGTTTAATTATTTTAAATATAAAGCAGTGAAATTTAAACCTTTGGGACGGTGAGGGATATATTTATAGCTAAATCTTCAATTACTTTGCTACAATGCTCAAATCTTTCATTTTTTTGTGATAATCCCAAAGTCTATAACTTTAACATCAGTCTGACTTTTATTGATTAAGATATATCAGTTTGGTTATACACAAGACACTGCAGAAGTATGAAATTAATAGAAAACTTTTTCTTGTTGGAGGCTTGACGCAATGGACATTCTCTTGTATTTATTTAGTTCTAGACTGTAGACACAAAGGTTATCCTCAATGACTTAATTATGATACAGTGATAGCATAACTCTGGAACTTTGATTGCAGTCCTGAATACTCAATACACCTGGATGGATCATCTTCGTACTGTATTAATAATAATATTCGTTTATTTGTGTTCAATCTGACAACCACAGAATGTTTCAGTACAAAATTCCAACAGATTGTTGGAAGATTTAGCTATAAATATTGCTTTGATGCTGAGAGCTTGTTTGATTCGCTGTTGGATGGTCAAATAAACTGAATGAAACTGAAAAACGGAATCGTTGACTGATTGGTTGAATAAAAAGCTTCAAACACGACCCACTGTAGACAACCCTGTCAATATTTCTTCATTTATGAACTTTTTTATGTTCCATATTCCAATGATGAGTCAGATGATGACCCTGTTGCACTGATCGATGATCAGTATTGGCTTGATTGATTGCTTTCTTATTGGAGTTGATTTGTCACTAAGAAGACGCCTAAGATGGCTGACATTGGACTCTTTTGTCTAATAACCACTGGGTTGTTTCAGTAGTGTCTAATGTGCTATGCTGACGCTGATAAGTGGCTTGATTGATTGATTTCATATTGAAGTTGACATGTAACTAAGAAGACGCCTAAGATGGCTGACATGAGACTCTTCTGTCTATAACTACTCCATCGTTTCAGTAGTGTTTCGTGTGCATGATGACGCTGATAGGTGGCTTGATTGATCGTGGCTGGTCGACGACTGAATGGATTATTTTGCTGCGGTTAGTGGAAAGAGGAAGTGATGCTGAGTGAGCGGAATGAATTATATAGTCTGCTTAAATCATTGCTCTGCTGTTGACAAAGCTTTTTATTCTTTTATTCTACGCTAGAATCTGTGTGTTTATTCGCTACAATCTGGGTGTTTATTCACTAGAATCTGGGTGTTTATTTGGGATCTTTCAAAATTAAATTTGAAAAGATGCTTCAATTAAATTTTAAGTGATGCTAAGTGAGCGGAATGAATTATATAGTCTGCTTAAATCATTGCTCTGCTGTTGACAAAGCTTTTTATTCTTTTATTCTACACTAGAATCTGGGTGTTTATTCGCTAGAATCTGGGTGCTTATTCAAGATTTTTCAAAATTAAAATTTCTGGTAGTATTTTTTACCTGATTGTTATTGCATGTTCAAGAATCGTTCATGGCATAAACGACCAGTATGATGACTGGAGCCAGTGGCGAAGTCGGTAAGATATTCGACCGCGTATCAGTAGGTGCGGGTTCAAATCCTGGGCTCGCCCGTCACTGACATCGCTTTCGAGTGAGGAAACTGACGTTAACCTTAGCTTTTTTTTGAGCTGAAGTAATCATCTGATTAGACTAAATCATCATTTCGTTGTTTCATTGTTTCTAACTGTGTTTGATTTTATTTTATTCTTTTCTTTCAGCCAGTTTTGAAGTTTTTCATTTTTATTTTATTTTTCTCTATTATTTCATATCTCTTCTTCTCTAAGTGCCGTGCCTGTTCCCAGCCTAGGTGGTCATGGTCATATCCTCCATATGTCTCTGTTCATTGTTGCTCTGATCATCTCTGTTTCAGTTAACTGCATCCATTTACTAAGACTCTTAATAAACGTCATTCGTTGCCGACCCTTGCATCTTTTTCCTTCTATTATTCCTGTCAATTCCTGTCACTACGGTATTTTCAACTATTTTGTTCCGCATAATGTGTCCGAAAAATTTCATCTGTTGTCGTTGTATTCGGTTCAAAAGGTTACGACAAGTTGACATTCTTTGTAGAACATCTTCATTTTTGACGTGGTCTTTATAAGATATACGTAGCATTCTTCTATAGAACCACATCTCTGTTGCCTCAAGTTTCGATTCCATTACAGTAGAGATTGTCCGAACTCCACTTCCATATAACAATATTGGTGAATATAACATTGAAGAAGTCTTTTTTTGGTATCAATTGATAATTTATGGCTTCTAAAAATCTTTGACATTCTGTTTTATGCCTCCTTAGCCATAGCTATTCTTCTGTTTATTTCCTTGTCACATTTCCAATTTTGATGAATAAGTGACCCTAAATATATGACTTGTGGCATTTTTAGTTTGCTAACTGTCATGCATTCTGTTTTCTTCATATTTATAGATAATCCACTAGCCTCACTATGATATATTACAATATCCAACATTTCTTGAAGTTTGTCTCTCGAGTCGGCAATAAGAACTATGTCATCAGCATAACGTATATTATTAAGATTGTATCCCCCAATTACTAAGCCTTTTATTTCATTGATATTCCTCATTATAATTTCACTATATAAGTTAAAAAGATCTGGTGACATTACACAGCCTTGCCTTACTCCTGTCTTTATTTTGCAAAAGTTACTATACTCGTTCTCATATCTCATTACAGCTTCTTGATACCAGTATAAATTCCTAACAATTCTTATGTCTTTGCCATCTATTATTTCATATATTGAACTTTGATTATTATTATTTCTTATTATTTTATTATTTTTATTGTTATTATTATTATTTATTTTAGTATTATTATTTCATATATTGAAATTCTCTTCGAGAATTTCAGTTTCCTTTTGTTAAGTTTTTTCTGAATATTTTCTGTTTTTGTTTCGTTTTACTTCAACTGGCTTCCCCTCGTTTAAAAGTGTTATAACGTTAACTGTTGGTATGATAACTAGTATGAAATATAAAATATATTGAACGGACAATTTTGTATCTGGCAGATTGATCGTGTATCTTAACTTTGGAGACCTTTGCATTGTGCAGACTTCAAAGAACAATATATGCCAAGCAGGGGCGGATCCAGGAATTTTTTAAGGGGGGGCCCGAAATTTTTTTTGGGAGTGTACACATTTTTGATAATCCCCGCCTTCTTCGGGATATGTGACGCGACCAGACAAATTTCGGTGGGGGGGCTCAAAATTTTTTCACTACTGCGTTCGGCTCATAAAGTGAGTGTATCTCCGTATCTTACCACCCTACCCCCCTCGCTCATATCCGTATTAAAGTCAGTGGAAAACCTAAAATTCTACATTTGTTTTTGAAAAATAGGTTAATTTTTTCACCTCTGAAGAAACTCTGCGGATCTCGACGAAATGCAAAAGTGACCTAATTTTGACGGTAGGGGGAGGCTTAAGCCCCACCCAGCCAATGCTGTTTGCACCACTGCTAGGGGGCAGAGGTCACATTTTTAGCTTACACCCTTTTTCCTCTAATGCAGTGGTTCAAGCAAAAATTGAGAGCTAGTGAAACGGTCAACATTTTTCGGGCCCCCTTCCATTATACCGGGTTCCTAGTATATCCTAGAAAAAAATTGAGCTATTGGAACTGCGTTCCTTCTCGTACCGACCCCCCCCGGGCCCCCCCTAACCAATTACTAACATATTTACATATATAAATTGCCATAGAAACAATGAAAATATATTTTAAAATTTTTTAGACGGACCTAAGGGGGGCCTGGGCCCCCTGGTCCCCCCCCCTGGATCCGCCACTGATGCCAAGATACCCTTGAGTGCGATTATACAACTTCTATTAGATTTTAAATTGACAGATTTCTTGCTTTAAACAGCTGATATAAAGAAGCTGCTAGATTTGCTGAAACTGCTGTTATAAACATTAATATTTAGGCCATCCTGTAACGGGTAATACGAATTGTTTTTTTTTATAAACGACTGATACAACGAAACAATTTATGAAACAATTTATAAACGACTGATAAAAACTTATTCTCGGCGTAGATGATTTTGATCCTGTGAATTGAATGGAATGTGAAACGGACTTTGAAGCCGTAGGTTGTTAAGGCATCTCAGAAGTTTTGTAACAGTAGACTTTTGTTTATTTTCAGGGTAGAAACTCCCAGTTAATTTGTAGCTAGGTTTTATTAGTACTTACTTAGAACTGGGAAGTGTTTAGAAGTAATGATGAACCTTTGGAGTGTCTCTAAACTGTTTAATTATTTATCTACCGTTGATGAGATACTACGAGCTTCTATTAGCTTCTAGCTATATAGTAACGGCATTCGTGGCTTCGCTTGATACTGTGACTGTTTCTACGCAGTGATTTGTACCATGGGGGAGGTATGATTTACCCCTGTACCATTGGGAAGTCTGAAAGATTGTGAGACATTCATGAACTGTACTTTTTTTTACTTTATCTTTGTAACTCAGTGCTAAAATGTATGCTATTTTAATTTTATTAAGTTATGGTTTCTTTCTCTCACCCCCCCCCCCCCCCAATCCTCCATTTGAAGTCAGTTTCATCCTGGTGTTGAATCTACATCCGCTTGATTGGGTTTCAGTGAAATATTTTTACTGTTCGAGATTATTCACGTGAATCTTTTCGTGAGAAATCTTTGCATTTAATCGCAGGGTTAATTAAGGGCTTGTATTCTATTTATAATGAATTGTTGCTTATTTGCTTATGTAATATTTTCTGAATTTTAGTCATTTACTGGGGCTTGTTTTGTTTTGACTGTTAAAAAAACATATCCTTTATATAGCTGATGGATTCAGGATAATGGAGATGTTAAATCAATCAGTAATTATGTGTGTTCAGAACATTTCATAGGTCAAGTAATGCGGTAATGTATAAAGGTTATGCACAGGTTGCTTGCATTGTTACTGTATTTTCAGTTTCTTACCTCAGTGCTGTATTCCTAGTAGTTTTTCTAATTTTCTACCCAGACTTGACAAATATCTGCCACAGTGACAAATTAGCCTACGCCGTCGCAGTGTCTAAATCATGCCACAGTATCATATAACACTAAAATATGTCCGGAACTTCTGCAACTAAAATTCTTTTAAGAATGGTATAATTTCTTTTTATTTATAATTTTATTTTATAAATTAAAAATTGTCAGTAATTCAACACGATCAATAAGCTAATACAATTCTTTGTATTACCCTCCAGGCCGAACTCCTACGCCAACAACACTCTTCATGCGGTGAATCAAATGCCAAAAGTTATCTTAAAGCCAACGTGCAATATGATGCCTCCACTGATCTCGAGACTAAATGTATGAATAAATATCATTAAAATTAGAGTGAATCCCCTATTGATGGTTATTGATTATTTATAGTGACGTCATTTTGAAGTAATCATACTTCCGAGTGAATCCTATTTTAAAAGTAATCATATGTCTAGTGAAATCATATTGTAGTCCATCAGATTTACGAGTGAATCATATTTTTTACCAGTAAAATCTTTATTTACGATTAAATCGTTTAATACGAGGTAAATCATATTTGCGATTAATCATATTTGAGAGTAACATCTATTTGATAGTAAACTCATATTGGATATCAAATCGTATTTGATAGTACATGCATATTTACTGTAGTAAATCATATTTGATAGTGAATCCTATTTAATAGTAAATCATATTTACGAGTGAATCATATTTGATAGTGAATCATATTTGAGAATTAATCATATTTGATAGTAATCATATTTACGAGTGAATCATATTTTATAGTAAATCATATTTACGAGTAAATCATATTTACGAGTAAATCCTATTTGATAGTAAATCATATTTACGAGTAAATCATATTTGATAGTAAATCGTATTTGAGAATTAATCATATTTGAGAGTGAGTGCTGTTGTACGAGAAGCGAGGGCTACACACGTAGGGTGCAGTTGTTTGGCGAGATTATCTCTCGATTGTATTTCTATGAAAGAATCTCATCCTATATATCCACAATATAAACATTAATATTTAGGCCATCCTGTAACGGGTAATACGAATTGTTTTTTTTTATAAACGACTGATACAACGAAACAATTTATGAAACAATTTATAAACGACTGATAAAAACTTATTCTCGGCGTAGATGATTTTGATCCTGTGAATTGAATGGAATGTGAAACGGACTTTGAAGCCGTAGGTTGTTAAGGCATCTCAGAAGTTTTGTAACAGTAGACTTTTGTTTATTTTCAGGGTAGAAACTCCCAGTTAATTTGTAGCTAGGTTTTATTAGTACTTACTTAGAACTGGGAAGTGTTTAGAAGTAATGATGAACCTTTGGAGTGTCTCTAAACTGTTTAATTATTTATCTACCGTTGATGAGATACTACGAGCTTCTATTAGCTTCTAGCTATATAGTAACGGCATTCGTGGCTTCGCTTGATACTGTGACTGTTTCTACGCAGTGATTTGTACCATGGGGGAGGTATGATTTACCCCTGTACCATTGGGAAGTCTGAAAGATTGTGAGACATTCATGAACTGTACTTTTTTTTACTTTATCTTTGTAACTCAGTGCTAAAATGTATGCTATTTTAATTTTATTAAGTTATGGTTTCTTTCTCTCACCCCCCCCCCCCCCCAATCCTCCATTTGAAGTCAGTTTCATCCTGGTGTTGAATCTACATCCGCTTGATTGGGTTTCAGTGAAATATTTTTACTGTTCGAGATTATTCACGTGAATCTTTTCGTGAGAAATCTTTGCATTTAATCGCAGGGTTAATTAAGGGCTTGTATTCTATTTATAATGAATTGTTGCTTATTTGCTTATGTAATATTTTCTGAATTTTAGTCATTTACTGGGGCTTGTTTTGTTTTGACTGTTAAAAAAACATATCCTTTATATAGCTGATGGATTCAGGATAATGGAGATGTTAAATCAATCAGTAATTATGTGTGTTCAGAACATTTCATAGGTCAAGTAATGCGGTAATGTATAAAGGTTATGCACAGGTTGCTTGCATTGTTACTGTATTTTCAGTTTCTTACCTCAGTGCTGTATTCCTAGTAGTTTTTCTAATTTTCTACCCAGACTTGACAAATATCTGCCACAGTGACAAATTAGCCTACGCCGTCGCAGTGTCTAAATCATGCCACAGTATCATATAACACTAAAATATGTCCGGAACTTCTGCAACTAAAATTCTTTTAAGAATTTTTATAATTCTTTTATTTATAATTATTTTATAAATTAAAATTGTAATTAAATATCAACACGATCAATAAAAGCATAATACTAAATTCTTGTATATACCCTAACAGGGCCTACACTAGCCTACGCAAACACGCTCATGCGGTGAATCAAATGCACAAAAGTGATCTGAAAGCACTTGCATATGAATCCTCCACTGATCTCTAGACTAAAAATGTATTGATATATACATTAAAATTTAGGAGTGAATCCTATTTGATGGTGAGTGATATTTATGAGTGAATCATATTTGAAAGTAAATCATACTTACGAGTGAATCCTATTTAATAGTAAATCATATTTACGAGTGAATCATATTTGATAGTAAATCATATTTACGAGTGAATCATATTTACCAGTAAATCTTATTTACGAGTAAATCTTATTTACGAGTAAATCATATTTGCGAGTAAATCATATTTGATAGTACATCATATTTGATAGTAAATCATATTTGATAGGAAATCGTATTTGATAGTAAATCATATTTACGAGTAAATCATATTTGATAGTGAATCCTATTTGATAGTAAATCATATTTACGAGTGAATCATATTTGATAGTGAATCATATTTGAGAATTAATCATATTTGATAGTAATCATATTTACGAGTGAATCATATTTTATAGTAAATCATATTTACGAGTAAATCATATTTACGAGTAAATCCTATTTGATAGTAAATCATATTTACGAGTAAATCATATTTGATAGTAAATCGTATTTGAGAATTAATCATATTTGAGAGTGAGTGCTGTTGTACGAGAAGCGAGGGCTACACACGTAGGGTGCAGTTGTTTGGCGAGATTATCTCTCGATTGTATTTCTATGAAAGAATCTCATCCTATATATCCACACAGTTCTTCTGGTCACTGTTTATCCCGTGTCAGTCCTCTCTTTCTCTGTTCAGTGTTCATCCTATGATAAACTTGTGTGAATTTCTATCTTCTCCTCGCTTCGTCGTTTATTAAAGAGAAACCAAGTCAAACCAAAATTCTAGTGCGGTATTTGAGAGATGGTGGAAATAATGATTTAGTCTAATTCTTCATCAGGGTCTATAATATTTTCTTGGTCGTGGACATACTTGGAAATTTATGAAAAACGTAGGGGTCGCATTCGCTGTTTCCTTGCATAGACATGTCTGCTGCATGTGATGCACTGGATGTCCATAGCTTTACTTCCGTTTCCGGTTTTTAGAGAAACTGGAGTGGTCTGGCAGAGTTGATGAGAGGACTACAGCTAGACATCAAAGCTACCATGAGGCCTAATAGAGTGTTTGTCGGTTTTGTTCTATTTTTGAAGCATTTGTTTTTGTAACTTGTGTCGTGTCCGACTAGTTTGAAGAATAGACCAACCGGTGATTGCACGTCTCGTAGAAGGCGACAAAAGCACTAAGATCCAAAGTTCCAAACCAACGTCAGAAGGGCGATCGGTTGGGGATCGCCTAGGCTCCAGAAATTGCTACACAATTTTCCAAAACGAATGGAAACATTGAGGAATGACTGATTCATGATACGCTATGGGACAGAGAGGAGTGGATTCGTATCCTGACCCTAGTTAAACTGGGATTAAAGTGAAGAAGATGAAGATAAGATGATGATGATGATGATGACGATGACGATGATATATTTTGTAACATATGAAACGAACATAATTACAATGCATACATTGTAAAATTTTATGTTCTTATGGTCAATTGTTATACATTGTAATTATGTTCGTATGTTCACTTTAGTATGTTCCTATGTTATCTGCGGTTGTCAGATTGTTTTGAATTAAACGAAGAAGCAGTAACCAGATATCATATTGGAACTAAGTTTTCTCATCTTTGTGGGAAGTCAAGATGGAGGAAGGGAGGGACTTTTCGTGATTTAATGTTTATTTAAAAATAACAAATCATCCATATGTACCATAACTTCTGAACTTTGTTACACATTTACTTCTCTCGAGTTACAAGTTCTACAAGTTCGTGGTATAAATGTTTTGTTGAAATTCACCCAATATTCTTGACGTGGGGGGTCACAGCTCATTTCCCCCTCCCGCCACTAGTCGAGGTCGCCGATGCTTGAAATGTGGGTGTGTTAATGCCTATAATGTCCCTTTATTTCTCCACCACTGAATGGCTCCTGTGGTTTCATGATAAGACAGTCGTGGAAGTTATTGGTTGTTCAGGAATTAAGCAGTCTTTTATTATCTTTCGTTGCATATCCATCTAACATTTACACACATTACTAACGTTTAACATTCGTGCTTGTGACAGAACTGGGTTGTTTCAGTTTAAGTATTGACTGTAGAGTAGATCTGCTGTCTTAGGTCTTCATGGCCCATTTATTAGCGCCTTGTGTTTGAGCACTCTAGACCGGGTACCTAGTAGAGATCATTTAGAAAGTCAAGGAAAGTCAAAGAAACACTACAAACTTTTAGATCAATTAGAAAGTGATGATGATGTAGAACCTTTAGATCAATTAGAAAGTGATGATGATGTAGAACCGTTGGATCAATAAGAAAGTGATGATGATGAATAACTTTTAGATCAATTAGAAAGTGATGATGATGTAGCACCTTTAGATCAATAAGAGAGCGATGATGATGTAGAACATGATGACGATGTTTAGATGATGATGTAGAAGCTTTAGATGATGAATTCAATAAGAAAGCGATGATGATGAAGAACATTTAGATAAATAAGAAAGTGATGATGATGAACTTTTAGATCAATAAGAAAGTGATGATGATATAGAACCTATAGATTTATGTTAAGAAAGTGATGATGATGAAGAACTTTAAGATTTATAAGAAAGTGACGATGATGAAGAACTTTTAGGTCAATGCTCTGTTTCGGTGACTTGTAAGTCCCGAGATTTCCAGTCGTTACGCCGAGCTGTGGAGCACCTGCCTCTGTGGGCGCTTGATAAGCCGTGTAAAATTATCTTCATCTAAATGTAGACAGATGAAATTATATATGGATTGATATACAATCTGCCGAGCACTTTGTCTGCAGCGCTTTCTTACAAAATTCACAGAATATTTTTCATTCGCTTGCATTGATTTTTCTTGCTACTAAATTGTTAGTGCTTTATTTAGATATGAAAAGTTTGCCAAGACGCCGAGTTATTATATATATATATATATATATATATATTATATATATATCTATTATAAATAATCATATATATATATATATATATACATATAATACTAAATACTTAGGTAGTATGCTTGAATCAGAAAGAGATTTAAATCAAAGGAAAAAATTAACAATGATGGCATTTAATAAATATAAATCTAAACTAAGAAATAAAAAAATAAGCTTGAAAATAAGAATTAAAATATTTAATATATACCTTAAACCTATCTTTATATATAATAGTGAATTATGGATAATAACTAAAAGCATGGAAAATAATATAGATATATTTCAAAGAAAACTATTGAGAGTCATATTGAACATAAAATATCGACACATAATTAGCAATACGGATCTGTATGACAGAACACAAGACAAACCATGGAGTGAATTAATAAAATTCAAAAGACACAGTTGGATAGGACATATGCTAAGATTGGATGAAAATACTCCAGTAAGAAAAGCTCTATACTATAGAATAACAAATAATAAAATGAAACTAGGTATGGGAAATAAATATACTTTAATTAAACAATATAATGGAGATATGGAACAAATAGATACTAAATATAACCTAGCACAGAGTGATGTCTATGATCTTGCCCGGGACCGGTATCTGTGGAGACAGAAGGTAAACGAGGCTGCTCTGGTGTCCACAAAGTGACGTCACACGGAGAAAAGAAAAATATATATATATATATATATATATATATATATATATATATATATATAATTTAGAGATTTGGTCTCAATAAATGAAGTGCTCAGCGCGTATTTGACGTCTAATTCTGTGCCCGCAGACGATGTTAGAGGCTAGAAGTTTTAGTCAGCTATGCAAAGATATGCAATATAACAGCTAATTTATCGTCACTTCAGTTCCTAACGTCTCATCACTTATCGAGCACACCATCAATTAACGAGTTAATCCCTTCACAAATAGCTATTGGCTCATGCGGATGTTATTGTATCATCATATCACAACTTAATTACATCAGTTCCATCTTCACCAATCATTCAATGTCGTCTAAAATTCTCGTAAATATTAATTATAAGTTTTGTGGTTTTATTGTTATATTCAGGTGCGTACTATTAGTATCCATCTTATTTATTCCTCTCCTACATCACCTAGAGGTGAGTAATTAAAATCTGATCCTCATCGAGTCGAGCTTTAGGCTCTAATTTATGTCTACAGATTTCTTTATGCGATCACTGACCGGCGAATATATAATATAT
This sequence comes from Enchytraeus crypticus, assembly GCA_905160935.1. NCBI lineage: Eukaryota > Metazoa > Annelida > Clitellata > Enchytraeida > Enchytraeidae > Enchytraeus > Enchytraeus crypticus. The sequence goes on from CAJHZI010000385.1 coordinate 925,555, forward strand.
ATACATAAATATATATATATATATATATATATATATATATATATATATATATATATATATATATATATATATAATATAAATTCTATATGCACTGTGTTTTTTATGACTGATACCCCAAATTGTAACAATAAAGTCGTAAGAATTTGACCGATGTTTTTTGAAATTTACAGCACTTGACCAACAGCCAATTCTATAAAAAATAGAGAAATTTCGCTTGCATAGTATCTTTAAGAACGTGAAATTTATAGTGTCACGAATAGGAGTGGGGTCAGGTAAGAAATTTCCAATACAGAATTACTGGCGTGTTACATTTAGTGTAGTTTATCTCTATGATAAATACTAGCTAACACGCAATATAAAATTTCTGCTAATGCTATTTTTAAGAGCAATCATTTATTTATTCATTTATTTTGCAAAACGACGTACAATACGTGCTGATATGTTCTTAATTGACAAGTTATTGAACTTTTTATGCATGCACTGCATGAAGAGAATAAACGAATAAGTTATTTTAACTGTGGCGCTAGAGGACGCCGCTGCAGTGGCTGCGGTGATTGCAACTTTAGCCAGACATGCAATGCATGCATTAAAAGTTCAATAACTTTGTCAATTAAGAACATATCAGCACGTATTTTACGTCGTTTTGCAGAGAAGTGATTGCTCTTCAAAATAGCATTAGCTGAAATTTTGTGACATGTTCGCTATTATTTTTATAGAGATAAATTTACGCTGCATGTAACACGCCCGTAATTCTGCACTGGAAATTTCTTATCTGACCCCACTCCTATTCACAAAACTATAACTTTCACGTTAATAAAGATATTCAAACGAAATTTTTGTAAGTTTGGTAGAATTGGCTACTGGTCAAGTGCTGTAAATTTCAAGAACATCGGTCCACTTCTTACGACTTTATCGTTAAAACAATTAGGGATATCAGTTATAAGAAACACAGTATATATATATATATATATATATATATATATATATATATATATATATATATATATATATATATATATTGTATATCCATTTACATAATATAGATATATTATATAAATTCTATATATATAATATATATGTAAATATATCGTCATCATGTCGTGCTTTGTATATATACATGTTTGTCGTCATCGTGTGGTGCTATGGCGCCTGTTTATGTAGAGTCTGCAAGAGACGACCCTGCCATTGCCTTATGGGGGGGGGGGAAATCGGACATTAGATTCTTATTGATTGATTGATTGATTGATTGATTGATTGATTGATTGATTGATTGATTGATTGATTGATTGATTGATTGATATAGGACCTGACGTTAAAATTAGCTTTATCTCACTCTATTGAAGGCAACGGTAAATCACCTCAGAAACCATCCTTTTCCCAAGCTATAGGCTACATAAGGTATGGATAAGGCATAGACTTTGTGAAGGGATTAAGTTGTTGATCTAAGGAGTGCTCTTATGAAGCGAGAAAGCAGACTTTGAGTATGAATATGTACCTTGAACCTGCCACTTGGCAGTGCACTGAAGAAGAAGTCTATTGAATTATTGAGTAGTTTTACATTAGCATATTATGTTAAATGGAAATCACTGCGAACAGCTTTAGTATGAAAAATGTAAATTTTGTTTGAATCCGGATCTTATTGCGCTTGTTCTCTTGTAGTACTATTTAGTATATTTTGAGTCTTTATGCTAGTGAATGTATAAAATCAATGTTTACTGTTAATATGCAGTCGAAAGGAAATATATTTCACTCAATGAATAGATAAATCAAAAAGAATTTAACGTCTGGTTCCGCGCCATAAGGCAATGTCTAGATTTATTGTTATTTACATTAATTCTAGATTTTATGATAGCAAATATTAGAACGGTAGCAATATATCAAATGTTATCTAATCGAGACTGATGCTTAAATACTATGTAAGAAGTTAGACTGACCAGTAAATCGGGCTGCAGTTATATCTATGAAGTATGAAGGCTGTTGTATCATTTGTATAAGCAATCTGATTAGAAAAATGAAAGTAAGAAAGTACGACTAATACTAACATCAAATTACTGATTTTTTTGGAAACTTGACGGGTCTGATGCGAACAAGACGACGACGTGTACGAAATCCTCCTTTGATAACCTTCAATGGTTTACTGATCTCTTATCTACAGAGTGACTCTATGCCGACAAGTTGTAAATTGAATTTAAGAATAATTGTGTAATGATGTTAGAAAAGAGAGAAACCTTTAGGTATCTGCATCCTGCCGGTGTGTTAACATAACAGGATAATATAATCACGAGTTCAAGGATTTTAAACTCTTCCGTTAAAATTTTTTATGTTTTATCTTTGTTAATATAAGACCACCTCTTAGATTTTATCGTTAAACCTTTTCTGCCTTTCTCATTATTAATTTATAATTTTTCTGTTATATTTTCAAACATTATCCTCATCATCTTCAGCTTCCTTTGAATCCCTAGTTTAATTGGAGTCAAGATTAGAACATTTTATATAAATTCTTTGAGCCATTGATGATTACCAACCGAATTCTGTTTTTGACGTGTCCTAAAACATTATATCTTTTAGTATTTAAATACATTTTTTAGTATATTAAGTACTGTTATCTTTGATCATTAAGTTTTTGAAGACATCACATATTGAACTGGAGTTTATTGACGCTTGAAGGGCTTATGCTTGCTTATTTTCTGTTTTGACATTTTCTTATTGATTTCTTCGTACATGTTCAATAAAATGTTAATCGGCTGGGAAAATAGTCTCATGAGGGCATTTTACGACTCGTAGATACTAGATAGCGACTAAATTAACATACGGGGCAAGTCAAGCATAACTTGACTTGCCTCGTAAGTCAAGTATTTAACTCAAAATATCTCTACGAAATTTACGGAGCTTCTAGGGGAGGAATTTCTGCGTATATCTAGCAAATTTGATGAAAATCTATTGAGCAGGAAAAATATTACCGCTTTTCTACGAAAAGAGTGCAAAATCAGTTTTAACAAGTCTTTTTTTACCAAAAGTCTTAATAACTTGACAAAACTCAAAATAGTTTTACAAAATTTTCGGGGATTCCAGAGGAGGAATTTCTACACATATCCTGCAAATTTGGTGAAAATATATTCAGAAGTAACAAAAATACAGCGTTTCTTCGAAAAAAAAATTAAAATCAATTTTAACAAGGCTTTTTTAAACAAAAGTACCGGACATTTTCTTCATAATTAAGGAATAATTTTAACAAAAGAACGAATTTTAGGCATCTTATATTGGAATAGCTAGCAATGTAGTGCTGGTTTAAACTCCACCACTTAAGTAAACGGCCTTTTCATGGTCGTTATTTTGTTTAAAAGGAACGACTGACATTTCAAAAAGTTTTGTTAAAAGTGATTTTAGCACTTTTCTCGTTTAAATGCTGTAATTTCGTAACTAATGAAAATATTTTCATCAAATTTGCAGGATATACGCAGAAATTCCTCCCCTAGAAGCTCCGAAAATTTTGTAGAGATATTTTGAGTTTTCTTAAAGTTATAGAGATTTCGCTAGGGGATTATTTTTTTTTGCCCCAGTCTGTATATGCTACTGTAACGTGTGGACAAGGCGTAGCTTTTTGTGAAGGGATTAACGCGTTGATCGATGGAGTGTTCTTTATGGTGCCTGAATAGCAGCATGTGCGTAGAAATGTGTACCTTGAACCTGCCTCTTGGCAGAATCCTAGAGAGTGACTGAGAGCGAGAGAGAGAGAGAGAGAGAGAGAACGAGTATGGCGTGCATATTTAGATTGAGGTCTTTTAGTTCAGCTTGTGGAGAAAACTCTTTGCTATCCAATAGGCATATCTAGATGAGTATGATGGCTTGATGAGAGATAATATATAGGATGACAGATATTATCCTCAGGCAATATTTATTAATTACTTTATATGGGCTATCCCATCTCTATACTTATTATATAAGTTAGCATTGTAAATTTACTACCATATAATTTATATATCATACTTTTAATTTAGTATACTAGATTTGTAAATTGATTTATTTGTAAATGAAAAAGTTTAAATATTAATTAAAATGTCATTGGCTTTCAGGCCCTATTAATGATATCCTATAAAGTTTGCAACTTTCTTACCAAATTTCGTATGGTTAATCTTTAGAAGGCTCACTTTTTCTCTGAAACCATTTATCATTTATTTTGCATTCATGCAAAATTTTTCTCTGAAACCATTTAAATGGTTTCAGAGAAAAATTCTTTATAAATTCTATATTTTATTCATGAATAAAATTTAGGCCTTTCAGATTTATAGCAGTCAGTCTGTGCAGACTAATTGAACTAAATATCTCGGGTTTCTGTAATTTAAGCTATAATCTTAGACATCATACTTGTAAAACATTAGCTAAGATAATTATGTAAGTTAAATGTAATTAATTGTGTTAGAGTTATTTGTTTAATTTAGTTTGATTTAATGTCGTTATTTATTATGGCTTTATTTAATATCTTGATTTAATATCTCACATCATTTTCTTTCATTTAACTCTCCCTCCTGAGACTTGTACAGGCGTTACTATTTGATGGATTGGCTCTCTGTTGTTTTCTTTCCTCTGATTGCGACCATACGAACGCCTGATCGCAATCACATTCTACACGGAAAACTGTAGAACCTGAAAATCTTTCCTGCTGCAATTTACGACATCTTGTTATATTTTATGCTCGCTGTCAAGTTGCGTTTTCTATTTGGCTAGGAGAGGTTCCCGGGAAGATGTAGGCCCGTAAAAGGTTAGAAGTCGAATTGTGTCATATTTTCTTCTTATTTTCGAATACATCCTGTTTCGAAATGCTTCAGATTTTGCTGAGTGCTTGTTGAGGAAGTTCAGAAAGTTTTAAGATTAGTTTTAAAATAATAATTGTTTTATTTATCAATTAAACATATTGAAGCAAATTTGAGCAGATTTATTTGTAACGTGATTATTTAACAAAGCATCAGAATGGTGCTCACTATATATGTATGTATTTTATGTAACCATTTTGTACCTTTTTCGAAACTTTTATGCTCTGATGTTCTTATGCAATACAGAATTGAAACAGTAAAATGGAGTTGTAAAATACTGTAGGTTTATTAATTTACTCCATACATAAACCGATTTGTATTTATGTGTATTCTATAAATTATATTTTTATTTGCATTTTTATCATTTTCTTTTATTATTTTTGGCGTATGTAAGTGCTTTTTGGCCCGCATATCCATATTCTCATTTTAAGCGTGATATTTAATGATTGCTTTGAGAATTTCGTGAATAAATAATTATCTGTCTATCTAAAGTTCGACAGTTTTAAACAAAATTTCACGAAGCCCGCCAGTTGGTCTGTTTAATGGTGAAAGGAAAACAAGGGCGAGAAGAGTAAATTGGGCCAATCATTATGCCAATACATAGTGACTGGAGGGGGGTGGATATAAGGCACTGTGTAGATAAATTGGCAACTTCTTTTATTGAATTATTCGTTAATTGGTCAATCTTTCTTTGTTAAATCGTTCATTGTTAAATCAATGCATTTTATTGGCGCCTGAAATTTTTAACCGGTTGAAACAGGTTGACCAGTAGCAGGCAGGCTTTGACTACAAAAGTCACAGTAAAATTCAGTTTTATGTTTAAATGGCGTAAGATACTAACACACGTTAGAATTATACTCGCTAGAATTTCATTTTCTGAAATATCGTTTGTGGATTAATAATGTTGATCATATTAAATTTAGGTTTGAATAGTAAATAAAAGATAAAAGTACTGTAGAAATTTTATCAAACTTATATGAATGTCCGTCCACTTAAACTTTTCTAAACTATTGTGAAAGAAGGTTATGAATAACAGTTTTCTAGTGCTTGGTCTCTTTAGATGATTTAAGATTCTGGATAGTGTTAGCTCACGTACGATTATATTAAAGTTTCTGTTTAAGATAATCTATAATTTATACGAATGATTCAAATAGTGAAGCATTGAGGGAATAGTTAGTTGTCTTATGTACGTATAGTAGGTATACTAACTATACTTGCATTTAAAAAGTAACGCAATACATAGACTGAGGTGTTTGAGTGAAACTAATGTATTTCTAATATAATTTAATTGATGAAAATTGTGTTTTAACAGATTTGATAATTCAAGAACAATGGATGTTCAAATCTTTTAACCTCATTTAACTTCAAACGGTGTTGTTCATGAAAAGATTAAGCTAGGATTGAATTCTTTCAGTTTGATCTGCTTTTAAATAGTTAACAACGGCTACATAAATAATAATGGAATGGTAGCTTAACATAATTGTGATAGAAAAATTCGACGTTAGGTACCTTGTAGGTGTATTTAGTTAGATTATTAGGTAGACATACGTGAGCGTACTGCGCTAGATCTTACTTTGTCACTCTGGATATTCCGTGAAAGTTGGAGAAAAATCATTAATGTATTTGGATATCTTTATCAATCAGCCTTTGACTTTGGATTAATGGACAGTTAACATTAGATTAATTTGTATTTTTAGTTGTGTACAAGTTAAGTTACTAGTACAGTATAAACTTTTATCTACTTAGTACAACGGATATCATTCATAAGAAAGTAATTTATCAGGTTAGCACACTTTGGAATAGCTGCACTTAGTATAGTGTATGGACTAGTTTGTGTGATCAATGCAGTTAAATCAACTATTTTAAAACCTAACACGAGGAATAACCTAAGAATAACCGAGAAATCAGAACACGGTTTCGCCCTGGAATGCCAGTACCGTGGGAGAAGGGCCGAGGCAGTGGTTCTGGTGGTGTCAGCTCAGTTGTCAACCTAGTGGGCAACCCGTCGAGCCACGAGGAACTGGCCGCAGAGATGACGATGCTGGTCAAGCTGCCGATGCCTGAGCGGCTACGTCAAGCTCGGAAGCGCCGAGCCCAACAGCTTAAGGAGTACGCTGCCTATGAGAAGCAGCTCGGCAAGGACTCGGTGGGGCGGAGTCGAAACAAGCGTTTGTTGGGCTTGGTGAGTGGAAAACAGTTCAGCGTGTCGAAGGATTCCAACACATCGACGTCGTCAAAGAATCGAGTTCTGTTTGAGGATTCCATTCTACTGCTGGATGCCGTGGGAAGAAATGACGTTAATGAAGGTTGGTTCTTTTTCTACATGCTATTCTTTGTGGGTATTTTTTCAGATTGAGATTTATTTATTTATTTATTTCAAACCACTACACTTTACCAAATAATATAACAGTATGCAATAAACTGATACAGTGAACAATAGTTTGAGGCTTCACGAGGAGCAGAGATTTCATACTTATTATGCAAGAGTGGTAGACCTGGCATATTCTATGATGCATGTATTGCATGGTAAGTTTTAGACTGTGGTACGCTCAAATTTTAACAAATCTTGACAAGATGAATCACTTCCTCTTCTTCTTTCTCACTTCCTCTTCAGATAATATAATTAATGTAGAATATCGATTTTCTGTTATTTGTAGATAGTTAACTTTTTTACACTTTTTTTGTTGCAAAATGTGCTCAAAATCTGGTTAGCATTTGAAACTAGTAAATTTGGCAATGAAATTAACCTTCTAGTTTGCTTTAAATGTTTGTTCTTATACGAAGTTTTGTTTATAGAAGGTATTTCTAACCTTAGCTAATTAGCTCTGATTATCTTTTCTAAGCCTCTGGCTGTTTATATTGAAGAGTTAGAGTTGCTGCTGTTTTATGTAATTAGCCAGGCAGATTTCTGCGTGAACTTAGCGTAATATCTTATGGCACATGGTGTCTCTGGGTTGTCCTATTTTTATTAACTAATAAAGGCCTTGATTGGCCTGATAAGTTGTTTGAGTAAGTGTTCTTATATAATAAATGTCATATATAATATATAATAATAATGGGTAATAATAATAATAGTAATAATAGCAATAGTGATAATAGTAATAGTAATAAAAGTAATAAGTAATATATAATAAGTTAGTATTTTTTTCATTTATTTAGCAACTAGCTAAATTTGTGATAAAAATAACAGGAGAAATAACTGTAAAATAATGTTTAGTTGAACTATAACAAAATAAACAAATAACCTCAGAAGGTAGACTTTATTTTATGATTTAAAATTCAAGTGTAAACACATAAAAGAGCAAATGAAACAAGTAATAACTTAATATTTTGTATATTTTATTTTGTGGTTGCTCTTTGTTTTGTTGCAGTGAAACAGCTGTTGGCTTCGGGTGTAAATCCCAACGCCTGCAATCCGGACAGTCTAACAGCCTTGCATCAGGTTAGATGTTATTTATATATTTAATTTAAATATGTAAATATTACCTATTTCTTGCATATTGACTTATTTATTGCATACATGCATTAAATAGTCGATACTATTGCACTAGCAGAGTAATAGAAATAGCTAATTGTAATTGAAACACATCGCGTAGAAGAGGTCTTTGATAATATGCAATGCTACAGAGAATAGAATGACTTAATAGAGTAGGGGTAAAGTCATGAAGTTCTAAATAACAGATCCTGAGGTGAATTGAACCCTCGTGGGTTCGAATCCCATCCGCGCTGATCTGAGAGTAAAATCTCAGACATTCACTGGACCGGTTACACGGAAAATGTAATAAATTGCCTAATACTTTAAACATGTGGTACTAAAAAGTGATAGATATCATTGTAGCTGATCATTTCACTATAATGCGGGTTTACTTTTTTACTGAGCATAAGTACTTTATTATTAAGTTACCACTTTCAGCTGTGAAATTTAGTCAGATGAGGAAATAACTTATGACGCATGAGGTAGGTAACTCTTCTGTCAGAAGTACGGGAGGTTGAAAAGTCATACATTTCATTGCAAAGACTCAAAGGACACGTGCACTTTATGCTCCTTACAAAACGTTGTACGCGGTGTTTTGACTTTAACGTATAAGTGGCAACACTTATACTGTAATACTAAACTGTAGCAATCTCTGCTCAGTGTAGTATTTAGTTGAGATTTTAGTCTAAAAATCTACTGGCTTGATTAACGACTCGAGAGATACTTAGCGAAGAGTTGCCAGGCATCCTCGTGTGAAGATTTTTGTGTTTCTATTTACTCCGTATATTGTTTCACACATGACAACAAGATACAAGTTATACATCACATTTGTGCGAATGAGTAATGCTCCTACGATAGACTCAGATTGAATAATATAAATTGAATAAGTATATGAATTAAGTACTAATATAAATAGAATAATTATGGTATATATATGTATGACATCCCTGACATTATCATTTAGTAAGCACTGATCTGTCAGGCAATGCTTTTCCTAAGCTGAGATCTGCAGAAGTCCTGAATTTGCAACAGTGGCCTTATTGAAGACTTGAAAACTGTTGTCTAAAGGCTGCAACGTTTTTGACAGTTTGATCAATTGAAATATGACATTTTAACAATCAAGTAATCTCTGACATATAAATCGTTTTGAAACTTGGCAAAAATCCTCTTGAACGCTGTGTATGCTTTGGTGTCCTCTTAAGAAGTGTACTTTAATTTTAAGAATAATTCTTGGATTTCTGCCAAACGGCGCCATAAATAGCAAAGATATAATTAATCAATAATAATCATGGAAGAGATTAAAAGAAACTTGCAAGCACCTGTAAAGCCGTCTCAAAGACCTTTCGCCGACCATAAATCTGCTATTGAAATGGTCATTTAAAAATTCTCAGTATTCTTGAACCTATCTGAAGGTAATTAACATTAATAATGTGGCTTAGTTAAGATATAGTTGATCGCTCTGGAGTAATTGATTGATTGATTTAGCTATTGGATGATTGATTGAATAACTAATATATCTGTGTATCTATTGAGTGAATGATTTTTGGTTTTTCTATTGAGTTGATTTGTCGATTCATTAGTGGACGGTGGATTGATGATTGGATGGATTTAAGAGCTAAAGCTAAGGTTAACGTCAGTTTCCTCACTCGAAAGCGATGTCAGTGACGGGCGAGCCCAGGATTTGAACCCCGCACATCCGCGGTCGAATATCTAACTGACTTCGCCAATGGTTCCAGCTTTGATTGATTGATTGATTTACTGATTGATTGATTGATTGATTGATTGATAGATTGATTGATTGATTCGTTGATTGATTTACTGATTGATTTACTGATTGATGGATTGATTCATAAATTGATTGGTTTACTGATTGATAGATTGATTTACTGATTGATTGATGGATTGATAGATTGAATTACTGATTGATTGATTGATGCATTGATAGATTGATTGATTGATTGATTTACTGATTGATTGATTGATGCAGTGTTGTATAGACAACCTGGAGGTGATGTCAAGGGTGCTGGTGGACGCTGGAGCGGACGTGAACTATCGGGACATAGAGCTGTGGACGCCTCTCCACGCTGCAGCCACCTGTGGTCACGTCAACATCTGCAAGTACCTCGTCGAGCAGTGAGTACTTTGAACTGTAAAAAGTAAAAGATACGCGTTGTAGTGGAATGCAAATTCCACTACAATGCGAAAATAATCGAATAATCGAATTACAATAATCGAACTACAATAATCGAATTTTGCGAAAGCCTACAATACAATGACACTATGAGATTTGCTCTGTGGCACCACCTGAGCTGGAGATCTCTGGCAAATGCTCTATGATGATTAAGCAGTCTTCAGTTAATATCTTTTAGTTTATGAATCAATGAACTGATAGTAACTGAATCAATGAATCAAATCAATCAATATTTCTTGCATTTGTGTAGTCTAGCTCTGCATGATTAAATGTATGTTAGTGTCATGTAATCTATTAGTAAATCAGTCAGTCAATCAAGCAATTAATCTAAGTGATTATATGGCGAGGAACCGGACGTTAAATCCGTATTGATTGATTTATTGATTGGTTTCAGTGGAGCTGAACTGCTGGCGGTGAATGGAGATGGTAACATGCCGTATGACATTTGTGAGGACGTGGCAACACTCGACTACATAGAAACTGAAATGTCTAATAGAGGTATGTCACTAACCAATCAACCAATCAATCAATCGACCAACCTACCCCACCAACCAACCAATCAATCAGTCATGCGATTAATCAATGAGTCTGTCTGTCAGTCAACGACACGTCTGTTGAAACTTCGGCACCTAGGGCGCGTAATAATATATAATTTGTAGTTTTGTATTAACCGAAGAAGTTTGAATGACAGATCCTGAGGTGAATTGAACCCTCGTGGGTTCGAATCCCAGCCGCGCTGATCTGAGAGTAAAATCTCGGACATTCACTGGACTGGTTATACGGAAAATGGTCTAAATTGCCTAGCGGTTCAAACATGTGGTATTAAAAAGTGATAGATATCAACATAGTTGATCATTTCACGATATTGCGTGTTTACTTTTTAAAAGAGTTAATTATGATTTACTTATAAAACTATTGGCATATCCTAGGCGTTACTCAGGAGTTGATAGAAGAGACGCGATTGGCCACTGAGAGTGTCATGTTGTCTGACATCAAGCAGAGAATTGCACTGGGTCAAACACTTGAATACCGCGGACCTACTGGTGAAACTCCTGTGAGTAATCTTAATCATAGGTTAATCTTCAGTAGTCCATTTTCTGTTTCGTGTAGTGTGCCTGTGGTCTCTGATATTAGTAGCTCTGCCATTCTCAAGGACTTTTTGTGGTGAAATAACCAGAGTCTGGATGAAGATCAGTTGAGTTCATTGTTCATAATGTCGATGTTAATTCTTTTCATTTTTTCATTCTACCGAATTTCTAGAGAACCACAGATGTGCAGATATGACTTTGTAATCCCATAGATTACTAATAAATTTATCTTTGAGTATATAAAGTTAAATTTGCTTAAATAAAACATGCAGTGCTTAACGTCAGGATCAGATTACTTAGATGCGTGATTGATCTCCTATCAGTCGGTTATTTGAGTCAATTTTCCGCTTGGTATTGATTCTTTGTTAGACGACTGTATTTGCTGGAATTAAGTTTTCAAGAGTAAAACTATTGCTCACTATCGTCGATGTGCTTTTTCAAAACGATTTTTGTTATACATCAAAAGATTTTTTACACTTCAGTCACGAACAACTAAACTGTATAATGCTTTTGTATTCTATACTCTATTTATTTCACATTATAAGGAGATGTTTCTTGATTTCTTCATTTGAGGCTCATTCATCAGAATATTTTATATGAATCTTTTCCTAGTACTATACATTAATATTTAAATTTTATTTGAAGATTTATAGAAGCATTTATTTGTTGCATTGAATTGATTGGTTTGTTGGGCGATTGATTGATTGATTGATTAATGGATTGATTGATTGATTGATGGATTGATTGATTGACAGCTTCACGTGGCAGCTTGTAACGGGTATGAGAGAGTGGTAACTCTGCTCTTGGATCACAGATTGATTGATTCATTGATTGACAGCTTCACGTGGCTGCTTGTAACGGGTATGAGAGAGTGGTAACACTGCTCTTGGATCACAGATTGATTGATTGATTGATTGATTGATTGACAGCTTCACGTGGCTGCTTGTAACAGGTATGAGAGAGTGGTAACACTGCTCTTAGATCACAGATTGATTGATTGATTGATTGATAGCTTCACGTGGCGGCTTGTAATGGGTATGAGAGAGTGGTAACGCTGCTCTTAGATCACAGGGTGGCAGTCGATGCTGTGGACAACGACCTGTGGCAACCCATTCACTGTGCTGCGTGCTGGGGACAGGTATTTGCTTGATGTCATCTTAGGCTTAATCACGATGTAGAATGGATTCAGTGCTCTACTGGTTTGTTAGGAAGAATATCTATAACTAGAAAATCTATAACTGAGTTTTCTAATCAGTATAAAGTCTACCTTTTTGATGAATGGTTTTGCTAATTTGTATGATGGAAGATATGTACGTTTCACAGTGTTTTAATTTTAATTTTTTTAGTCATTAGCTCTGCTTACGCATGTAGATTATAAGTTCAACTTTATATGTATTATGAACTGTGAACTTATACTAGCTTTATTAAGAACTCTAAGTAGCATAATTATCACGGTAGTCAGCTAGATAAGATACTCTGTATCTTCAATGACGACCAATTTTTCTCTCGTTAGGTTCAAGTCAATAGCATATGTTAATGTTAAGCAATTGTTTTGCCCTGTTAAGCAAATTATTGGCTAACTTATCAAAATCCGTAGTTTGTATCAAGCGAGTAGTTAAAGTTCAGAAGATTTTCGATGTGCTTTAAAAATTGAATTAAAATATGAATTGAAAATTTAATAGTACTTAGTTAAGTATGCATTCGAATTGAAATAAAAGCATAATTCAATGTTATCAATATATACATGAACAAAGCCTATATTCTAGAATTCTTATTACAATAAGAAATATTTCATTATGCATTTGAATTGAAAAAAGTTAGTTCAAAATAATCACTATGTACATATATAAATATATAAATTCTTCGTTCCGAAAACACAGAAGGCTTTGGTAGCACTTAAACGAATATATAGAAATGACTATACTGTATGGCCGCACTTAGTGTGTTCAGAAGAATTGTACATAATAAAGTAATTTTAAATTGACTTTATTTGAGTAACAGAAACATTTGATACTATTGTTGCTATTTGAATATTATAAAACATTTGATACTATTGTTGCTATTTGAATATTTTATAAAACATTTGATGCTATTGTTGCTTTAGTTGGGAGTATTTGAGATTCTACTGGAGAGAGGTGCTAACAGTGAAGCCAAGACTCAGCTGGGTGAAACGCCGCTAGGTATGATATCTCACGTGCTCTACGATGATTTATTATTTAATATTAATATTATTATTACCTATTAATTGTATCATTGTGCTGGGTCTCTGGCAAAGATTCTTGCGCATTCTCTGTGTTAATTCAGCATTACGTCCCTGATATTGCCGTATGGCGTAGAAGCAGACGTTAAATTCTTATTGATTGATTTATTGATGTCCTTGACCAATGTTGTTTACGTCACGCTTGTTTTTACAGAGTCTAAAGTAATGCCATTATTCAAGGTATAGGACAAGAACGGTAGCACATCGGTAAGTTGTCAGTCTGGAGATCAGTAGGTGCTGCGTTCAAGCCTTGTGCTCGCCCGTCACAGACACGATTAGAGGCCGGAAACGGACGTTGAACCAGACTGAAGCTTCTGGACCTTAGGAATACTTGAAGGACTTGTCGTCCTCGTGGGCTCTTTCCAAGTGTACTGAGAGTGTTTGAGACATTCTGTCTGCATTAATTAAACATCATAAACAAGTTATTGAGACGAGGCGGTGACTGATAGCTATCAGTGCATGATGTTTTCATGGGCGTTGTTGTTGTAGATATGTGTGACGACATAGAAACGAGGCAGCGACTGATGGCTATCAGTGCATGGTATTGTCATGGACGTTGTTGTTGTTGTAGATGTGTGTGACGACATAGAAACAAGACAGCGACTGATGGCTATCAGTGCATGGTGTTGTCAAGGATGTTGTTGTTGTTGTTGTAGATGTGTGTGACGACATAGAAACGAGGCAGCGACTGATGGCTATCATCTCAGAGATTGTTGCCAGGAGACCGCTGAGCACGAGAAGTGAAAACCTGCAGCGTGGCAGCTCAGCTCAGAGCTCTAGCAGGAGGTATGTCACTAATCATCGGTCGAGTGCTCTTATAGGAGCAGGCTCATGGATTATTATAGCAATATATACCATCTGTATACTCACACTGTAATTGAGAGGCTTAATTAGGAAATAATTTAAAGAAATGTTTCTATTTACGCAGTTGAGTGTAATGGATAAAAGTACAAAAAGTATAATAAGGCAAATTACAGTCTATAAAAATCTCGACTCATATTTTTACCATTGCTTGAAGACCTGTTCACGTAAATTCTGCTTACTCGTTCTCGATTAGTAAGACCTTATAACCTGCCATATTCGCTTTGTTAAATACTTATCAGTTTAACATTGATATATATATTTAATATTGATATGTATTTAACATTGATGTGTATTTAACATACATTGCCCGACCCTAGTTAAACTGGGATTCAAGGGAAGATGAGGATGATGATGATGATGATAGATTTTTAACATTGATATGTATTTAACATTGATATATATATATATATATATATATATATATATATATATATATATATTTAGCGTTAATTTATACTTAACGTTGATATGTATTTAACTTTGATATGTAGGTAATATTGTTATGTGCTTAATATTAATATGTATTTTTAGTGTTGCTATGTATTTTAACATTAACTTGTATTTATAATTTGTAGGGCCAGTAATGCCAGTCCAGCCTCTCAGTGAGTAGTTCTACTTGTTGATTCGTATTTAGCTATGTATTTGCTTATATTAGTATTTTAGTTTCTACGTATTTGTATTTAGTCTTTGCTTACTTGTGTGTTCATCTACTATATTGTAGATAGTAATTTAATCTCTATTGTAATTTTTATGAAAAATTACTGTGTGAATAAATACACTGTTTTTACTTTAAGTGCTAACTAGTTTTTTAAAATTTTAATTTTCTGATGTTCAGATTAGAAAACTACATTTTGTTAATAGTTTTATTAATTGTAGTGGAAATGGTCTTAAATTTATGGACTAAGGTATCTTTCAATTCTAACTAGCAACTATTATACATGTATGTCGCGGTGTTGGCCTAATTTACTTACAGAACTCGTTTGAGTGCTGCAACGCCTGTCTTTGCTCATCCAGCTTGTCTGAGAAGACTTGACTGAGTTATTGACTTCATTAATTTACTGACTTCATTAATTGATTAATTAGTGCATGTCTACGCCACTCTAGCCTGCACGAGAAGACATTTACTGATTGATTGACTGATTGATTGACTGATTGATTGATTGATTGATTGCACAGTGCATGTCTATGACGCTCTAGCCTACACGAGAAGGCATTGATTGATTACACAGCGCATGTTTATGACGCTCCAGCCTGCAAGAGAAGGCATTGATTGATTGACTGATTGATTGATTGACTGACTGATTGATTGATTGATTGATTGATTGCGCAGCGCATGTCTACGCCGCTCCAGCCTGCATGAGAAGGCTGCTCCTCTGAGCTCTCGTGAGGCACACGAGGAGGCTCAGCGCATGAGAGAGGCGATACTCGCTGTCGATGAGGAGGATAATGAGGAGGAGGATGATGATGAGCTTGATGTTAAGCTCGATGCTATCACGCTAAATCTTAAAGACGTGGAACTGGTGAGAATTTATGTTATGGCTTCGCTATATGATTAAGTGTTAATGATTGATTGATTTATTGATTGGCAGTGGTTGTTCAGCTGATTGATTGTTGGGTTAATTTTGTTTGATGATTGATTTATTGAAGCAGTGCACATAATATAAGTAGTTAAAGCGCAATATTGATGTGGATTGAACATCGGCCTCTAAATTTAGCAATAGTTACGTCGCATACTAGCGATTCATCTCTAATATAAAAAAGGTAAAGCTGGTAAAACTAAGATTAACGTCAGTTTCCTCACTCGAAGGCGATGTCAGTGACGGGCGAGCCCAAGATTTGAACCCCGCACATACTGATAATGCACAGAGGTGACAACGTACTTCAATCTGAGGCTGAACATCGGTCCAGTCCGATTTGTGCTATAGAAAAAGCATTTGTTTACTATTAAATCCTGTGTTGCTATTGCCTCAAATGACCAGGTCCTGTCTATATACTGACCCACCCAGTAGTGACTTGATTGGTCATTTGCTTGACTTTCTTCCTACTGCCTCATTTACTTGGCCGGGTTTCGAACCCTACTTCTACTGCTTTTTGTCATTTGATGGAAAACAAAGTCAGAAATATAGAAGAAATTCGTAAAACTTGAGACAGTAGAGACATGCATATTAAATATTTCTATATTAAAACACTGTTAGTAATGCTACCACACATGACTAAACTCATGTCAGTAATGCTGTCACTCATGACTAAACTCATGTCAGTAATGCTGTCACTCATGACTAAGCTCATGTCAGTAATGCTACCACTCATGACTAAGCTCATGTCAGTAATGCTACCACTCATGACTAAGCTCATGTCAGTAATGCTACCACTCATGACTAAACTCATGTCAGTAATGCTACCACTCATGACTAAGCTCATGTCAGTAATGCTACCACTCATGACTAAGCTCATGTCAGTAATGCTACCACTCATGACTAAACTCATGTCAGTAATGCTATCACTCATGACTAAGCTCATGTCAGTAATGCTACCACTCATGATTTAACTCATGATTTGTGTTTTAAGGAATTGAATGCTAACACTAATCTCTCCTCGCTCTCCCCTGTGCAGTCTACTCAATATTCTACGAGCAGCCTGATGGCTGCTGCCTCAAATCCCTCCCATTCACCGTCCCTGTCTGGTGCTGCCAGTCACAGCGTTACCACTTCCGTCAATAAACCTCAAGGATCTACGACTGTCGTATCGAAGGAAACACCTATGAACAGTGCACTTCCGATACTAGAAAACGTTCAACAGTTGTCTCAGAATCAGGGAAAACTGTCTGCTTCACTCACAAAGGCAGGCGTTACAAATGGGAAGAATCTCAACGGAGATTCTGACAGCAAACTGAACGATAGAACTGTGGATAAGATCGTTGTGGTTGATCGAGTGCCGGATAGTTATCTAATAGGCGATCAGAAAGTAGTCGTGACTAAGTGTTCGGGAACTCTAGCTGAACTAAAGAAACAGAGAGGAGAGGCTAAACGACAGAAGCGCCATGTTCCGTCATTGTTTTGTCTGGAATCAACCGCTTACGACGAAGCGGAACCGGTTTCAGCCGGTTCTGGTTCTGTTGCTAACGGCGCGTTGCCAGGCGGCACGGGGAGTGAAGTACCAAGGCGTAAATTTGTAAATAACGACGAAGTGGTACAGCCAGAGAGAGACAGTTGTTGTATTATTTTATGAGATTGTAAGTTTGTACGAAGGTGCTGGTGTATTGTCCGAAGTTAATTATTAAGTTAACAGATGTATCAAGCTGATGTATCAACTGATTTTGTCTATCAGTCTATCATGTGATGATATGTTTTGTAGTGTATATTGAAAGGACAGAGTTACGTGCTTGAAGTATATCGAGTTATGTAGTAAATGTGTAGAAATCAATGAGCTATGGCGGTTAAGCCAAATAGTCCTATAGCTGTCTAATACGGTTATTCACAGTATTCTCACAATTCACTTATATCACTATTATTTATCTCATTTGGCGTAGTTATCTAGTTTATCGTACTATCTATATATTTATCTCAAGAATGTAGAATTTAGATCGTCATAGATTGGAACATAATGTCTGTATACTCAGTGACATTGTACTGTGTGTACTAGTTTTAAATTCTGAAAAGCTCTAAGATAATAAGCATTCAAAGGATTGAGATGAACATATTCTCTATTGAAAATAACTGTATGGTTGTAATTGATTTCTACCAGTATGAAGTAAATACCATTATATTTTTCTCCGCCAGCAGAAGTATTTCTACTTATATACTTATTATCGCGATCCATTAACAATGAACATTATATTACTCATAACTAATATTAAAATTATTAAATATTGTTACAG
The DNA here is from genome assembly GCA_905160935.1 of Enchytraeus crypticus. Lineage (NCBI taxonomy): Eukaryota > Metazoa > Annelida > Clitellata > Enchytraeida > Enchytraeidae > Enchytraeus > Enchytraeus crypticus. Next base: position 944,121 of record CAJHZI010000385.1, read on the forward strand.
TTATTTTCTTCAGAAATGATTTCTACGTATGTTATACAGCATTATTCTCTAATGAGTCTGTGCCGTTGAAATGAATAAATAGTGTAAAGCCTGCAACGATACCAAGTTGCGAGAATTAATACCTTACGCTTTCATCTAATAGTTGTCCTAAATGGTCGCAAGGTAGGAAATTTTGTTTACGCCAGTGTTATGCTTGAATAGATCGTGTTGACTTGTGCCAATTTACCGGTTTAGTTTTCCTCTAAGCTCTTTCAGTTCGAGTATTACAAGATTTTCATGTTATGCTGGTGACTTTTTTAAATGTGGGTTTAACGTCAAGGTCAGAAGCTTGAAGGGCTTCAAGACGTTAGGTGTACCGTTGTACGAATGGTTATGTCCGAGATTTTACTCTCTGATCAGCTCTACCGGGAATTGATCCCAGTACCTTAGGGACGACATCTAAAACCTCATGCCATTATCTAACGCGCTTACACACTGAGCCACCGAGACATTAATGCTGGCGAGTTTGTGTTCCACGTTGCTTTTATACTAGTTCAATGGACAAGTCTGCAGCACACTTGCTTGATATGCAGGAGGTCATTGTTTCTAGTTTCAGCTTTTCTCTGATAGTATCCTCGTGATGCGTATACTGCCGTTCTAAATCCCACTAAGACTGAAAGGCAAATTTTATAGTTCTGTGGTAAGGCCAGTAATGATGTATGGTTCGGAATGTTGGGCACTAAAAAGGGAACATTTGCAGAGTTTGCACGTGGCAGAAATGAGAATGTTGCGTCTAATGTGTGGAAGAACTAGGAAGGACAGAATGGAAAGTGAATATGTGAGGATGAATTTGAATGTTGAGGGGATCTGGGATAGGTTGGCTCATTCGAGATTGAGATGGTATGGGCATATTGTGAGAAAGGCAGATGAGGATGTAGTAAAGAGAGTGTGGAGGGAAGAACTAGATGTTAAGCTTGGGAGAGGTAGACCACAATTGACTTGGGATGAGGTAATTAAGAAGGACATGAAAAATAGGGGATTGACTGGTGATATGGTGTGGGACAGGGAGGACTGGAGAAAGTCTATTCGTATCCCGACCCTGGTTAAACTGGGATTTAAGGGAAGATGATGATGATGCGTATACTGCCGTTATACTTAGTTTTTTTACAGTTTTTTCCTAGCTATGTAAAGATGGCCATCATCTAGCAACATTGTTTATGACTCGCCGAACGGGTCCGTGCTGTGTATATGACTTGTTAGTAATTAAGCTCGTAATTAAGTTAGTAATTAATTAATTACTCTACCTCTCTGCTGGAATCATGTCAGTGTGTGTTTTGTACATTTCTATGCGTTGAAGTAATAGCAAAACTATTTGTAGAACATGTACAACTAATTTCTTCCTTCTGTTTCTCAATTTCTACAACGTAACTGGAAACATAAATATTTAAATATTTAAAATCTTTAGCCTGGTTAATAATAATTAATAATAATTTTTAATTTAGTTAATCGGTCAAGATTTAGTGTCCCTTACTTCATAGACTTAGGGTGAGAGCATGGCATAATAAGTGAAGGCTTCAACTGTAAGGGTTTAATTAAATAAAAGATTGCCTGTCAATGGCTGCCTGAGTGTTAGCACGGACGTTAATCTACACTGACTATTTTAATGTCATGCGCTAATTTCAAACTTATTCGACTATATTCCAAACTTATTCGCTAATTCCAAACTTATACTTCTTAAGGTAAGCGCATGGTAAAATAATGGAAGGTTTCACCGTGAGGGTTTTATGAAATCAAAGAAGAAGCCTGTAACTAATTTCACGAGTGCCAGCATAGACATAATCCACACTTTGGCTATTTTGAAGTATTGCTAATTCCAAACTTATACCACAATATTAGACTTTTCATCTCCTTGTTTACAGTCACCTCGTCTGAGTCTGCTTTGAAGTTGATCAGTGTATGTTATTTGCAGTGTTTTTATAAGGAGAGTATTGTAGTGATTATGTTGCTACCACTGTAACATTAGCTAAATAATTGGTATATAGTACAGCTGTTATCCAATCCTCAAGTATTTATCGAGTTTATACTCGTAATTCCTCGCTTAATTCATCCAAATTAAATATACTAAGGCTACAAAGATGATATTTAAGGAATTGACTGTAAATGTTGCGCCATTATTGATCAAATCAGTAATAATAATAAAAATATCCACGTTAAAATTAATCTATCGTTTTAACCTAATTTAATGATAACAATTTATTCTTAGCTGCTCTGATATAATCCTGGTTCGACAGTCGCTGATACTGTCATCGTGCTTCTGAACCTAGCCTAACGTTAAACCTGAATTTTCAGCTTCTAGTGTGTGAAACATTCCAACCCTATTCACTACTCCGCCTCATATCACTACGAATTATCAATTGTTCTAGCACAGTGTTTATTTTTACCTTATTTCATATCGCATCATCATCCTTTTTTAACTCTTTAGTTTTCTTAGTTTATCTTTGCGAACGTTGCATTATCGTTATTGCATTTTCTTTAGTAATTTTTCATTCTCTTGAAACTGTCTCTAACACGCAGTGCTTGTTGAAGCTCTTGAACATTTAGAAAAGCTGGCAATGCTAATGTTAACGTTAATTTCCTCACTCGAAGGCGATGTCAGTGGCGGGCGAGCCTAGGACTTGAGCCCCGCACATACTGATCCGCGGTCGAGTATCTTACCGACATCGCCACTTGCTCCATCCAGTGGTGACGTCGAATATAATTTAACTTTAACGAATATAATTTAGAATTATTAATTAATTAATTCAAAGTGGACTAGTGGGTTGAATTTATCTTGTGCATCGATTTTTCAAAATACTTGCTATGAATTTTAACAGTGCGTTCTATCTTTCCCAGGTTATCCCTTCAAACGATAGCTCAGGCCCCTGTAATGCAGTGTAGCTAGTCATGTTTTGTGTGATGGTATTTGCATTTTATCAGTGCTTGTCTAAATCAGTCTGCGCCTAATGTACATTTAACTCCTATCAAAGTGTCTAATCAACAGTATTGCTCTATCCCATACAGGTTATTTGCACGTATTTAGTTTTTGGATTGAGATGAAGGGGAAAAAAGTAAACAAAATTTATAATGTCATCGTTTTGGACTCTAAATAGTCTTAAATATATTTTGCTTTGATGAAATATTTAGTTATTAACAAATTATTAAATTTAATTGTGTAAATAAACTATTAGTATATAATTTCTTTTAATTTATTTACTTAAAAAATTTATTAACTAAATTATTAATTATATTGTTAGTTTAGTTTACAATTAATCTAGCTACTTTTGGGTTTTTACTGTATTTCGTACGGTGTTGATGCTTGGAATTTCAAACAAGATTTTTGCTAGCTATTAACTTTAGCTGTTAAACTAGCTTGCAATACTCATTGCTAGTTAATAGCTTTAGCTGTTGGAAGTAGCACACATAGTCATTGCTAGCTAACAACTTTAGCTGTTAAAGTAGCATGCAAAGTCATTGCTAGCTCATAACTTTGTCATTCAGTTTATCTAGCATATTCTGATACCTTTTACCTTAGCACATATTTCGTAGCCTTCTTGAAACTTTTTTGTTTACGGTTGTTCTGTAATTTTGATCCTCTTCGGAAGTAACATGGAGAGTCATTGAACTGTTTCAATAAAGAAATTTTGTTTCCTCACCTCAAGATATGTCGTAATACTGTATTGTAACTTTTTAAATACTCTCTTGTCTGCATTTTCTGCTTTCATTAAATGTTGCGTAGTGGAGAGTTTAACTGTAATCATCACGCGCTGTGAAGTATGATATTATTTGTTACGTTCAAGTGTACATTGTGATATAAACATATGAATTATTATTAGCAAGCATAATCAAATATTAATTGTATGTTAATTATACTATGGGTTGTGTAAGAATGTACACCAGAGTGTGTAACATGTACTACTGAAGTGCACATGTTCTACTGTAGTACACATGTACTACTGTAGTACACATGTACTACTGTAGTACACTTGTACTGCTATAGTACACATGTACTACTGTAGTACACATGTACTACTGTAGTGCACATGTACTAATGCAGTACACATGTACTACTGTAGTACACATGTACTACTGTAGTGCACATGTACTAATGCAGTACACATGTACTGCTGCAGTACGAAACGTGTGGTTGTAAGAATGGTATTATTGTATTGTGTTTAACGGTTTATATCATTCATGTTTAACTCTTCTGTATTTTCTACTACCTGTTGTATATTGTTGAGCGATTGTTACTACGTACTTGACATCATACATGCGACATCAAGACTAATTCTTGATGTCGCATGTATAGTTAACTACCTAATTAATTCAAAATACGATGCTATTCTAGAGATAAGATTTTTATACTGCTTAAATACTGCTGATTGGTTTGCTGATTACTCTCATGCCTCTTCATCGATCTCTCCTTGGATATCTATAATCTAATTATACAAGTAGTTCGTGTTAATTGTATGCCCGTTTATTTCTTTTCGCAATTTTTTAATCTGCAATTTATTTGCTTTCAGGTCGTTTTAGTTTGTAAATTTGTAGTAATTGAGATGAAAGTTAAACAAGTTACTGCTATATACATCAATCAATCAATTAGAATTTAACGTCCGGTACATTGCATGCCTCAATCAGTTACACTCAGCTGACTCTCAGTGTGTTTATTAGAATCAATCAATCAATCAAGTCATGGTACTGATACTGCAGTGAAAGTTACAATCAAAAGTTACAATCAATATGGCTGCCTGTCTACATCAAGTCCTCTGTTGTCATACACTGCTGCAGGCCTTTGATCGTGGGTCGACAAATCTTCCGCTGTGAAAGAATATCTAAAGTCTTCTCCTCATTTTTCCTTAAATTAATAGATTCTTGATGGTATGAAACCTAATGGCCACGCTTTTGTGTTGGAATCAACACTTAATTGGTCAGAGTTCTCACTGGAGAGCGAGAAAAAAAAATATATATATATATATACACACACACACACACACACACACATATATATATATATATATATATATATATATATATATATATATATATATATATATATATATGCTTACATTGCAAACTAGAGATAGAGAAGAAATATTATAATTAATGGGAGACATTTACTGTTAGTCTAGTAGAGGTATGATAATGATGATATTTATTATGTAATTTTATATTTTGTTACACTAGTCTCATGAGTTAGCAGAAACTTAACTGTTTAGCATCACGTAGCGCTGAAAGATAGATTTGATTGATCTGTTAAATGCTGTAATATTATTTATTTGATTATAAATCATATCACAAGGAATTTACGCTCCTGACTTTAAGCGTACGCATTAGTAAAGAGGGTGACGTTTAAACCAATAGTATCATTACACGAAGTGTTATTGTTTGTATATTATTAATTGTAATGTGTACTTTATTAGCTTAAATAGGACTTCATATTATTTTATGATTGGCCAATATTATTATTATTATTATTATTATAGATTATTTAAATTTATAGTAATTATTATTATTAGTATCTTTTTTAGTTATATACCTATAGATCTATCGACTTGCATTTTTAGTGAAATTATGAATTTTTGTGGCTTGCTAATTGGTTGCTGCGGGTCTAGTTTTAGTTTGCGCTATCTTGAGTAGCACATTACTACACAGCTCTTAATTAATTAGTGTTCGTTTATAGTATTATCTTGTCTACCCTACGTCTCCTCCTATATGTGTAGTTATTTCAATAGACAGTGTGTTATTCTGCCTATAATTTGTACGCAGGTTTGTAGTATTTTTATATTTTGCAACTTTAAAAAATCAAGATTAAACGTACAGAAATCAGTCAGTATGTATAACATATTTTTGTTTTATTTTCATAATTTACTAGTGTTGTGAATAGCTACTGTATTACACTGAATATATATTATTGTTTTTAATTTTTGTAATATAATTATGTAACTTAATATCATATTATATTGAATTGGTTGTGCTGGAATTAAACGTCTTTCTTGCAATTCTAAATGGTATTTGGGTTTGTGACTTAATTATACTATGCACTAAAGACTGGGTCTAAAATATAAACACAGATCGAAATCTTAATCCTCAACGCCCTAAATATTTTAATGATGTCTTGAAAGCATGAAACTGTCTCTAAACCTGGCTTTTTAGCTTTTTAAAATGGAGTAAATGTTAAAATGGCTACGTACATTTGCTAGAAGGCTCACCTCTAGAGTTCTATTTAAAAATATATAGTATTTGATTTAGATTTTCTAGAACCTTTTATCAGTTGCATTGACGATTGCTTTTTAAACAGAACGCCGTAGTTTCTAATTCAAGCCAGGCGGTGTCTAAATTTATTTCTTGCTGCCAAAAACATATTGTATGGTAAGAACCCCTCTCCGAATGAAGATCCGACCCTTCCCTGACTAAGTTATACCCCTCTCCGACTGGTAAAACTTCCTAACACTCACTGCAAAATTTACACATCGCACACTGGGGTAGATAATTATATTAATAAGAGGAATAAAGCATAAAGGTCAATAAATTCTTCCATTTTCACTCCTTTGCGTGGATATTGTCAAACATCGTAAAGGAAAGCTATCAGAAATTTGTAAACTATAAACATGGAAACTCTGTATATGGTATGTGGGATATGTCGTGTGTAGCCTAATGTAGAACAAAAAAGTGTTGTCATGTACTTTCTACAATTAGACGATTTTAAACAACCTTAGAAAATTTCTAAACTATACCGGTACTTTAATCTCATATAAGTAAGTAACGAAGAAACACTGTACTGTTTAAGAGTTTAAGATTAACACATTGGATGCATGAAGTGTTTAATCAGTGAGGGAGATAAAGCAACATTTATTAGTGGCGGCCAGCAAGTACATTCAAAGATATAGAATAAATCTTTATTCTATGTTGACTAGGCCTGTAAGATCTTCTAGAGAGAAATTTCATGGAAGTTAGCTGGCTACTTGGCACCGCTAAGTTAAACAGAGAATTCAAACAAGCTTTGTGTGTTTGTTTACTTTTTACATTCGCTATAATTTCGTTTATGTTATATTAAAATGTGAGTTAGATTATGCTTACTATGCTTACTTTGCTCTATTAAGCTGTAAAATTTGTGCGTTTATGTGCTTTATGTTAATGTGTTTAATTTTGAATTAACGTGCCGGTGATATTTCTTAAATTTAAAAATACCTCTAAGATATAATTAGAATTTGCCAGAATTAATTTCAAGTAATCACCGACATAGAAACAAGAATGAGTTCGGAGAGCTTTTTTCAGGCATCTTTCAGCTCCAATTTCACAATTAATTTTATTTTATAACAACTTACCGCATCTACACCTCTTCGCTCTAAAATACCGCAATGTTTAATCCTGATAAGTTGAAAAAATTATGATTAAATTAAATGTAAGAGTTCTAATCTTTTTACATTAACGATTAAATATAAAAATTGAAAATCCATTTTAGAGGTGTGACATTTTTTAAGTCGTTATATGAAAGTAAATCAATTTACAAAAGAGATAGTTATATAGCAGTCAAATAATGCCTAGTGGAAATCGTTCTAAGTCTCGTTCTCCTACGTCAGTGTCGAAGACAGTCGATGGCGATAGAAAGTTGAGCGAACATGCAGATAAATCTCGCCGGTCTCGAAGCAGAGAACGACGTAAAGAAGAGCGAGAGGACAGATTGCGTAGAGACAGAGACAGAAAGGAGCGCAAGCGCAGTCGAAGTCGAGGCCGAGAACATAGCAAGGAACGACGAAGTAGAGACAGGAGTGCTGAGAGGAGCGATAGAAACAGAAGTAGAGAAAGAAGCAGAGAGAGAAAGAGAAGAAGATCTCGCTCTCCGCGCAATCGAACTAAAGATGATGTGAAGAAAGAGGCGAAGGATAAGGTACGTGCTAATTAAATTTAGACTTCATTAGTGTTATATAAGTAAAAAGTTGATATTTGTAAATACTAACTTTCTAACTAGGTTTAAGTCTAAAGTTGGATGTCCTATACACTTCTAATCTAAATTACTAAATTGATACTCTGTCATAAAGGAATATTTTTACTTGTACTATGCTAGACTTTATAGGATTTGGAACTATTTTCTGGCAGCTAAAATTCTGAACAAAACTGAATTTCAAAATTTGTATGCATATGATATTGTCAACTGTTGCTAATAAAGTGCAGTTAACCCTATGGCCAGTCTTTCATTAATAAAGATACATATGTTTATTTAGTATCATTTGTTTGTTTGTTTCAAGTGACAACAAATTATTTACAGTTAAATTTTTATTACATATTATTTAAACAATAATCGTAGATATTTAAACATAATGTGAGACTCTCTGATGGATTCTGCCTTTTTGAGCGACGTCCGTCGTGTTATAACAGGAAATGGATAATAATAATAATAATAATAATAATAATAATAAAGGTGCAATGTCCATTTCCTAATACAAGGATGATGTCAAGGACACCCTCCATCTCAGGTCACTGCAAATCGATTCTCCCCAACAACCTCAAAAAAGGATTTTAAATGGTGCCAGTCCATTAGTCAAAAAGCAGTCTGGCAAGATGAAATAAATCTATGCCGAGAAGGGATGTTAAACCTTTATTGTTATTAATATCATCCTAAAATCTTGCGCTATGTAATTGTTCTAGGAAGATACGGAGAAGGAGAAAGAACCTGTAAAGAAGGTTCCGCTGTCTCTGGAGGAACTCCTTGCTAAGAAGAAAGCGGAGGAAGCGGAACTGGCTAAGCCCAAGTTCCTGACGAAGGAAGAGAGAGCTGCGGAGGCGTTGAGACGGAGACAGGAAGAGGTTGAGGCTCAGCGGAAGCTTTTAAGTGAAGAAAGAAAGGCTCAGCAGAATTTCCTGAAAGCTGCCAAAGAATCACAAGGTTTGTCTGTATTATATTATATATAAATATTAATGCATAAAATAAATATTTACAAATATAAATATATAAAATAGATGTTTGTCTGTGTTATATATTATGTATAAATATTAATTTATAAAATAAATATTTACAAATATAAATATATAAAATAGATGTTTGTCTGTGTTATATTATTAATATAAAAACTTGTCGATACATCTATCTCTTTATTTACTAGTGATTAATTTGTTAGGCAGGGCTCAGACATCTCCTATGGAGATCAAAACTTTATGTGCAGTAACTGATAAAAAAAAGGCAACAAATTTTCTTCAAATGGAGTCTTTGATATCCTTGAAATGAAGTGTTAATATGAACAAGTAAATTGTGTTCAAATATCATCATCATCCTCCATTGAATCCCAGTTTAACTAGGGTTGGGATTCGAATAGACTGTCTCAAATCCTTTCTGTCCTACACCACACTTCCAGCCAATTCCCTATTTGAGACTTTTCCATTAGATTAAATTTTTGTAGCAATTTTTGGAGCCTAGACGCTCACCAACCGAATGCCCTTTCTGACGTTGGTATGGATCTTATTGCTTTAGTCGCCTTCTACGATACGTGCAGTCACCGGTTGGTCAATTCTTCAAACGAGCCGGACACATCACGGGGAAATATATACCTTTCATGTGTTGTTTCAGAGGACCAGTATGAGAGAGAATGGAGAGAGAGGAGAGAGCGTAGGGAGAGAGAGAGGTTGGCCAATCCAAATGATCTAGCCAAGGAGAAACAGTCGGTGCAAGCTACAAAAGAGAAGGAGCTAGAAGCTCAGAAGGTATATGCTTATTTATCAATCAATCAATAATCAATAAGAATTTAACGTCCGGTTCCTCACCATAAGGTAATGTCAGGGACGTCTCTTGCAGATTCTACACAAACAGGCACCAAAGCACCACACGATGACGACTGAGTACACTGAGACCAAAAGAGAAAGCGAGATCAAAGCCGTGCTAGTCCAAGATCCAATTTATTATTATTATTATTTATTATTTAATTCATATTTATCATTTAATTCTATGGTTTGTATATATTCAATCATCCACCTAAACCGCAACTTCAGCAGCAGGGCTACAATTTAGATTTTCCTGGTCATTAGTGATTATGAGTTACGATGTCTAGTATTTTAACGATCGCTTATTGAAAAATCAGGGGCTTAAGAATTGTTGGAATCTTAAAGGTACTGCATATTTTGCTTATGTGTATATTCATGTTCCTTTCTTGTTAAGCTGTGAAGGAGAATAAATTTTGATTCAAATGATTATTATGTGCTTATTATTGATTTTGTTGTAGAAATGTGCCAGGCTTCGTTTATGTTTTAAATTAGTGGTTAATTTAGTTACTAGTTGGCATAGCATTTAATTAATACGCAGTTGTTATATTATTAGGTATATATGACTGCAAATGTACTGACGTTTTTCCTGAACCGTTTTAGCTGAACGAACGATACCTTGGATTAATGAGAAAGAAGAAACGGATTCGGCGTTTGAACGATCGTAAGTTTGTTTTTGACTGGGACGCCGGAGAGGACACAAGCACGGATTATAATCCTATCTACAAGGAAAAGCACCAGGTTTTTAAATTTATTCTTATTGCTTTATATTAGATACTCGACCGCAGATCAGTATGTGCAGGGTTCAAATCCTGGGCTCACCCGTCACTGACATTGCTTTTGAGTGAGGAAACTGACGTTAACCTTAGCTTTACCAGCTTTTTTAATTCATTTTTATTTTAGTCCTTATATTAAACTTTTATATATTTATATTGTATTCCTTTATATTCAGAAATTGTTGCAAGACTCTCTAATCTCGACCTTAGTTAATCTGAGATTCGAAGGAAGATGAAGATGATGATCGTCTTGTATTCTTTCTAGTTTCTGAAAGATACTATTATTTACGAGGTTACTGTTTCTACACTGACATCCAGAGATTTGTTACGTTTTGTAGAATTATAGAAGAATGGACCTACAACTAAGACCTATTGATCACTATAAAGAAGGAGTGTAAATTATTTTGAGTAATTGATTGATTTGCATGTGAGCTCAGATTCAGTTTTATGGACGAGGCCATATCGCAGGTATTGATATAAAACAGCAGTTGAAAGAGCAATCAAAGTACTACGCTGATCTTCTTGAAAAGAGAAGGTCCGAGGCAGAAAAGGTTTGATTAATAGTTACTACTTGCTAAAGAAAGATATTTTCTTCTTTTTCACGTCAAAATAGTAGATGTTAGTACATGTAATGCTGTTATAAATGTGTTCCATTGTAAGAAGGGTATTTTCAGGTGGTTTTGCTTTGTATAATTTTTATAACTGTTTTGTCTTTATATACTGCATTTACATTAATGATATTATGAATGTATGTTGCCGTAATAGTCTTGTTTTTAATATCACTGAAGTAACTCTAAATTTTTTCTTTGAATGGTGTATTAGTTTTGTTTTGGTGACCGATGTACTGGTTGGATAGATGGCTCATTTGTTATAATGTCCAATAACCAAACAAGTCTACAGGTTTGAATCTCAGCCAGAACGTCACACTGACTATAGGCCTACATTTGTAGTACACCGTTATGCTTAGCAAAATATATATCTCTAAATAGCGATTCTAATGCTATGGTGCATGTGGTGCTTTGATCTCTCTCTCTCTCTCTCTCTCTCTCTTAGTGTACTGCCTACTGGCAGGTCCATGGTATATAACGCCTCCACTCTTCTCTGTCTTCCGTCGTCCTCTTCATTTCCACATATGAATGGGTCTTTAAATCATCTGACTTTCCTAATCTTCTCCTGCCTGTACCTCTTTTCTCTTTTCCCTTCCATTACCTTCTATGACCTCTATTAATAGACCTTCCCCTCTTAGGATGTGTCCTATCCAACTCTTCTTCCTATTTCACCTATGTTTAGATCTAATAAACATCTCTCTCTCTATCTCTTATTTAGTTAAGGAAATTGTGCCTGGGATGTTTAGGTGCAGGAGCAGGTTCGTATAAAGAAGGAGGAGAGGAAGGACGCTAAGACTAAGTGGGATGAGCGGCACTGGACGGAGAAGCCTCTGAGTGAGATGACGGAGAGAGACTGGCGTATCTTCAAAGAGGATTACAATATCTCCACTAAGGGCGGAAAGGTTGCCAATCCATTGCGTAACTGGAAAGAAGCAAATCTGCAGAAGGAAGTAATGGACGTGATTGAAAAGATTGGATATAAGGTTGATGTCTTACTCTTTCTCTATATCTCTCTCTCTCTTTCTCTCTCTTTTTAATGAACCAGATTGCTATATTTAAATTTACTCTATTGTAATGTCAGATAATATAATGTAATGTTTTGCAGTGCTGGGACAATCAATTAAACAATCAAAAAGAATTGAACGTCCTTTTCCTCGCCATAAGGCAATGTCAGGGACTAGGCTTGCTTCAGATTGGCGTCGCGTAACTTGCGTTACTTAAGTATGTGTCACTGAAATACAACATTCTAACATAAATGTATGTAAAGTGTCTGTAAAAAATTTTTCAAATTTTACCAGGAACCTACGCCCATTCAGCGTCAAGCCATTCCTATTGGTCTGCAGAACAGAGATATTATCGGTGTCGCTGAGACAGGAAGTGGTAAAACAGCGGCATTCTTACTTCCTCTTCTTGTTTGGATTCAAGCTCAGCCGAAAATTGAGCGGTATGATTCTAGTATTTTACTGTCTGTATAACATTACTTCAAAGAATATTGTATGAATAAATGCATGAATAATTTTACAAAATCTAACTAAAACTTCTAAAAATCTTTGGTTTCTCTAGTCGGCCTGTTGAAATTATGAATTCTCCTTTTCTAAAGTGAATAGATTTTGTGATTGATTGCTTATAACTGATTGATTGAATGATTGATTGTTTTGCGGGTTGTTTAGCTTATAGATCTGTTGATTGATTGGTTAATCAATAAATTGTCTAATAAGAGCATCTAGTTGTGATTGACTGAATGAACTGTTGAGTGAGTTAAGTAGTTACTTCTTCTTAATTGGTTGACCAATTGATTGATTAATTATCTGATTGAGTTTTTATTTACTAATTTACTTTTTTATTTACTTTTTTATTGACTGACTGGCTGACTGATTGATTGACTGGCTGACTGATTGATTGACTGATTGATTGACTGATTGACTGACTGATTAATTAACTGATTAATTAATTGATTGATTGATTGATTGATTGACTTATATATATGTACAGACTAGAAGAGATTGACATGGGCCCATACGCTATCATTCTAGCGCCCACTAGAGAACTGGCGCAGCAGATTGAGGAGGAGACGCTCAAGTTTGGAGGACCACTCGGCATACGCAGCGTTGCCATCATTGGTGGGTTGTCGAGAGAGGAGCAGGGTTTTAAACTACAGCAGGGTTGTGAGATAGTCATAGCCACTCCCGGTCGACTGCTGGATGTACTGCAGAATAAGTACTTAGTACTTCAGCGCTGTACTTACGTCGTACTGGATGAGGTTAGAATACTGAGTACTCTTGTTTTAGTAAATTAAATTGTGTGTTCAAGTTAGGTGTGATGTTTTCTTCTTGTTTTAGTAAATTGTGTGTTCAAGGCTGGTGTAGTCTAGAACTCTGCAAGTCTGGAACGTGAACTTAGGTGTTTATCTCTGTCTTCTGACATTACCTAACACGACATGCTGGAACTTGCTTGACTGATGGATTGATTGATTGAAGTGTATGAATAACTTATTGATTGATTGATCGATCTATTGATTGAATAATTGATTGATTGATTAAGTATTGAATAAGTGATTGATTGACTGATCTACTGATTGATTGAATATTTAATGGAGTTTTTTAACACTTGATATACAGGCAGACAAAATGATTAACATGGGTTTTGAGCCGGACGTGCAAGCCATTCTGGGATTTCTGCCGGTGTCCAATCAAAAGCCGGATACTGAAGAGGCGGAAGATGAAACGGCGCTGAAGAAAAACTACGAAACAAAATATAAATACAGGTATGTGTTTAACAACAGTACAAATGGCTATTTAACCTTAGATGCTTGTTTAGGTTCTAACAATTGTGTGTTAAATATCCTAAAAAGTAAAGTAAACACGCATTATAGTGAAATGATCAACTATGTTGATATCTATCACTTTTTAATACCACATGTTTATACCGTTAGATCATTTTCCGTGTAACCAGTCCAGTGAATGTCTGAGATTTTACTCCCAGGTCAGCGCGGCTGGGTTCTGTCATTTAAAACTTCATGAAAAAAATGATTTCAAAAGCCACAAAGGATTACGAATGTTAGAACAGTGCAGACAATCTTTACTGCCTGTAGTGACGTGAAGTGTCCTATGACAACCTTGGAGTTCCCGCTGTCACTAAAGTCCCCGATTCGTTCAGTAAAGGGTACCAGTTTAGTCTATATTTTTTGTGCCATGTTATATAGCTGGAGAATTATATTTGTGTTTGTGTCACAGACAGACAGACCAGTTTACAATGTGATTGGTATATAAAAATATACAAATATATAAAATGTAACTATAACAATATGTATTAGTGCCCTCTCTGATGGCCGTAGTGAGCATATTTTATTTTCTGTTAGATGCTACATATGCTGATCACACTTTCAACTGTTGATTTGTCTGCTTTCACAATTGTTTATCGGTGTTTGAAGACTTTTGAAATAAACATATGTACCACTACTATGTACCATGTACTACAATTTTTGCAGTGTTTTATATGACTGGAGATTCATGTTGTAGTTATTATTATTATTATTATTAACAACGAAATCTTATATAATCAGTGTCATGGCCGAACTCGGTCTTCGAGACTACGTTACAGTAAGAGTTTAATAGTAATAATAAGTTGTTGTTATTGTTGTTATTTCAGACAGACAGTCATGTTTACGGCCACTATGCCAGTGGCAGTGGAGAGACTGGCCAGGAACTACCTGAGGCGTCCAGCCATGGTCTACATAGGTACTGTGGGTAAGCCGATCGAGCGTGTTGAGCAGATTGTTTACATGGTATCAGAGCAGGAGAAGAGAAAGAAACTCGTCAACATCCTCAATCAGGTTCTTAGAGCTGACCAAGTCATGTATAGAGATATAGTGATAGAGTATTCATGTATATGGTATCAACATCCTCAATCAAGTTCTTAGAGCTGACCAAGGCATGTATAGAGATATAGTGATGCCGTATTCATATATATGGTATCAACATCCTCAATCAAGTTCTTAGAGCTGACCAAGTCATGTATAGAGATATAGTGATAGAGTATTCATATATATGGTATCAACATCCTCAATCAAGTTCTTAGAGCTGACCAAGTCATGTATAGAGATATAGTGATGCAGTATTCATATATATGGTATCAACATCCTCAATCAAGTCCTTAGAGCTGACCAAGTCATATATAGAGATATAGTGATATAGTATTCATATATATGGTATCAACATTCTCAATCAAGTTCTTAGAGCTGACCAAGTCATGTATAGAGATACATATTATTATTAGTCGGAATTACTAATCATTGTTAGTTTCTAATTACTAATAACTATTACTCTGAATTACTAATTACTTTGACACATTCTGCAGGGCATCGAGCCGCCGATCATTATATTCGTCAACCAGAAGAAGGGAGCCGACGTTCTCGCTAAGTCTCTGGAGAAGATCGGCTTCAACGCCACGACGCTGCACGGAGGCAAGGGTCAGGAGCAGAGAGAGTTTGCCCTCGCCTCGCTCAAGACCGGTGGCAAGGACATCCTCGTGGCGACTGACGTGGCAGGTCGCGGTATTGATGTCAAGGACGTCTCACTCGTCATCAACTACGACATGGCCAAGTCCATTGAAGGTGCGTTCTGTTGCTTAGTTGTGTTCTGTTGATTAGTTGTGTTCTGTTGATTAGTTGTGTTCTGTTGCTCAGTTGTGTTCTGCTACTGTAGAACTGATTTTAGGTGCATTATTTTGCGCGGGTCGTCCCTAACTGCTAGTTAGCTTACATCTTTCACAATTCTTATACTTGCAGTGGCATCCTTTAGTCCATGCTTAAACTTTACAAATTCCTCATTTATACTTGAATCAATCAACAAGTTAATCCTTTATACATTGCTATCTTAAAGGAGAACCATGGATGCCTTCTCCAAGTTCAATATGGCTTGTGTTTTGTTAAGAAATAAGGATGTGGCTTCCGTTGGATTCATCAGTACTGTAATATGATCTAACGCAACTTGGCGCTGTATGGACATATATGTGGATGTTGAACATTATTAATCACACGAAATTCAAATATTGTTTTGAAACATGTATTTCATATAATTATTTAAAAATAAATAATAAATGTAAATAATAATAAATATATATAATAATAAATTACGCATAACGTATTTAAAATGGTATTTCAATATGTTTGTATCGTATTTGCAGACTACACTCACCGCATTGGTCGCACGGGTCGTGCTGGTAAGCACGGTGTTGCCATATCATTCCTCACGAAGGACGACAACGCCGTGTTCTATGATCTCAAGCTGGCGCTACTGGAGAGCCCCATATCTTCCTGCCCGCCAGAGCTCTCTAACCACCCAGACGCTCAGCACAAGCCGGGAACCATATTGCAGAAGAAGCGCAAGGACGAGATTGTGTTCAACGTTTAATTGTGCGCACAGCTTTTATTGTTGCCCTTGATGACTGATTTTCAATATTTAGCCTAGACTGAACACTAGAATCACTACAATAAACGCAACCAACTTCTTTATCGTACAAGTATATGGCAAGAACAATAAGAAGAATACTTACAAAGATTTAGTTCCCTTTTCAGCGTTCGAGGATGATATCATAGAGTTTAAAATATATGGCGTAAAAGAGAAGAAACTTTACTTCATAGTTTGATAAATGTGTTGACTGTTCAGAATATTGATTAAAATTAAATTTCTTAAATGAACAGAAATTTTAAATGTAAGTTGTGTGACCTATATGGTTAATTATACTGATTCTGTAATTCTTGGTGGACTCTCGTGTCACTAGTCGTTAAATTGCTAATTTGAATACACTTCCATCATCAGCATCTTCCCTTGAATCCCAGTTTAACTAAGGTCGGGATTAGACTATTTTCTAGCAATGCTTGGAGCCAGAAAGGGAATTCGGTTGGTATGCGCCTACGCTTACCAACCGAATTCCCTTTCTGTCGTTGGTCTGGATCGAAGTTCTTTGTCGCCTTTTACGACACGAACAGTCCACTGTTGGTCCTGGTTAGCAACCAGGACACAGCACGGATAAATTTGGATACACTTTGAAATTTGTTAAATTTCTAAGGACATGGATGGTTGAAATGTACTATGTAGTTGCATAAATATAAATTGCTAAAATCATCTGCAAAACATCGTACTTATCTGTACTGCTTTATTTTACAAAATCTTTCTATGTTACGCTAAGTAAAGCAAGTCGTTTGAAGTTTTAATGATAACATTATCTTATGTTACGCTATGTTACGCTAAGTAAAGGAAGTCGTTTGAAGTTTTAATGATAACATTATCTTAATATGAATACAGTGGCGCTGATTTGATATCAAATTCTGCAAATGTAATCGAGGTTTAGTAATTTTTAACCTTACGTCTAAATCTGTAAACGTGTAGAAGATGAACTAATATAGGATTTGATAAAATAATTATTATTTTGAAAAAATATAATTATTATGAAACAATATAGGATTTGCTGAAGATAAATATTAATTATCGAAGAGTGGTTTCGGACGAATTAGGCTTTAGGAACCTGTAAAGTAGTGCCTTTAAAAAGATAGCGAACGATGTGTATGAAATTTCTTATGCATTTTTTTATTTATAATTTAATTAAACTTAGAAGGCTGAGGAAATAATATTTTCTACGGCCTGAACAATTGAACATGTCTCTTTCTCTGAGCCGGCGGATTGCTGGTAAGTTGTTCAACAGCAGATCAATAGATGCAAAGTTCGAATCCAGTGCTCTCCCCGTCACTGACATGCTATTCGAGCCAGAAACTGACGTCAAACGTAACCTTTTATCTGGCTGATCCTAATTATACGGGATAAGTTGGACTTCCCTTATGAACGTCTCTCATTTAATTCACCAACCAGTTGATTCTTAACCAAAACGTAAATTTTCGCTTGTGAATAGTTTGATTGCCTAACTCTATCTCTGTCTTAGTGTCTTCGAATGTCATCTCTTGTGTATATCGGGTCACTGAACTACGGATATAAGCACATAGCTAAGAATTGGTTATTTAAACAAATTTTGTTATCAAAAATGCGCGGCCTTCTTAAATTTAACCGGTTTACCTGTCTATCAAACTGTAAAGTCCAATTTATAGTTTTGAACAAACCGCAGAATGTCTCACTTTATTAAAGTCTTCTACATTTAAAATAAATTACCAAAACTGGCCTTCACCTCGCTTGCAGAAATGCAATATTTCATTTTTGGTACAAAAGATGGGTTGACAGAAAATGTTGTGAAATGATTAAGTTTTATTGTTGATTCGAGCCACACACAAGTCGTAACGTACGACGCTTGACACACTTAACCGTGCAGCCAGTCAGGAGTATAACAGATTTCTTCTCTCAACTCTTACACTCATTCAAATCTTCGCTGAGTGTTCGTCATAGCGGCTGTCTGCAATAAAACGAGTGAATGCTAGCGAGATCTACACGTGCATGAGCGTTTTTATTAAATAATAATAAATAGTTGTGAGCATTTATTTCAATGTGTGCTATAAATGCTCAGCTAGAAGATGAGGAAGGCAATGGGAAACTACCTGGAAAGGCATGTAGCTAGAACATGTTAAGGTTAACTTGTTGATAGCTAGATTAACTTGTTGATAGCTAGATTAACTTGTTGATAGCTAGATTAACTTGTTGATAGCTAGATTAACGTGTTGATAGCTAGATTAACTTGTTGATAGCTAGATTAACTTGTTGATAGCTAGATTAACTTGTTGATAGATAGATTAACTTGTTGATAGCTAGATTAACTTGTTGATTTGTTGAGTATGAATGCAGACTGTGAATGGGAATTTGTACCTTGCACTTGCCACTTAACATATCATTGGTGAAATACATACAGTATATACATGCATGCGCTAAGATGTCTAATACAGTGTATATTCTATTTTTGCATGTATATACCTATAATGTATGTACATATGCGTGCATTAATATAGTATCGCAGGCTCGTTCGGCGCTGACATCGGTTTGACAGTTGAAACGGACTTTAAACGCGACATGATCTGTCTCACGTTGGCGTACACGTTTAATTTATCTCTCCCCATTCCTCTCTCTTCGTAGTGACAATAAATTTTAATAAATTACTAATTAATTTCATGTGGAAATAATACTCAGCGGTCACGAATGCGCCATGGTATTTGTCTGTTTCAGGGGTCAATAATTTCTTCTCTTAAACGTATAATGTAACGTTAATTGTACGGGCCAACCTAGCTAAACAACGTGTGCCATCATGCACCGTGTAAATACTGGCCTTCTGATAAACATGTGCTTAGCCGTATAGAATTCAGTGGACTACTTTTCTTTTGATCATTTGTTGAAATGTAGCATTGAGGCAGGGCATGTTGCAAAACGTGAGAGGCTATAAAAGAGTTGATATGAATGGAAACGTTTTGCTGTATCGGCTGCACACAGCTGCCTGTGTTGTCAACAGGAGTGAGCGGATTAATAAACTTTTGTTAGTATATACGAAGTGGGGCAAGAGTAATTTACCCGTGTTGTGCCCGGATTACTGAAGATTAATCCAACCGTAGACCGGACGTGACGTAAAAAGCGACAAAAATCTAAGATCCAAACCAATGTCAGAATGGGCATTCGGTGAGTGAGCGCCTAAACGATAAAATAGGTACAAAATTTTCTACAACGAATGGAAATGTTTTTCACTTCACAGAAAGGAGCGGAGAAGGTAATTTCGTATTCAGACCCGAGTTAAACTGAGATTCAAGAGAAGAAAAAGATGAATATATATATATATATATATATATATATATATATATATATATATATATATATACATGTTGACAAGATTATTGATATATACTTGTATATATTGCCTACGGTATATATAAATTGTGCTTATATATAGCCTACGATATATATAAATCGTGCTAATTGCGGTACTTAAAAGCTTAAAAGATCAACGATTATAAGAAAATACAATATTAAGCTCGATATATTATTCTAGACAACTTCCTTCTGGAACCTTCGTAAAGCCGGCTATCCTCTTTTATTTATAAAATGTTACTACTTCCTTTTACTTTACTTTTCAGCATTTAGATTGTCTGAAGTCTGTTTGCATACAGTAGGCCTATATTCTGTATCCTATATTCTGTTTGCATACATAATACTCCTCATTTAGCTGTGATAAACTGAAAGTGCAAAAAGGGGAATAACTAGATTACCCAAACTAGTCCAAACTGTATGTAGAGCTTCTGTTGTAAAAGAAACTCTAGAGCTCCGTACAGTGTCCATGTTTACAAACTATCAACGCCTCACTTCAGCGACTAGTTTTTGGAGATATTCTGGATGCTAGAATACTGGAAGAAATTAAGTTTAACATTAGGGAATTAAATATTTGCATTGTAAATCGACCAAAATGTAATTAAATTGAAGATAGACTTAAAATTATGACAGAATTTATGCTCGAAATTTGACTTAAAAACCCCTTTATAAAATTCCTTACCTTGCAGGTTCATCGTGGCTCATATCCACATGTATAATGGGTTTTGCAACAAAAAAGTAAATATATTCTATTTTTGTGCTTTTGATAAAATTGGCTCGGTATGCACAGTCAAGAACAAAATTAAATTACGCTTTCTTTCATATCTTCTTAGGAAGTTTTGATGCAGAATCTAATTCAGTATAGCCCCGGGGCATTTTAACGCTATTTACGTAGACAGGCTTGCTTCAAAGTTGTGTTTATTAATTGAAAACTTCAGTGTATTAAGTGTTGTCGTATATTTAGTTAGAGTTCTACCGTCAAAGTTCTAATTGGGAGTCGCTTTTGGCATTATATTTTTATTTAAGTAGCGTGTGGAGTTTTAGAGATTGGCGTTGATATTATTAAAAAATGTAAATGCTGCAGTTTTTAGATTAAAACGATTATTTGCGAATGAGTTTTTTGAATCTGTACTTTAATTATTCTTTTGAGAATTTTTTCAAGAAGCTGCATAAATGTTTTTGCAGTACCGGTTTACTAATTTAGCCCCTTGGATGTGGTCGAAATTGTTTCACGGGTGGTGGAGAAATTAAGGCCAAGTTAACTACACCGTCGTGAAATATACCTCTAATGGGTGGAATACTATTGTTTTTGTAGGGTTTAACCTCACCCACCCGCTCTGCATTTATTGTCAAAACGTGACAACCGTAACTAATTAATATATATGCACAAGTACATTGACTTTGAGATCCAACCTAATAAACGTTGATGTACGTGCATTGTTTTGTGCAAGTCATTGTTATATGCTGCTCATTGCGTTCAGCAAATCGGCCAACTTCTGCAAATAACTGTTATTTCTATCAGCTAGTAAAAATTTCAACTAAATATTTAAATCTATCATAATTTTTATATTATTCCAGTAACAATCGAAGAGAGGCTATCGACATTACGATGCCGCATCGCAATTGATTGATTGATTAGATGAATGGTTGACATGCTATTTGATTTACTTCTTGATTCGCAGATGGATTAAGTTACGGATTGATTTGGGAACTGATTCAGGGATTGAATCCTAAGATGAAACAGTTCCCAAGATGGAACAGTTTCCATGTAAGGTGGTCTAATATTACAGTTAGAACTCGGGCTGTTTTGTCGTGACGTCGGGCTTTGATCTTAATGCCTGTATGAAGTCGGTCTGACTGACACTCTATGTAAATTGTTTACGTTATTAGAAATTAGATGTCAATCCGAAAGTATTCGGATACTTTTCATTTCAGGCATAACTGGCGATAATAATTATACTGTATCTCTTTTGATATCAATACTGTATTTAATATACTCTCTTTAATTTACTTTCTCTCTCCATCCGTCTCCCTCTCCATATCACTCTCTCTCTCATTCAATCTATCTCTTCATCTCTTTATTCTATACTACTGTTTCTCTAACTTGCATGCCATGCTGGTTTGCTACTATTATTTATTCTGTAGTATTTTGCTAATTTTGATTTCTATGTTGGCTCGTTCTTGCGTGATTGCTGGATATCAACTAGATAGGGCATGTATACCCTATTTGAAAACCTTGCGCTTGTATGTGTGCTTGTATGCGTACTTTAAATAAACATAGTTCTGTCTCTCTCTTTCTCTCTCTCTCTCTCTCTTCTTTAGCTAATAGTTCAAGAAAGATTCATGTACAATTTAAATCTCATCAAAATTATCGAAGGTAAAGACATGTCGTACAAATCGAAGAAGTATAACATTTGTAGCATTGGCTGCAATGGATTGGTCCTCTAAGGCGGTCTTCCATTGATTTTCTCAATACCTGCGTTCATTTCTTATATGTCAGATACCACGAGAATGTTTGATGTGATTGATTTAAAATTTTATGCAATCAATGCTGAGAATAAATGTTTCCGTTCCAAACAAAATCAATTTTAATATAGTTAAATATTTATGATCAGGCAGTGACTACTATGCTTCTATGTAGGTGTTCAATAGTTATAGTAGTTGACATAGGTGTTCAGCAGTTTTTTATTATCAGTATTTAATTGAGAGTTAACGAGTTAGATAATTTAAAACTCAAAATATACATGTACATTTTGCTTAAAACATATTGAGAGATTCAATATGCGATACAATAGCTATGCAATCTGCAGTACTTGGCCTCATAAGTTAAATTTTGATACTCTTTGAAGTATTCTAAAGAGCGATTTAGTGATGCCGTGAGGTACTAAAAACCCAAATTAGCTACAAATAAATAAATTATCATCATGTTGACCAACAGCACATTGACCAGACACTGGACTCCCTTAATTTGACGTGGAAATCCAAACAGAGACGGCATCGTTTCAACAACAACAACAACAACAACAACGACAAAATAATAATATCAACAGCAGTTAAAATGCTAATGTAGTCCATTGCAATATAGAGCAACTATTAAATTTAAAGCCAAGCCGATGAACTAATAGACTGATATTACTGTCCGATACAACCATCTCTCTCTCTCCCTTGCACTGCTACTGGCAGGTCCACGGTATATAACGACTCCACTCTTCTCTACATTCCATTTTTCTCTCTATGTCCATATACGAGTGGATCTTTATATCATCTATAACATTTCTTTTAATAAGAAATTATTCTTGGGGGATTCTGCTTATGACGAGGTGGGCACCCTGTGCCTTCCTCAGCTTCCATTTATATGCACATCTATATAATTATGTACTGTATATTAAATAATTCTTGAATATATTTTTGTGAATATTCGTGTGTGTATATGTAGGTATCTGTGTGTGTATTTGTAAATGAGCATAATAATATAGATGTGGAGAAATCAACAATAATTTATTTTTATTATAGTATATTAAATAATACGCTAATATAATAGTCCATACACAATATCACATGATACTGTATATTTGACACCCATTTCCTACGCAAAGACTTTTAGCTAAGACAAAGAAAGCTAAGGTTAACATCAGTCTCCTTACTCGAAAGCGATGTCAGTGACGGGCGAGCCCAGGATTTAAACCTCGCACATAATTATCTGCAATCGAGTATCTTACCGACTTCGCCACTGGTTCCAGCCAGAAGCACAATGCTGCAGCACAAACCCGAGTCTTAGAAGAACGAGGAATGAACTTCAACTATTATGAGAATGACCAACAGATTAGCTGGTACTGCACGAATAATAATAATAATAATAATAATAATAATAATAATAATATTATTATTATTATTATTATTATTATTAATGGAATAGGCAGATTTATTACAGAGCAAACTGGCGATAAGCGAAAGGCCTTTTTTCTTTGATAAAAGCTTTCCAAGATTTAGCAAAGATTTGAGGCAGTCTGCTTCAGCAATTCTTTTATGACCTCTAGTAGCCGGGCGGCGTTTCAGCGCGTATTACTAAAATCGTTTTCATTAAACCTCGGGTTCTTTACACACGGGGTAAAAGAATAAAAATAAAAATATTCCACTGCGTGTTGAAGAGAAGCACTGCGAGCTTCTGACCTTGACGTTAAACCCACATCATTAGTCAGAGAAAGAAAGAAGGTTCAACAAGCGATATATGCCTAAATTCACTATGTATAACCTGCCCAAACACAAATTAAAAGAAAGAATGTTCATTTATCAGACCCAACTCCGGGAAAACGACTGGACAATAAGACATAATAAGACTATAGGACAATAAGACATAATAAGACTATAGGACAATAAGACATAATAAGACTATAGGACAATAAGACATAATAAGACTATCGGACAATAAGACATAATAAGACTATAAGACAATAAGACATAAAGGATTTAGGATGGTATAGGCGATATAGATAAAGACTAATCAGCTTCTGTGGCTTCCTGACCTATAGCTCCGCCATGTAAAACCTGATGAGGACTGGTAGAGATTGTTTAGACGTTGGTGCTGAGGAAAACTGGAGCGGATAGAGAGCAAGATGAGCAGTTGATTGATAATTGCGGATGATATTGATATACAATGAGAAGCTTTTCTACTGTTCTCTAGGTTTCAATTATACTGTACACCGTGTTATAAACTGTATCGTGAGAAGTAAATGGCTACCATTAGAGTGTTTGTGTTGGTTATTGAACTCTATCTGTTGCTTCTATCTGTTACATTCTCTCTGTTGTATTCTATCTGTAGTATTCTCTCTGTTGCATTCTATCTGTTACATTCCATCTGTTGCATTCCATCTGTTGCTTCTCTCTGTTGCATTCTATCTGTAGTATTCTATCTGTTGCATTCTATCTGTTACATTCCATCTGTTGCATTCCATCTGTTGCTTCTCTCTGTTGCATTCTATCTGTAGTATTCTCTCTGTTGCATTCTATCTGTTACATTCCATCTGTTGCATTCCATCTGTTGCTTCTCTCTGTTGCATTCTATCTGTAGTATTCTATCTGTAGCTTCTATCTGTTGCATTCTATCTGTTGCTTCTCTCTGTTGCATTCTATCTGTTGCTTCTCTCTGTTGCATTCTATATGTCGCATTTCATCTATTGCATTTTATCTGTTGCTTCTCTCTGTTGCATTCTATCTATTGCATTCTATCTGTTGCACTTCACCTGTTTTACTTCACTTATTACAATCTAACTGTTAATAATCTTTCTGTTGCACTCCATCTGTTACACTCCATAAGTTGCATTTTATCTGCAGCATTCTGTTTATTATTATTATTATTATTATTATAAAGGTTCAACGTCCGTTAAACCTTATAATAACATCCTTACATCCTTTTACATTATAATAATAATAATAATAATTATTATTATTAACTAAGAAAACTTATATAAAAGTGTCATGCCCGAAATTTTCAACGAGACTACTTTGTTGTACTCTACCAACCATTATGAAAATCTAAGTTTATTTATCTCTCGAGCAAAATTCATAAAAGCCAGTCCAGTTTGTATCTACATGTAGACCTTTTTTTCTTTCTCTTTCCCTGCGAAAATTGAATGTTTAACAACGTATTAAATATTATTGTTCATGTAGGTCACACATGCGTAAATGCACAGCGTGAAATATCTTCGCACAGGATATTACATTTTCTTTTTCATATATTTTCACATTCATGTTTGCTATTAAACTTACAAAATTTCATAGTTTTCATTGCTTTGGGGTAGCCTACCTGATAATTTTTAGTAAAAATTCTAGAAATCTAAAAAATCGTTTCATTCTTTACCATTACAAAGTTTTCCATTCCAAAGGTAATTTTAATTACTCTACATGTATTTCTTTGACTGACAATTATTTATGTCTTAGACCGGCTGTTTCCCACAGTGAGAGAAGAAGACTGGAGTGGAGATAGTGGTATAAGACTAGAGGGCAACAGACATTTATAGTGAGGAAAATTAGTAATTTGTAATTTGTTCGGGGCTACTAGGTAGTCTAGCTTGAGTAAAATGTTAAAATAGCTTGAGTAAAATGTTAAAATAGCTTGAGTAAAATGTTAAAATAGCTTCAGTAAAATGCTAAAAAAGCTTCAGTAAAATGTTAAAATAGCTTCAGTAAAATGTTAAAATAGCTACTCTTATTGTCTTAACGGTCAAGAGCGCTAGCATCAGCAAGTCTCAAGTTGATCATTCACATCGTATTAAATATGGGACATGCACCAATTTCTGTATACGATCATAATCTCAAACTCGTCAATTAATAATTCATACCGGTCGTTTAAATCCGTGTCAACATCTTCAGCTATTGAAAACTCTTCAGCTCAAAGGCGGCACTCGTTTAGTTCAAACTGATTGATTCGATTCATTCACGTAGCACGACTGATGATATAATCTACTTCAGAAGTGTTTCCTCGGAAAAACATATAAAGAAACAGCGAAAGTGCGATGCTGGCCGTAATAACCAAATAAGTGCAAGCCATCTATTACCAAACCTGTGTGCACAGCTTAGCAGTAACTTTCTATGACCCATTAATGGGAGTAATGATTTAGTCAACAAGTTTAGCTGCGGTACAATAATGAATCCGCTAGACATTTTGCCGACGTTTTGAAGTTTGATATTCAAAATGACTACTAAACTACTCGCAAACAGAGTTGCAGTATCGTGAAGAGAACTTAAACAAGAACTTTGAGGTCTGTGATTTACTACTCTAAGCAAAGAAATTATATTGAGCGGAAAGACGGCTTCGGCCATATTAGAAGTTTAGAAAGCATATCGATTGAAGCGTACCATGTTCATTCATTAGATCATGTAATAGTTTGTACCGTGATGTTTAATAAGGCACTGGTAGGACCCTCTACATCCCCCCGCAGATTATATCTAGCATGACCCTTGTAATTAGAAATCAGACGTTAACTTTAACAGTATATATTTATTTAATAGAAAAAAATAATTGTAGTAAATTATCATTATTATTTACTATAGTAATTAATTAGTAATTTAAATAGTATCAGGAATTACCTATGAAATGAACCCAAATAATATTTTTTTTTAAATAAAAAGGAAGCTTTTTCGAGAAAATCATTCAATTGTTGACATAATGCATCTATTCATTTATTCTTCATTAAAGAAATTGCAGTAGTAATAAAACAGGCTGAACTGGTGGCTTTTTGATAGGTTGTTCGATAGCAAATCAGTAGGTGCAGGGTTAAAATACAGAGGTCTCCCCGTCACTGACAAGCTATTGATCAGGAAACTGACGTTAAACTTGGCTTTGGCTAGGTGACCATACAGGTTTCTGGTTGATGATGATCAAATTACGTATTTTTGTATCTACAGAAATATATATATATATATATATATATATATATATATATATATATATATATATATATATAGTGCTCATCTGATAACTTTGTCCTTCTTTTAAGCATGAAAAATAATCTAGCTAAAACAACTAAACAAAATATGCACTAACAAATTATATCTAGATTCTCGGTCATAGATAATGATATCACTAGTTATCTCCGTCAGAGATGATGATATCTCTAGCCATCATTATTAAAAATACTATACAAGTCATAAGAGTGATTATTTTACTATTGTTTGTGTTTTGCGTTTTATTATAAAAAAGTACAGCGTTTAATCAAATGTCTATCAATGCACGCTGTCAATTGACCAATGATAACCAGTGTCTAATAGACTCTTTCCACAATTTCCACTGTTCAATTATAATTAATAGCTACAAATATGTTTACTTTCTATTAGCATATAAAGTTGCTAAGTTGTAAGTTGTAGTTAGTTTCTAGTTATTTAAAATAACTAGATGATTCATCCAGCGCAATATATCATCATCGTCTAGTCTATCCTAAACGTATAAACGATTATTTACCGATGAACGTGTTATATTATACAGTAGGCCATGCCATAGCACACCGGCGACCAGAAACTAACACTGGTTTTCAACTGCGCTAGAAAGGACATCTCGCCCGATCATTGTATAGTTTAATCGTCTACCACGCTAGAGTTCGTCTGATGAAAATGGACTACTACAATTAGATAATTTACATTTTTAGAATAGTTATATAGTCTACAGTAAAATATATACTATATTGTTAATAATCTTAGCTAGATGATTTTAGGTATCGGAATATAGACGAGAAAATTAAACTATAATTGTAAATGTAAACTTTATGTATACAAGTTGAAGGCAAGTAGGCCTAAAAGATATGTAACATTTTGCAAGCAATTGCAAGCAAATATATTTTTGAAATGAGAGCTACATGAATCGTTTTTAAAATAACGCATACTAATAGATGAGTTAAGCTAAATTAATATTCATATTCGCCTCGAATTAATTATTAGTCTTCGTTTAGATTTAGCCATAGAGGCTATATGTTGGTGAAACAACATTTAAGTTATTATTTTATCGATGCTACAAGTCGATTTTGTGAAGTAATTAACTTAGTTATATATATTAGTTATATTAGTTATATATATTATTTATATTGGTTATATATATTATTTATATTAGTTATTTATATTATTATTAATATACATAATATATATAACTATTATAAATAATATATATATATTATTTATATTAGTTATATATATTATTTATATTAGTTATATATATTATTTATATTAGTTATATATATATTATTTATATTAGTTATATATATTATTCGTAAAAAATTGGCTTAAAATGTGAGATACATTTTTTAATGATCATAGCAGTACTAAAATATCCACTGCTGAATTGTTTTGCTCATCCCAACCGATTCCATTTCTCTGGGTCCATTCCAGAATCAAAACCGATGGTAAATCAAAAATAAATTGGCATAGAAATATAAATAAGAACACGATCTCTATTATTTAGATTTAGAACAATTATTTACGTGTATTTTTAGAGCGAAATAACGGAATGACTACAACTAAGAGGACTATTCTCAATGACAAACGTATGACAAAATAGTTATTAATTATGTTAAACCGCAGTAGAGTCGCAATCATCGTGTTCGAAATGTGTAGAGGAAATTCGTTGACTGTGAATATGACCTTTTAACATGCAGTCTAATGTACGTGGGTAGAGTTTGTAGTTGTTGAAAACAATTCAATTTACTCGCGGCCTTCACTCTTACGTCACATTTGCCGAAACTTCGTCCAAACTGTAATAGCACCTATCAATGTCAACGTGTTAATTTGATAGAGAAATCCATAAAATATGAAAAATGTGATGGTAAAAATAGACCTCATATCGTACTTTTCTGAAAACAATTTCATGCGCTTAATATATCCTAGTTTAAATTTAATTTATTCTAAGCCAACTTATTTAATTCGTTTAATTCTAAAGTTTAACGGTTTTACGTTACAGGTGATGTTTTCTTAGGCGCGTTAAAAGGCTGAGATAATTTCGTTTCGTGTCAGAAAGCGAGAAAATGCATTCAGAATGCGGCCTTATTTCGTTATATAATTAGCTGAATTTAGTTCAACTACGCTGTTATTTTAGGTTGTGTAGGTTTTATGTTTTTGTGGATTTAGGATGAAAAAAATTACATATTTTGCGTCAATTAAATCTGCGATTCTTGTTGGATCGGCTTATAGAAGGTGCACCCACCATCTGCAGACCTAACCCATGAAGAAAAGCTTTCAATAGAAATAATTGAGGTTTCAAGTAGTTTTTCGGTGTCTTAGAAACTGAACTTTGTACTTCCACTTTCTTTTTCATACATCGAACTTTTAGGAATTTGTGCAAAGAAGATTAAAGTTTCACCTATTGTGTCTTGCTTCCCATAAACTGAAGATTTAATTAGCAAACAAATGAAATTAATTCATGAATTTTATATACTAACCAGACTGGCCACCCATCTCTAATCGACGTTTGAATTGAAAGCTCTACACAGAATGATGACACCTTTCTTCTGCGCTCTTCGTATGTACGGACCCTAAGCACAGATTTGGTTATTTGTTATCTCAATCACGCTTCACAATGCATTTCGCAGTTAGCAATGCCCATAACTGATTTTTTAAAACTAATCTCGAAGTTCTTGTGACTATTTTTCCAGGCTTAGCAATCGTTTCCGTATTTCGCTTCTCCTCCTAACAGCTGTCAGGGAACAGTAATAACATCAATAATAATAATAATAATAATAATAATAAAATAGTAATAGAATAGTATCAGTAATCAGTAATAGCGACCGACCGATGCCTGAAATAAGTTAACTCATCGTTTCCCCGCTGGAGGTCCTCTCTCTTCATTGGAACCCATTTTCTATTAAGCTGGCGTGCAGATCTAAAAGAGTGCGTGACGCTTCCGTAACTAACTGGACGCGATAGTTGAAATGTTCGTCAGAGTTGAATAGCAATATTTAAAACGCTGCATTTTAAAAATTGTATTTTTTTAAATATTGTACTTTTTAAATATTGTATTTTTTGTGAAAACTGCAAACGCATCTAAAGGACAATTTTGTGGAAAATTTAACCTTTAACCTTTAGGTAACCTTTTGAAAACAATCTGAGTGCTATGAAACATCGGTTCCTATGTTAAGGGAACTTTACCGTGAAATCGCATTACTAGTTCGGTTCATCTGTTACGGAGAATACGGATAACATCAGTAATATAACTGTTTCTGCGGATCGGTCGTAGATAATCGATAACGTATTGAATTATAACTCCAATTCCGGAGCGAAAAAAGTCAATTCCAGTGAAGTCGGATGTATATCAAAACCTACTGCTTGGAGTAAATTGCTAATATCTTGATGGTATACAGTATATAATAGCAGAAATATTGGGAAAAATGTAATCGAAATTAGAGCAGTGAACAGAATTTAATATTTATATACGTCAAGCAGTGATGAGTTCACTGCCTACTGGCAGGTCCATGGTATATAACACCTCCACTCTTCTATGTCTTTCCTTTTCCTCTTCATGTCTACATATCAATGGAACTTTAAATCTTCCAGCAATACTCAATCTTGTTCTTCTGTACTATTTTCTTGGGGGATTCTGCTTATGACGAGGTGGGCTCCTATGCCTTCCTCAACCTGTACCGGTAGTATATAGGTCAACAAATACATTGTTGGCTGTTATGTCCATGCTAACTAATGTATATTTTTAATTGCAATTCTATATAACTAATTAAGTCATTATTCAATTAAAGAAGTGTATTAATAATTTATCCGTTTGAAATGGTTGATGTTTTCCAACAGTCTTATCTCAGGCCATGTACTAATGATTCCACCTGAATGCAATCATTTGATAAGACCCTGGAATGGGATGGCTCTGTGGAATTACTTTTCCATTTTAATAATCCAATGCATCTCCGTCAATATGCACTGATGCGGTTTAGTATTTTATTGCGCTATAAGCTTAAGAAGTCGGATCATTATCAAGTGTCATTAATAAGAGTTTTTCTCAAAGAGCCTTTCAACTCAAAGCTTATATAAGTTCCTGGCGTAAGTAAAGTCCTTATTAAACTGCTGAAATCTCAGTTCTGAAACACCGTCTTCTTAGAAATTAAGAGAATCTTATATCCTTTTTTGTGAAAGTCGAAGTTATCTTTTGCTATTGAGTTAAATACTATAGGCTGATAAGAATCTGGATAAATTAACGAGGCGGAGTTCAAATCAGTTAATTTCTAAAAAAGCTAAAAAAATTGATGTTAACGTCAGTTTCCTCACTCGAAAGCGATGTCAGTGACGGGAGAGCACAGGATTTGAACCCCCGTCTATACTGCTCCGCGGTCGAATATCTTATCGAGATCGCCGCTGGCTCCAGCCAGTTAAATATATAACATAGTATTACTGTATATAGGCCTAATTTCGGATTAATTGTATGAAAGAAATTGGGCTTATTAACATTTTTCTTATTTTTACAGGATTGTCATCTAAAAATAATTTTAAGAATTGTTTTGAGGCAAGCATGACAGAAACGAAAACACTTTTAGAATTGGTTTAGCACTGGATGTAAATTCTTTCTATCTATTTCTCACAAACTTTTAGTAGCTTAAGTCTAAGTTGAAGCAGGCTAAGTCAAGAAGCCACTTGGAGCTATGCTATAGACCTAGCATTAGCCTTTTTATATATATCTCACGAAGGATTTACACATAATCGCAATGTGACGCCAAATATTTACTATTTATCGAAGATCTTGAAGATCCAATAGCTATGTATAATACTATCCTATCCAGAATCCGACTCAGCTGCTTGAAGGATTAAAGGGATTATTAGGAATTATTATTCGAGATCCAGTGGAATCCCATCCGCAAAGTCGCGTTGGCTCGTGTTATGGGATGTGGAGTCCCTCGCCGATCAGAAGCTCTTTCCATCCAGTCCCACTACGCTCCGCTCTCGAGGACATCCGGGACTCAATGTCCTGGTGGTCCCTCATCTCCGTCCCTACGTCTGTCCGGATCCAGGCGCAGCAGGTATGTAGTATCCTTCCTCCTTATTCATGGATATATAACTTTAAATGTAATTATAGATATAGCCTAAATTTCAATGTTCAATTTAAATTTAAATTTATATTTAGAAGTAAATGTAAATAACAATATAATGATAAATATGGATATGTTCATTTCTTTATTCGTCAAAAACTGACAGAATGAAGATACATTACACATGCATATACTCACACATACACACATACACATACAGTCATAGAACAATCAAAATGCATTATAAGAAACTGAAATTGAATTTCTACTAATTCCAGCACTAGCATTATACGCTTCCAGCACTAGCATTAAATTTTCATAGGGCCTAACTGTAAAGATAAATATAAAGCAAAATATAAACATAAATTAAAATATAGACAGATATTTAATGCATGTGTATATAATTAAAACTTAAATATCCTTAGATTCACGTATATACATGTATACATGAACATGTATGCAATATATACAGTATACTGTATATACATGTACGTGTAAATGATGCTAACCATTTGCGGATCTTATAATTGTTGCTAATGCCTAATCAAAATATTAATGACTATACATAATGAATACTGTTATATGTCTACATATAAAAATAAAACATAGATGTATTCTTGAAATACTATGCATCTATTCTATTACAAAATTAAGCATAAAGCACATAATTTGTACCATATGAGTGTAAATAATTAAAATGTATAGGCCTAATAGTAATACAAGTAAAACAATACACAAAAGCGATTAGTTAAATATTAATGAGATGAGATGACTTGATTGTCTGAATAAGAAATTGATTCATTCTTTTAATAATTAATTGACAGATATGATGCGAAATCATTTCTGTTAGACTGCATTGTTATAGAAAGAAAAAAATTAACGATTTTTGTACAGTATCATAGTAAAGTAAGAAAATTTGTCAACTACTTTATCAATAATTTTAATTGGAATTTTTTATACAACCGTTGCAATATAACAATGGCTTTCGAGCTTCGTCTTTTAAAGGTTCGTAAGGTATCGTAAATTGATGAAATTGAACATGATGTCAATTGAGGCCATATCATCTCTAAAACAAATAGCGAGTAATGTAACTAAAGTAAATCGACTTCAATTGCAACAAAAAGCGTATCTAAAAATCTGACAACTATTAAATATTTCCTAAAGATTAAACGGAAAATTCGAAGATTTAACATCCACTATGAACAACATGGACTAACTAACATCCACTATGAACAACATGAACTAACATCCACTATGAACAACAAGGACTAACATCCACTATAAACAACATGGACTAACATCCACTATGAACAACATGGACTCCACTATGAACAACATGGTCTTACATCCACTATGAACAACATGGACTCCACTATGAACAACATGGTCTAACATCCACTATGAACAACATGATGTAAATTGAGCTTTCTTTTATCTCCAACCTCAAATAGCTCAGCTGCACAATGCAGGTAGTGAATGTTAAATGCTTCAGTGGGGTTGTCGTTTGGTTTTAGATTAATTATAAAATTATCACTGAATTTAAATTGAATCATTTATCTCATTGATAATTTTGGCTGAAAACAATTTATCAGCCACGTCGTCACACTGGATTAGGAACTGACGCGCCTCTGATTGCAAACCATTGTGGAAGAGAATAAATTGCAATTGGATTGTATATATTTATTTATAAATATAATATATATATATATATGTATATATATAAA
Source organism: Enchytraeus crypticus (assembly GCA_905160935.1). Taxonomy (NCBI): domain Eukaryota; kingdom Metazoa; phylum Annelida; class Clitellata; order Enchytraeida; family Enchytraeidae; genus Enchytraeus; species Enchytraeus crypticus. Next base: position 978,283 of record CAJHZI010000385.1, read on the forward strand.
TGTCTATATATACATATGTATACATGTATAATATATATATATATATATATATATATTCCAATTTTATGTATATATATATACAGTATATATATACAGTATATATATATAGATATACATGTATGTATATGTGTGTGTGCGTGCGCGCCTGTGTGTGTACATGTATATGTCCATATATAAAATTATTCATGTACTATATATATATATATATATATATATATATATATAAATAGTATATATATATATTATATATATATTTATATAATATATACATGTATATATATATTATCTTTCTTTTGTTTGCCGAATTCAGTTTGTGTTTTTATGTTGTGCTATTTTTCTTACTTGTAATACTTGTTTGGTGAATATATATATATATATATATATATATATATATATATATATATATATATATATATTGAGGATAGAATTCTCTCCAGACTTATGAGCTTTCCTCGTAATGATCGAGTCTTCATGATCTGGGTTGTACTCTATTCACTATTCATGTAAATGTTGGCAAGTTAATGGGGTGCAAAGCGATCGCAATGCAACGGAAGACTAGGCCTACGTTGGACTTCATGGTGATCGCTGAACATTTGCATATTTCAATTTGCAGAATCATCGACTCTGTAAACTATTAATTAATAATAGTAATCAGATCGGTTCAGTATGTGCGGGGTTCAAATCCTGGGCTCTCCCGTCACTCACATCTCTTTCGAGTGAGGAAACTTACGTTAGCATTAACTTTACTTGCTTTTAAACAACGGGGCTTCAATGTCACTTTAAGATGATCTTCGCAAAGAGCTCAGTGCATAAAGCGTATAGAATAGTCGAGAACTGTTCTGAGATTGCCCTAAGATAGTCCTAAGATAGTCTTATGATAGTCCTACTCTGTGAAACAGCACACGAATATTAACCTAAAACTATTATAAAACCCGCTATAGTATATTAATTTATAGATGTCATCATGAATTTATATTTTGCAATCATATGCATTTTATCTCATATATAGCGCTGGAGCAGACAAATCTGGAATCATTAGCGCAGTATTTCAAAGCTGATCCTAAAGATCTCTTTATTTTCTTGACGTTATCTCTCTCCATCTCTCTCTCTCTCTCTCTCTCTCTCTCTCTATCTCTCTATCTATCTATCTAGCTCTCTCACTATCTCTATTATTTAAGTCCAATCGTATTTGACATTTAGTTTATGACCAACAAACTGACCTAATACTAACGCTATCAATCTTAAAACAACCAATTCATTCAGAGATAAAATTGCCTGCAGAGAATGACTAAAGTTAAAATTCTCATATATCCACATTAATTGCTAATTAATAAAATCTGTATACTTTCAATAGGCTTGCCTACTTGAAAAATTAGTTATGTCTGAGAATCAACTTGATATTATAGATATTGCGAATGCACACAAAGATGCATTGTATTTTATCAACCTATGTTAAGCAGCATAACTTGTAGAATATAAAAATTAGTAACTACATTATGACTATGGTCACATAGACTGACTTATTGGTTCTTGTCAAGTTGGTATATATTTTTGAAAATATACTTAGTCCTCAGGGTTCAAAAAGTTATACGTATGCTTGAACGAGTTCTCTCAACTGCGTGTCTTATGTAGGACTTCAAGAGAAGTAGATCAAACAGGACGTTCAGTAGTGTATCTCAGTATATGTGGGAGGAAATCGTGAATTGATCAATAGATAACTGCACGTGTTTTATAAGAGCCAACTAGAGTAAGTAGTCAGGTGCTGATGAATAAAAAAGTAACTTACCCTAGCTCTAAAGCACATTTGAGGTTCGGTGCTTGTGTAGCCCTTGTTACGAAATGATCGTCATCAATTGCTAATGATATCGATACTGCTCGTTATTAAAGTTTACGTTAGTTTCCTGCTCGACAGCACGTTAATGACGGAGAGAGCACTGGATTTGAATCCTGCACCTAATGATCCGCTGCCAATAAAGCTTCAAAGCAAGTAGTACACTAGTAATATGTGCCTTGCTTGGCTGGAGCCAGTGGCGAAGTCGGTAAGATACTCGATCGCGGATTAGTATGTACGGGGTTCAAATCCTAGGCTCGCCCGTCACTGACATCCCTTTCCAGTGAGGAAACTGACGTCAACCTTAGCTTTATCAGCTTTAGATGTTGACTTGATTATTGCTCTTTAGCATGTCTCCGGAGAAAAATGTAATGAATTGCTAGTACATATGACAATAAATGTAATGAATTGCTTGTACATATGACAATAAATGTAATGAATTGCTAGTACATATGACAATAAATGTAATGAATTGCTAGTACATATGACAATGCTAGTACGTATGACAATAAATGCGTAAACGAATCGATTAGTCAACACGTCGTATCGAGATATCAGTGGAGCTGACACCGAAGAGATTCAAGTCTATGACTGTGCAATCCAAAGATATCAATCAATACCATACCATAGATCTTCTAACAAATTACAGTGAAATGCCGACACTCAGTTCTTCAATAAGTGTCTAATTTAATAGACTGCAAGTGGCCATTCTTATGTAGCTGGTTATACATGTATGCATATACTTGAAGCGCTTTGTACAATTTTGAAAATTCCGCTCCTCAATTTCTGATTTCTTTCTTCCTTGACCCAATTCATTCGCTACCACTGTACCGCCTGTATATTATTATCTGTCACTCAAAGCAATAAGTAGCCATTAAAGCGCTGCAATGAATTAGCAGAAGGTGTTGAAGAACAAGCTTGTTCATGTCCTGCAAATGGGTGAAGTATTGTAAAATTTCTTGAAATTGTTGTTATGATTGCACAGTGGCCGAGATGTTGCAATTCTTTTTAAATTTCTATTCGCTCAAAACTGCGAAAAATTTTAAGTGAACAGAATACCTTGATAATTTATCTACTATAAATATAACATTTTATAACGCACCATTCCTCTGCGTACTATTTACGGAAAACCATATAGATGTATGTTATCAAGATTCACATTACAGAAGCATGAATTATTTACATTGTTATAGTATTATGCATTGTGTAAAATGAAATGGTAAGCAGAGGATGGAGGTATTTGGAAAAGTTATATGTTATGCATGTACATCAATAATTATGGGGCATAATGAAAGAATGTTTAAAATGATGAGGGAGAATGAGAAACAACGATAGAAAAACATTTAACTTCATGAAGAATTTAATTGAGACGTTACTTATTTAAGCATAAATTATAATATATAATAAGAAGGCTCTTTAATTCAAAAAGGCTTAACTTTTGTAATTCGATTATTCAGATTCTATCATTTGTAATTTAAAAAACTTTTGCTTTATGACTTATTGGAACATATAAAAGGAGCTGAAATTAAGCTTGACGGATAACTATGAATGTTTAATTAATTAATTTACAGCTTATTTGATGGATTTATGATATTGCTGATAAAATATAATAGTAGTTTCGTGTATTCACAATCAGAGTATTTTTTCGACTGGTTTCGAAATAGTTCAATCTCTCTTTAATAAAGAAGTCGCCTTAAATCAGCACACAACTTCATCCTAACAAGCCTCCATAGTGTCTAATTATTCTAAATCATAAATAGCTTTGCTATTTCTGATCAATATCATCTCAATGTGCCATAAACTTTTCTAAATAAATGGATCGTTAACTTTAGTTCACTTCGCAAGGCAGACCGGTAATAGCGGCTACTTCTGCATAATATCAGTGATTTCATCAATTTACGATACCTTCTGAACCTTTAAAAGCCGAAGCTCAAAGTTGCACATAAAAGTGTTTATATAAGTTATGATTTATTATAAATGCTGTAGTGAAATTTGAATTCTCAAGACTGTTTTGACTGCAGGCTGCAACAATATTTGTCAATGCTTGTATTTTATAGAGGTTAGTTATGCAAAGCATCAATATACTAGTACCCGTTTATGTTATCTTATACTAGTTCAAACTGGTTAAGTCATTATATAACTAAAATAAATACTGCCATTTATATTGTTCAATGACAACCTCAAGTTAAACTGGATCGCTCATCAGTAATTTTTTAAACTAGTTTAAATTTGCGTTCCATTACTTGCTAAGTTTCATTATTTTGACAAATTAACTCTCTATCAAAGTGTGGTATAGTGCTATAAATTTTCTCTCATTACTAGAGTGTTCTGACAAAATACAGGCTTAAATATTAAATACTTCTTGTAACATTTCTAGTATATCGCTCATTCATGATCACTCCATTGAATAGCAAGTTAATCTCAACCTATAATCACTACTCACCAGCTCATTATAAAGTTATGCACTGGTCTTAGAAAGAACAATGTCAAAAATTTATTTATTGTTATTTATAGCTGATATTATTTTGCAATTTCATTCTAATTGTTTGGCTAAAAATTTGCTAAATATTCTTTATAAGCATATACAATACTGCGGTATGTATTTTGTCGTGTTATAGATAAACGATAGCCTATTTTAGTGTTTTAAATCATCCGTAAAATGCCTAAAATGAGACCATTGATTTTAAAAAGCCCGGTGTAGAAAAGAACAACATCATGTCATCAAGATGCTATGAAATCACACGTCTGCAAAACAACAGCCAATGCATTCTTTAGTCGCAGCTAGTCATGATTAGAAATTGCAAAAGTTCCCACTGTATATTCTTATTTCTGACAATCAAACATTTTTACAGACTTGATTTTAATACGTTCTTGTTTAGTGTTTTATTCTTTTTTCCTTACTTTCAGTTTATTTAAGTAAGGGAGCCATCTACAACTAACTGTGCTATTTGAGATGCAGAAGTCTAAATTTAATTTGTTGTTACATTTATGATAGATTAATAACGGAGAAAGGTGGCATACCATAATCTCAAAAGTCAGGGCGGATTAGTTAGGGCTTTAAAAATTGTTTGCGACTGGCAAAGTAATGTCATCAAAGTGAAGAAAAATCAATTTGTTGCAAATTATTTACACATTTAAAAGTTACGCAGAATAAAAAGCAATAAAATCCAAGCTTTATCGATTCAGAATTCTGTCAAATGGCAGGTCAAGGAGATTGGGCGAATCATCATTGTAATCAGCCCTTAGGTTTCGCATCAGAGAGTGTTTCTTTTTTCTAACAGAAAATAAAGTTTTTCGTGTCGGTCACATCTGAGTTTCTGAGATGGCCCTTCATTTTCTACCTCAGTACGCCTGCGTGAATCTCTTTTTGGAAACGCGTGCATTGAACGACAGTTCTCCATTTTTCGGATCCGAAATCGAAGAACAAAATTAATTCATACAAGGCTAAGCATTTAACTCGCCAAACAAGTTGGGTGTTTAATTGTTTTTACTCTGCAACAGATCTACAATATATTACAGCGTACGACTGTAGCGGGGTGGTGTTTACATCTACACATCATGGCATTTCAGGAATTTCTTGTATTGTATTCTACACACACACACACACACACACACATAGATCACGGTCTGTAACAAGTGGAAACTGTTAAGTCTCTCTCTGACGCTATATGAGCGACTGTTTGGAGACGTAGACTGGTAAATATAAAGTACGAATCAGATAACCCGAGCGATAAACCGAATACAGGAAGGGGAGGTTTGCGAATTGGCTGGAGTGAAAGTTGTCCGCCATTTTGAAAGTCCTAATTTGATTTAAAGAAAGAAACTTACCACTGAGTAATTACGTTAAGTAGTTACTCCCATTTCTATTCGCTTAAAATCTAACAAATGCCGCAATAAGGTAATAACTGGCTGGAGCCAGTGGCGAAGTCGGTAAGATGCTCGACCGCGGATCAGTAGGTGAGGGTTCAAATCCTGGACTCGCCCGTCGCTGACATCGCTTTCGAGCGAGGAAACTGACGTTAACCTTAGCTTTACCAGCTTTAGCTTTTAGTAGTTACACGTCTCGAAAGCCTGTCTCAGACGTGGATACCGATGAAATTTGAACCCTGCACCTTCTCATCCACAGAGGTACATCAAAACGAACCTGCCACTCGATCGGCTCAAAATCGTACGAAATGCTGACAGTCTTCACGCATAGGTTCGTATCAGACACGGAGTATAAATGAAAGCAATGAAACAACGTCAATCTCCTGACTGGAGATCTCCCCATGGATTGACTTATGTCTTGTTTGACGTATTCGACACTTTATTTCGCAGTTCTTTCGTTGAAAATGAAGATTATTAGCCGATCGCCTGTTGATAGCAGCGTGCTGTTTACTCGATTCATCAGTGTTCTGGGTGCCATTGTAATTTGGGAGGTTACCAGGGTGTAAATTTCAGCAGGAATTCAAGACACTTTGCGTGTGGTAAATACTGCAGAATGAGTATACTTGTTCATGTGTAATTTACCATTCATTATATCACTGTCGAGATAACGCTGAAGATATAAACAGTTAAGATTTTATTAAAGGAAGTTGTTAACGCTTTCGATATCTTATCATTGAGATTGTCGCACTCCTTCAAGTGTGGGTCAGTAATGTGAGAACAAAAATACTGTTTTGCATTATTATACCGTACTGAGTTTATTAGATAGAATGTTGGTATATCAAGTAATTGAGTGATCAATTGCTTGATTTTATTGCAGTCAATATACCTGCATGATCTTGGAATTTAAAATAAAGTTTAATTTGGGTTACTCATGCAAATATAGCAAAAATAATATTTACTAAAGCATAGACGTTGAATTACCATTGGTAAATTGGTTATAGTTTGTTTGCTATGAGTCGTACTATTTTTGCTAATTCCTAATAAGATCTCCAATGTACACAATTTTAAAGTCAACTAACCCTTTTCTTTCCAAAAAGAAAATAAACTGATGAGTTAGTGGTAATGTTTATTGAATCTTAAGCTAATAAACCATTTTTATTTATATTAATATCGAGGAGCTGTGATTAGAACGCATCGACTGTACCCAATAGGCAGGGGCGGATCCATAAATTTTTGAAGGGGGGGCCCGAAATTGTTTTGAGAGTGTACACATATTTTGCTTACGCCACGCCTTCTTCGGGACTCGGGACATGTAATGCAACCAGAAAAAATGATGTGGGTAGTGGGAAATTTGTCACTACTGCGCTCGGCTCATAGAGTCAGTGTATGCCCGTATCTTACCCCCCCCCCCCCCCCGTCATACCCGTACTAAAGTCAGGGGAACACCTTAAATGCCTAAAATCTTGTAGGGCAACATTTGTTTCGGAGAAAAGCAGGTTAATTTTTTCACCTTCGAAGAAACTCAGCGGATCTGGACGGATTGCAAAAGTGACCTAATTTTGGCGGTAGGGGGCCCCTCCCAGCCATGGATGTTTTACCACTACTCCGGGACAGAGTTTACATTTTTTACTCACACCCTTTTCTCCACTTAAACAGTGGTTAATGTAAAAAATTGAGAGCTGGTGAAACGGTCAATGTTTTTCGGGCCCCCATCCATTGTGCAGGCATCCTAGTATACCAAATATATGAAGAAATTCGAACTATAGTGGAACTGAGTTCCCTTTCGTACTCTCCCCCCCCCTAACCACTGCCCTTAGAAACATACAAACATATTCACACAAACAAATTGGCATAGAAACAACGAAAATGTAGTTTACAAAAATTTATCGGCTGGCCTAAGGGGGGCCCGGGCCCCTTGGGCCCCCCCCTGGATCCGCCACTGCCAATAAGTACTGATTCTAATTCGTCTTCCTGACTCTCTCATTTTGATATTCTTTTTTAAGCTCTGACATCTGCTTTAACTGTAGAATCTTTAGTTTTATATTTAGCCACAGAGCTTGCTTAATATCTCCCTAAATACATGAAGCTTAGCTTATATGTCGCATTAACTATATCTCCTTAAAATCTAGTTTATATCTAAGTAATATTTATCCTACATAACTCTGCACTTATCTGTCTGAATACTTTAGCCATTGAGCCCACTTCCTCATTCTTCCCTATTGTACATCTTAAGTCATCAATAGTATAATGGCACGCTTATCTGTCGTCATATTAAGATTCATTTACTATGATAATTTAGCTAAATCTCTCGACAAAACTGATGTCTTGTTGTCAAGCCGTTCGACATCGAATCAGTAGGTAATGAGTTCAAATCCAACGCTCTTCCCGTCACTGATATGCTATCGAACAGGAAACTGACGTTAAACTTGACTTCTGCTTTAGCTTTAGGAAAAGTTTACCCTATAGGGCTAGAAGCAGCAAGTAAGTTCCTTTTTTGTAGTTATTGTTGCATTGAACCTTAAATCGGGTCAGATGCGATTAGCGCACTGTGTTAAGATGTGAAGCATGCTATTTCCTCGTAATTTCATACTCTCTGTTTGTGTGTTGTCTAAATAGGACGGTGTCAGTTGTACGTGTAATGCTCTTGTTCTTATTCTCTATCGGATTCCTCGGTACAACGCAAGCGGTTGGTACTTCCTGTTTCTCTCATTTTTGAATTGAATTGAATCATATTCACTTTAGGTTACATCACACGCAAGCAAAACATGAGATAAAGTGAAAAAGGACACAAAGGCCACGAAAGCACTGACATGTGCCCTAAACGAATATATCCAAAATAAACCATATAAAGTAGTTAAAATCTTACAGCAATTCAAGTCATTCGATCAATCCAGCATATTTCTACATGCTTTACAGTACCCGTACACATTAGCATAAAATCATACAATAAAAATCTATTTACGAAAATAATTTAAAAACACTAAAATATACAGACGCTTAAATTTCTACACAGGCCAATATTATTTTCATAGTACCTGTATAACTAATCAGTAAGAAATTTTACTCTAAGATTTCCAATTGTTTCTATTATATTATCTCAATGTTATAACTTTATTTAGATATTTATCTAATTTAATAGATCTGCAATTTTTCTATTAGAAGATTTCAGTGCTGTAATTGTATTTATTTAAACATTTATTTGCTAAGAAATTTTAAAGAAGATTATGAAGAGTAAGAACACTGTAAATTTCACATATATTTAGATAATATATCAATTCTAGATATTTATATTGCTAACAAATCACAAGAGTAACCTTGGCGATCGTAATAAATGTAAAAAGTTTAAAAACAAAAACTAATTATGCCTTAAATTATGCCATATCGAAACAGCCGTCACCACATCGTGTCGAAAGAGGTGACTAAGCAGGAAATGATGAATGCAATGATGAATAGATAGAATATTATGAATAGATCTAAATTTAACTTCTGGAATCGCCTATTACAGAAATTAATTTTAGATGATACTGTATAATTTATAGTATGCAATCTGCGCATTCCGCAAAAATATAGAATATTGGGAAGAGATTTTACAATATTTGTGTGACACTTTAGCAGATCGACGCCGGGAATCAGGAAACCCCTCAGTCACCAGTTCAAATCTCGACAAATTCATCTCACCAGAATATTCTACCTCATCTTTACCAATCTCTACCCCAGCAACAACAACATCATCGAGAGCGTCACCTCAGAAGTACTTTCATTCCAAACAGACTACAGAGTGCAACGAAAGAGCAACCAAATCTAAACTTGAAAGAACTGAATGGCAAACGAAGGACTGTCGGGCATCAAAATGCTCGAGATTTAACAAATTCTCTCGAAACCCAATTAGATATAGAGAAAAGAGTGGACCAACTTCGGCTGGTCAGCGATTCAGTGAACAGTGTCAACGAGAGCGTCAGAGACACCGAAGAGGGGAACACGATGGGAACATTGTTCCAAAAATGGCTGTACCTTCAGAATCAAACCTACCAGAACCCTGCTTTGCGTCGTCAGAGGCGACAGCAACAACAGCAACACTCTGCCGATCTGGGAGAAGAACTGAGACAACGACACCTGCAGCAGGGTTGGCTGCTGTTTCAGAGGTACCAGCGGAGGCACGAGTTGGAGAGACTGAGGCAGATGAAGGAGCCTCAGAGGAGAGCTTCATGGGAAGAGGAACAACGGAGACTTTACCAACAGTGGCTGAAACTCCACGAGAGGCTGCTGCTTCAGTACAAACACGGTCAAAGAGAAGGTCGACATCAGCAACATGGAAAACCTCATCAACAAAAACCTCACAACACAGAGAAAGGCGTCGTCGAAAGAGACGATGCCGGAAAGAATCTCAAAGAATCTTCGAAAGGAGGCAGACTCTCGTTAGATTCGGTTCTAGACTCTTCACCTACCTCTGCTACCAGCGATTACAAAGACACTGTAGAAGGGAATACTCGCTATTCAAAGTTAGAATCGATCGAGACAAAGTCTCAGGAGAACTTAGAAGAACAGTTAAGCGATTTAAATCAATTCAGGCAACCCTATTCCAGGGAACAAACTGCAAAAATAGCAAAATCAGGTGTACCGAATCCTCCAAAAACCTTAGCGAGGCTTGCTGGTCGCTATTTTAATAAAGGTGTGAGGACTAACAAAAAAATTCCAGAAGACTCTACAGCGCCTGTCGGTTCCATAGATTTTGTGGTAAATTCAAGTAAAAATCGCAGTAGTAGAAATAGTAAAAAAAGAACGGATATAAATAATTTTAAACATATTGAATCTGACGATGAAAAAGTTGTCAAGGTTTACAGATTATTTAATAGATGTTCAGAGAAATACGTCAGGATGTCACAACGTCATATCGACGCATCTGCTTGGCCTGATGACATTTATAGTAAGTTTTACTGACTTATCTTCTACTCTCTGTAAATAAAGTATTCGTCCATGTCACTAAGACCAAGACACTTCGGTGGCTTGAATATTTTTTATGTTATGCCATTGATTTTTACTTATTAGCTCGAGCCAGTGGCGATGTCGGTAAGATATTCGACCGCAGATCAGTATATTCAGGGTTTAAATCCTGGAATAGGAATACAGTCATGTTAAAGACAGCATAAAATGTTATTAAAGTAATAGAGAACAGTAACATATATTTTCTGCTAATGCTATCATGAAGTTAAAATCATTTGTTTTCAAAACGATGCGAAATTTGTGCTGATATGTTCTTAATTGACAACGTTATTGAAATTTTAATGTATGTGGTGCATGCAGAGACACAATACTCCATAACATTGTAGTCAGTAGCTGATTCGCTTACCACAAGTAGGCCTAATAATAAACCGCAATGCATTAATAATAATATTAATAATTTCAGATGAATTGGAAATAGTGGCACAATCGTCTGGTGGATTCGTAACTATACGAAGTGCTGCTACTCACGCTCTACTCTGCTTCAATAACAAGGGACGACTTCGCTTACAGGTGTGTTAACAATGAACAACTCAGCTTAGATGAATCTAACATTTTTAAATTAAATGTAATAATTTTTTAACATTTTAAAATTTCATTTAAAGTCACGGAAAAGATTGATCAAACTAAGAGTCCAACGTATAACTTATGTTTTTATTCTACAATCAATCAATCAGTCAATAAATAAGAATTTAAAGTCTGGTTCCTCGCCCTAAGGCAATTTCAGAGACGCCAAGCTAAGTCTCAATGGCAGATGAAAATTGAAAAGTCACTGTTGCCATTCGTGATACTTTTGACAGAAGAAGGCTTAGGTTCTGGTGTTTTTGTGTAGTGTGATCTTCAGTTGCTCTCTTCAAACTGTCAATAGATCGCGCGTAAATCTTCCGATTTTATCTAAATGACTACTACTATGATTAGCCTATGACTATGTCTATGATATACCTATGACTATGACTATGATAAGCCAATGGCTATGACTATGATAAGTCAATGGCTATGACTATGATAAGCCAGTGACTATGATAAGCCTATGACTATGACTATGATAAACCTATGACTATGACTATGATAAGCCCATGATTTTGACTATGATAAGCCTATGACTATGACAATGCCAATGACTATTACTTTGATAAACCTATGACTATAACTATGACAATGCCTATGGTAAACATATGAATATGACTGATAAATCTATGACTATGACTATTAAATCTATTAGTAATATAATCTAACATTGACCGGCATAACTTAATAATAAAAATGTCATTTTAGACTCTCAATTGCTTAGCCTAATTCTTGAAGTGCATCCCTATTGTAAGAATACTCTTAAGTTGAACAGTGAACTTCATTGAGAGAAGGATTTATTGTGAAAGGCAAGGTCTCCCCGACGCTTAATGAGAAAACACTAAAACAATTAAATTTATTCGCACCGTGCGATGTGATTAATATTCTGTTCAATTGAGAGTTGTGTAGGAGTGGGTGTGAGTGGGATTACACAGATTCATATATTTTACAGAATTTTCTTTTAAAAAAGTTAAGTTTTAGTTGAAGGGTTACGTCTATTAGCATTAAGGTCATATTTAATTTGACAATAAATGAAGATAAAGAAAATTTAGTAGGAATTCATTAGAAATATCCTATAATATACTGCTTGTAGGCGTTTCAGCAATTTAATTACTAGGCCGAATTTAGTAGCATAAGTAGTTTAACCTATATAATTCTGATTTTATTTTTCACTCTCTCTCTCTCTCTCTCTCTCTCTCTCTGTGTCTGTGTCTGTGTCTCTGTCTCTCTCTCTCTCTTTATCTATCTCTTTATATCTCTCGATCTACCTCTCTGTCTCTCTCGCGCTCACTCCCACTCTATGAGAGTCAAATATGTTCGATGATTTGCATGTACTTAATTGTATAAGAAGGCAAGTGGAAATCAGCTCGGTAGCTTTATTTTTCATAAGATAAAGGCTGCATATAAGAATAGATTTGACTGCTCAATTGGTTGATCTACAGAGTATGCTTTAGTGATCGTCATAATGAACTATTTGTATAATTATGTGTCTTGGACAAGTCAATAGGGAGAACATTTTAAAGAGATCTTTTGTCTTGGTCGGTCAAATCAGTCTACACTACAGTAAAACTAAGGCCGTTAATTTAATACAGCGGTTTATACGTCTCATCAACCGTGTCCCAATGGCTTGGTGATAACTTTAAAAATGCCGCTTTTAGAATTAAACATATTCACGCAGTTGTGTACCAGCCGCCTGATGAGATGAATGAATTAAAGCCTCGTACCAGTCTGAGATTCGTCCGTGCAGCCTCGTACTGATTAGCCTCGCCCGCTGACCGCTGTACCATTCTTGACGCTCTGTCTGCAAAATATAGAAGCTTAAATTTATGTCTAATCAACGATTATCTGAAGGTTGAGTTTTTAATCTCAGTGTTTCTCCCACACGCCCACTCTCGTTCTCTCTCTTTTTCTCTTTCGTATCTAATTTTTATACTCGATTACTCTCTCTCTCTCTCTTTCCTCTTCTCTCTCTCTTTATTTCTTCCTCTCTCTCTCTCTCTCTCTCTCTCTTCCCTCCTCTCTCTCTCCCTCTCTCTCTCTCTCTCTGTGTGTTCGTCAGTGTCTAGTATCAGAGCCACGGCATATAAATCGTCATTTTTCAAACCTTGGTTGTCTATGCATGAACACATGAATGCGCCATCAAATCATCTAACACACGTTTTTGCGCCTTACTTCAATAAGAAAGGTTCATTCATCGCAACTTTAATAACATGTTCTAATAACAAATTTGTGGCTTTCAAGGTCTTAAGCTCCTTCAGCTTATAAGCCTAATCTGAACAACTGCAACTATTATTTGAAAATTTCATGACAGTAACGGGCACCTTAATGATAACATGAATTTAATTTTTATGAAGCATTGAATTGCATATCACTTACTTGTAGAAATAGACATGCTCTCGCACTGCACATGCAAAACACGTAAATAAACATGATCTAAAATATGCAAAAGCTGTCAAAGTTAAACTTTCAGCCTACCAGTCCAAGGTAAAACGCGAATAATTGAAACCCAACGCTACAATCTAGAGCATTTATGAAGTCGGGCGGTTGAAACATCTCAAATTTTACCCCGTGGGCTTGCTACAAGCATTTAGGAGTAAATAACTTTAAAATAGACAGATAATGAGTCGGTGCAAGCATGATTGATGAGAGGTAGTGTTCTATGGGAATATTCTCTTAACGTGACACTAGCTTTACTAGTGTGTCACGATTGAAGGGTAAAGACCCACAATTCGCTTTCAGACTGTGAGGTCTGCAGGAGACAACTGTGTTATTGTTACAGCTTAGACTGAAAGACTGAAAAAACAAGTTCATTGGGCAACAGTTTTTGTTTATTTACAAGCTTCAGCGCCTGTCAACCGATGGAAGAACTAGTTTTCCAAATCCAATTTTGTGAACTTATTTCAGACTTACCTGATAAGACCGCGTATTTGGTAAAGAACTGGATTATTGAAATTGAGTTATGCTTCTTTATAACAGCTGCCTACTAAGTAACTATCATTTATATTGATTTTAATTTTGTAATATAAAACTTAGACAAAAACACTAAACATAAATTAAAAATATGCTTAAGAGCATTGTTTCATTGTACAGCGTCAGTACGATGCTACAATGATCAGTATAGGCGATTTCACTGCAAAAGTATACTTCGATTAATATTAATCTAGGTGCCTCTTTCAGGATACTATTACCGGATTCATTTTCAAGCGAAAGCAACCAAACATAATATTTCTGCGAATTGATTTTAAATACTAGCCGCTTTACTATTTGAACTAAACCGTAAGTTTCTCCACAGCTGAATAACACTCTAAGATCTGAATAGCTCAGGGCGATAAAGAGCCGACACCATTGATACAAGTCAAATGAAAAACTCTATTAGCGATCACATAATATAAAAACAACATGAAGTTTTCAAGAGGTTCACCCCTTGTTCGACACCCACTCCCCTGTCGCCGATAAAGGTCCTATCCCTCCATCCATCTTGCCTTGTAATCTTTTTCTTCAGACTTATGGGCCACCGCAAAGCTGCATATTCACTAAGTCGCCTACTAATGCCTCGGGCGATGAATTAAAACTTTGCAACTAGACGAGTTTCAATAATTTATAGATACTTTCATTCTGAAATATTACTACTCCAAACTTTAATCCTGTGTAGTAATTCGCTTGTCGAATCCGTCTGACTAATCTAACCGAGGTTCGAAACCGCTTTGATAAATATTGATAAGATTTGAATCCACAGACGTAAGATTCGAGATTTAATGATCAAACATTGATGATTGGCTTATCACTGGATCACCAACAATTCACATTTAAATATGGAGCCGTAATTAACAGAATTTGAAAAAACAATTTACACTAATTCACACAGGAATATTAAACATCAATGCAAACTGGAATAAGAAACACAAAACTCTCGATAACATTTAGCATATTCATATGGTATCGAAAACTGAGTGAAATAGATTATCAGGATGTTATTAGATGATAATGAATATCGTATACTTTATAGGTCAGCTAATCAAATTTGTAAATATAAATATTTAGGCAATTATTTATTTATTTATCACATCAAACATTTAAAACAGGTAAAGTAGATAGAAAAGCGAAATATGGAAACGTTTGTGTGAAAGGATGATACAGGCTATAAGAGCGCTTACAGATTCCGGATTTAGTTCATTAAAAGTAGAAAGTTAAAATAAAAAGATTAATTAATAGGATTAGACTATACTACGTACAATTGTGAAGGTAATCACAAACATAGAGCTAAAATAAATACGCTAAAATCAGCATGCAAGCAATATAAATATACAAAAAGCAGTATACAAGCAAATGGAAATAAAAACAATTAAAAGCAAGACTTCAAAGATTTACGTATATCAGATTGACATAGGCCCTTTTTAAAGGACGGAAGAGAGCTAGCATTAATGATACTATGAGGAAGGTTATTCCATTTACTAACACATCTATTTTTAAAATGATAACGTTCTGCGTTATATCTAAAGGTATTATGTATACTGCAGCACCATTGTTTCCGGTTTTTCCCGATTTAAAAGTAAAAAATTAACTGTGCGGCAAATCAATGAAATTATTAATTATTTTATAATATGTACATAGGTCAGATATTAGTCTTCGTAGTTCAAGTGACTCAGCATTAAGTATCTCAAGTCTATCAGAATAGCAGAGGTCACTCAATCCAAAAAGACGTTTGGTAAATTTCTTCTGAATTGATTCAATAAGATCAATATCAGATTTACGAAAAGGAGACCATACATTGGAACAGTATTCAATTATAGGACGAACAAAGACAGTAAATTCTTTAAAGAGTAATGTTTTATCTTTTAATTTAAAGCAATTCAAAATAATAGAAGATTTTTTCCTGGCTTTGTTACACATAATTTTGATGTGAGTGGAGAAAGAAAGGTCTTGCGTAAAAGTCACCCCCAAGTCAGAGATTTCATTGATCCTGGTCAAGTTGATAGAATTGAGCTTGTAATTAAATTCTATACACGGCTCCTTACTAAGGCAAAATGACAATACTTGGCACTTGTTCACTGCTGGGTTCAACTGCCATCTCGTTGACCATGCATGAATGGAGTTAAGTGATTTTTGGAGAGCAACACAATCAGAATGCGACTTAATATCAACAAAGAATTTAGCATCATCGGCAAAAAGGAACAAGGTATCGAGCTCAGGACAGCAGAGGTGTAAATCATTGATGTACACCAGGAAAAGTATTGGACCCAAAACACTACGCTGGGGCACACCACTGAGCACAGGAGACCAGTTAGAGTAGGAATTGTTTATTCTAACCGCTTGGAATCTGTCATTTAAAAAGAGAAAAACCAAGATAGAAATTTGCCGTTTATGCCATATTTATGCAATTTAGATAAAAGCTTAGCATGTGCAATACTGTCGAAAGCTTTTAAGTAATCAAGGTAAACAGAGTCAACTTAATGGCCGTATCTTAATTTTTTAGTCAAAGAGTTAAAATATCGTAATAATTGGGAGTTAGTAGATCTTTTGGGTAAGCAACCGTATTGCTTCGAGTAAAGTAACTTATTTGTAGTAAGATAAGCAAGAAATTGGTTTTTAATGATCCTTTCCAAAAGCTTACAGATGATAGAGGTAAGTGATATAGAAAGGAGTAATTTAACGTGTGTAGTTAGAGTGTATAATTATGATAAAATTCCAATACTGCTCAATCGATATGCGTGTATCACTTTGGCGCATTTAATGGTCAAATATTTGTTTGATACTTTCATTAAATCTGATATGGTATTATTTATTTTTTATATAAATATTTTTATAATTTTAAATAATTATAAATAATAATTGCCTTTTTCTCTTTTCAGTTTTGTCACTTTAGTATTTTTTCCAATCTTATTTTCTGAATTTTAGGCATTAATTTATATATATATATATATATATATATATATATATATATATATATATATCTGTTTGTCTGTCTCTCTGTATCTCTCTCAATGTTTTCATTTCATTCGTTATTTCTCTATTATGCTTTTCTTTTTATCTCTTAGTCTTCCGATCGCTTTCTGCAAGTCTCTTACTCCTTTCCTCTTTCTCTTACTCTCATTCTCTCTCTCTCTCTCTCTCTCTCTCTCTCTAGACGTAATTCTTAAGCTGATGGAGAAGAAACAGAGAACGTATCACGATGATTGCTAATTGTTTATCAAGGAACGTTGGTACAATCAACTTGAGCGAACAAAGCCTTGCCGTCTCTGTACCGACCTGTGACCGTAACAGACTTCACTGAATAAACCGCATCAACTTCCACCTCTAACTAGAGATCGGCCAATCGATTAGCCCGAAATAAGGACAATTGCAGAGATACTAATATGAAAAGACTCAAATACATGCTCAATATAAAATCTCAATGTTAAGGACGAAGAAAATGGAAAAATTATAGAAATATTTCTTGTTCAAATTATAATCATATAGATGTAAATCCATTTCCTCGGCAAGAGGAATGTCGGGGGATAGAATTAAGGTATTTTAATGCCGTAGAGAGCACTGGATATATTGCACATTTCTAAAAGGAAGCTACTGGGCTTAGAATATTACAATATAGGGACGTTTATTCTCATGACAAGATAAACCTAGTCAGTCTGCGATGTTGTGAGTTCTAAGTTATAACACTATGAAGCAGTTTGGTTTTCTAGAATCCTCTAAACCGCACTTTACTTGTAATCCCAACGCAGCTAGTTTATCAAAACATCACTACATTAATTAATATTGCACTGTACAGTGATTAATTGATTAACAGTGGCTATTTGTTAACAATTAACTTAACACCAAAATTACGAACTAGCGATCAACTTCTTCAGACAACTGCTTTATAGTACTCGATGTTGTCGCCGATGAGAGCAGAAATACTGTAATTGTTTGTGTTATTGCGCTTGCTGCGAGATTAAGATATGGGTGGGAATTGTGGTGGACTACCTCATGGATTAGGGAATGTGGGAATTGTTACAGACTACCTCATAGGTCAGGGAATGTGGAAATTGTGGTAGTCTGCCTCACGGATGAGGGAATGTGGAAATTGTGGTAGACTCCATCATGAATTAGGGAATGTGAGAATTGTGGTAGACTACCTCATGGATGAAGGAATGTGGGAATTGTTATAGAGTGCCCCATGGATGGCAGTACTAGTACTAATGAATATATAAAAGCTGTAAAGCTAAGTTTAACCTCTGTTTCCGTATCACACGGGATACTGTCAGAGAGGGTCCGGATGGGATTCGAACCGATGACTTCCTACTTCTCAGGCAAGCGTGCTATCCATAACTGACCACTTTGCTCTGCTATCGACTGACCGCTTTGCTCTAGTACCGCCTGTTTGGGGATGAGTTCCCATGCTGAAGTTCTCTAAGCCGAGCTCGCCAGAACTTCGTCATGTCTATACTTTTAGGCTCCAAGGAAGCGATTGACCGGCGACTAGCTGGTCGAGATAGACATGCTGTAGTCATGTTGTATTAAACAGATCTACTTGAGTCGCGTAAACACTAAACAGAATTCCGCTAAACCAGCCATTGGACATTGCCTTCACACATATATTATGTGATCTTTAAGGCGTGTCCCTCTGTTAGACGACAGGCAATTGCTTTATTTTAACTTTTTACATGTTTTGTCAAAAGCTTCCTGTCAATGTGGTTTTAATTGAGCATCGCGAAGTAATTAAAATGTGATTTGAAAGTAATTGTACGTAAATGATATTTGTACTATCCATAGGTCAAAATAAAGTTTTCGCTTGGTCATTTGGTGAAAGAAACTGAGCGCTTTACGAAACTTAAGTTGTTACTGTTTAAGCTCTTAACTGTTATGTCTATATAGCTAACTTTTCACCTACGTTTTGATTTAGGATTTAAAAAAATACGCCAAACGTTTATGTAAATACGCATTATTGTGAAATGATCAACTATGTTGATATCTATCACTTTAATACCACATTTTTAAACCGTTAGGAAATTTAGACCATTTTCCATATAACCATTCCAGTGAATGGCCGAGATTTTACTCTCAGATCAACGCGGCTGGGATTCGAACCCACGAGGGTTCAATTCACCTCAGGCTCTGTCATTTAAAACTTCATGACGTTACCCCTACGCTATCGAGACATTCTATGTGAATCATTCAGAATTATGACATATTTCGTATCACTATTAACGCCCATCCACTCTTATCATCATCAACTCCTGGAGGCTCTGTTAATATTTGTTAACTGAAACTATTTCAATAAGGAACACTCGATATGAAAACTCCGAGAACACTCCCTATACCTAATGATGTATATTGCAGTAGAATCTAAATCAATGAGACTTTCGGAAAATATTTGTGCTAAATCATTTGCATTTTTCTGTTTCAGACTTCACGGAGACGGCGGAACAACCTTTGTCTATTCCGCGAATCCTTTGGGTCCAATTATCACTTCAAATATCAGTCAGCGGAGAATCCAGACTGGTTCATAGGATTCAGAAAGAACGGACGTCCTTTATCCGGTAAATTCAGAACTGACAGCGAGAACGTTTTCCATAATTCACACAATGTATCCTTCCACACCAGTTTGGGACACCTCGAGAAATTCGACGAGAACACGAAAGTCAGAGGCTCAACCGATCATTCGGAGAAGATAAATAGTTTTCCATCAGATTCTCCTTTGTTTGAGAGAAAATTTATGAGAATTAAAGCCATACCAATTCCTTTAGACGAAGAAAATGGAAAACAATTCGACACTGAATCACCCGAAGAGATCTCTAAAAATGATGACGTCGTATCATTACGTCAACGTAGATCTTTAAAGAACAAAAATAAGAAGAAGCCCAGTGATACGTGCTATCAATTTATAAAGACGCTGATAAGACCGAACCCACAGGAATCAGATCACGGGCCTAAAATTGGTATGTCTAAGATGTCCTGGAATGAAAGGAGAATTTTCTTGGAAGAACCTACGTGAGCGTTACTAAGTAACCTGTCATTTAGAAATAACAGCCACTCCATTGGAGTTTTCGAGCCATCATTCCAATTCCAACTGAACATGGCAAAATGACGAAGATCTACATGAGATATGGATACCGTCGAATGAAGAAAGATGATGAGACACATACTACCTCTGCGACGCGAATGGGGGCAACAGTTTACTGGTAAAATGTTGAAGTGAAGGCAACGATGAGAATTTTCGTTTGTAACATCTTTCGATTCTCAATCCTGCAAATGATATTCATATGCGTTAAATAATAGTTTAAGAGGCGTTAGGAGTATGATTTGTAAAAGTTTAGTCGACTTGAAATGTGAATCAAAATTAAAGAATGGAAGTTTAATATTGGGTAAATTGAAGGATAATATAATGTGGTGTTGAATTATATCATACATGGTACTAAATTATATTATTATTTAAACCTAAAGATGTCCTCTTTCTACTAGCATACAGGTGCAAATAATTGTTGCTACATGTATATGTACATATTTATACTTTGATACATTCTATGCTATGTTATGATAAATACTATATAAAAGCCGCAAATCATTTATATTTTACTAAAACAGTATGACTAATTCTATCCAAACATTTGTTGGGTTGCAGAGTCTATCTAGAACTCGACCAGCCGAGGGTTGTATGTATACAGGAGGCCACTCTAGATAGATGAGCAATTCTGTTAATCGTCAAACTGTTGATATTATCAGTTTTTATAAAATTACAGAAAGGGAAAAAGAGAAAATTTTATGAAAAGAAAATTTTACTTATATAAGTACAAATACGAGTTAAACTGGATTTATCACAAGAATGTACAGAAATATCAAACATTGTTACCGTGTATATTCTATGTACCGAGAAAGCTATGCAGTCAGAAATGGTACACGTGTCATGAAAGAAATGGCCTGACATTTGTTTATGATTCCTCACACTTATTGTCATGTATAATTTGTTGTATATAATGTGCAAGTCAATCGCCGATATGTAAATAAAATATCTTCAGCCGTTACTGATAAAATGAAATGTTAGTATTTATTGAATTACTTAGTAATTCGATCTATCTAATTTATTTGATTACTTGATTTACAATTTTCCCTCTCGTGAATTTTGACGAAGAAACTCTATATGAATCTGTTAAAACCAACTCTCACTTCGCTTCCATTAAATCTTCCATTTTGCCATTGACTTGTTGTTTACTTGAAAGTTTTTCACTCTTTTGTTTACTTTTGGTTCTAAACTTATTTTCCGTCAGGGCAATATTTTCTAAATCATAATTGTGTAGTGGGAGCTGTCATAAGAATAGGAGTAATAACTCTGAAGATTTTAGCCTTAGATCCAGAAATTCATTGTAATCTCAAACAATTGCGTCATCAAAATGACAGATTTTCTATACAAAATCTAATAGAAATATATGCATTAAATGAATTGTATTCATTTGTTGTGCAGACACAAGGAGCTTAACATCAAGAACAAGCAATATAAAGAACACTAACAATAACAAAGAGGGTAACAGCCCGATATAACTGATTATTGTGCCGTGTATTAAAGATACACACTTCCAAAAATAAAAATCTAGATTAGTAATATTTGTATCAAAATCTTTTTTATTTTGATTATTTTCTTGCTTTTTAATTTGTTCTCGATTTTATTTCGAAACCGAGATATTTTCAAGTTCGTATACATGTAAATATTATGAAAGGGCATATTCAATGATAGAATATATTCAAAATGGGCTAAAACTTTTCTGGGAATTCAAAATTAATGCAAATGTTTAGGCCTATTGTTATTGTATTCCTATTTAATTTTGTAATTATTGTATTATATTACTCAAACTTAGATTGCCTAGATAAACGGTATTTTTTCTCTTCTCTCTGCAGCAGACCAATCTATCCCTGCAATCTACAATTAATTATAGAAAAAAGTCAGCTTAGCCATATTACACGACCAATTTTAGAAATAATGGCCGCCTCAAATCGTAGCAGTATACCTATGCTCTATGGAGTTTGATAAACTGTGCGCTTCGGAAACGTAAGCTTTTAGTGTAATTCGTCAGTTTGTGTAGCTACCTATGCGATCTCGTGTATTTTGTTTAAACTGCAGATTTCACCTAATTGTCGTCACTCAAATAGTGACTATAGTTCCGATTTATATTGATAGTTAGTTTATAAGTCTATATTTATAATATTAAATTGTTTTTACATTTTAATTTTTTTTACTCTACTTAGTTGATTTGGAATGATAGCTAGTTTATACGTCTATCTAATAGCATTTAGTGATAGATGGTTTGTTAGATCAATTGTTAATTAAAGATGAATATTTTTCTTTTAAAGACAGCAAACGATCCTTTTAAATAATGCACTTATTATAGGTGCAAGAGTTCTTTGTGTAGAAAGTGGTTAAAGTGTTAATACTCTTTCACTGAAATTTAAATTAAACTTCAATTTCGTTGTCAGTCGAGGTTTAGCCAGCATCATACCCTCCAAACGTGGATTTGAATCGAAATCTTTCTTAAAGGAATGCAGCAGGTTACTGACTGAGCTACTACGACCTTATCGTGGCGATATTGGCAAGATATTCGACCGCTGACCAGTATGTGCGAGGTTCAAATCCTAGGCTCACCCGTCAACTGACATCGCTTTTGAGTGAGAAAACTGACGTAACACTAGCTTTATCAGCTTTTTATAAGTAATGCTGTTAGATTTTCAACTTTCGACGTAAAATTTAAGAAAATAAACAGCATATTGTAATAGGAATGTATAGAATTTATACTTTGCAGTCGCTCAGCTC
Organism: Enchytraeus crypticus; assembly: GCA_905160935.1. Taxonomy (NCBI): domain Eukaryota; kingdom Metazoa; phylum Annelida; class Clitellata; order Enchytraeida; family Enchytraeidae; genus Enchytraeus; species Enchytraeus crypticus. The sequence goes on from CAJHZI010000385.1 coordinate 1,001,319, forward strand.
CCACAGCGAATAAGAAATTTGCCGCAGTTAATTTCTACAAATGCGGCCGGCATCTAACTATTTGAAAACTTCCAACTACAATAGCTGCTCACGTCGTGTGAAGCCTGATTTCCAATTGTTTGGTCATGTAACGTTACGCCATGAATAGAAAAACTATTTCGTCTTATATGTGAACTGTCACATACTTGAGCGCCACTGTTGTTGATATTCTTTTTGTTGAAAGAAATTTTAACTTTAAATTGAAGCTTCGAAGCAAAGCCATCGCTTCTCTGGCGACGTAGTTTTGCAAGTAAACACTGTGAAAATACATGACGTTGTGGCATTCGATTTTTATTGCTGTCGCGTATAAATATTATCGTTTGTCGCCATTACGAAGACTGGCAGTGAAACTGGTGCTATGTTTTATTTATGTTGTACTATATTAATGCAGAATTTAAAAATAATACGATGTTCTGCAGATGGCTTGTTGTATTTGTGATAATTACAAATGAATGAAGTCTACAAGCAGTGTTGCTATTGTTATATTATACCCCTATTGGATGGGCTACTCAGAAATGTATATTTCGTATATTTTCACTCCTTAGGTTAGGTATAGTCACTGATAACTTTTTGGCCAATGAAAATGTGGAAATTATCATTCTTAATAATAATATAATAATAGCAATAATAATAATAATAATAATAATAAAGGTTTAACGTCCGTTTCCTCATCCAGGGATGATGTCAGGGACGTCCCCAACATAACTTAGCGGTTCTTGTATAAAGTTCTCTACGCTTAGCATCACACTAGTTTCATTGCTCATTGATCGATGAAGGGTTTCCAATAAAATACTGAAGTTGTAAATGATAAACAGCTTGTATTTCTACCCAAAGAGACATCAGCGACGGATAGGCCATTGGTTGGAGCCTCAAACCTTTTAAATATCGCTTTGTATTTCCGCTAATATTCTAACTCTTCATTTCATAATAAACATAAGTCGACTTCCAATACGTGCGGTTATTGGTGGGTTACTTTAATAATTTCTAAAAGGAATCAAAACTTACTGCTACATCGATTGATATTATTTATATGCCTACTATTAATTTAGTAGTTTAGAGTTGAAAGTGCAAAATAGTTGACATCATCTGAAATAATATGCCATTGTAATAATCAATTGCAAAAACACATATCATTCAATCATCTGCTCTTAGAAAGTTTCAATTAATATTATTGTGCAGAAAGCTCGTACTATATACATGTACGCTAGAGAACTCCATCGATCATCCAGTTGAGCTCACAATATAGGCTAGAAAAGGTTATATCTGACGCTCATCATACATTTCATTAAGAAATACATCTTGAGGAGATAATATAGAAAAATCGGTCATATATCAGAGAACTCCTTCAGATGTTTATTTTGGTATCAAATGAGCTTAATTACAAAACTCATTTCGTAAGAAAAGCTCTGCTTTTAGTCTTTTTATTGAAAACCTAAAACTATTAATACCATACAAGTATTCAACTCACATTATCTAATTGCCAACATATACATTATGATCATTTGTATAAAAAAGACGAGTAAGAGGAATAAAAAAGATATGATGTGTATTTTACTTTCATTTTTATTCTCAGTAAATATATTACGCCATATATTTGAGATATACTTGTACGTCTACTAACTAGCTTTCCTGAAAGAGAACTTGAATTGTTAATTATTATTATTTTACTAATATAATTTAATACCATAGGCTGTATAGGGCCCTTTTCTAAAATACAAGAGAAAAGAGACATTATTCAATTAAAAGTAAAAATGAAGCGACTTAAATCCTCTACAATTTGGCGTAGCTGTAATTATTTAGCAATCATAAACGAATCAAAATCTCGTTGATTTGACTTTTATAGAAGATAATTTTGATAGGCTTAATTCAGATATTCAGATAACTTCGCAAGCACAAAAGTACTTTAAGTTCATTGCAAAAAACATGGCTCTTTAAAATCTAGATATATCTTAGGAAGCCAGGACCTATCTTGTCATACCAGTCTATTTTCTGATAAGATTTTGCGTACTGCTGTCACCAGATATCACTGTTCTACTTTAATTCATCTATAAACCACAGTTCTGATCTTAGCGTAGATTTGTACTACTAACATGGCATTGAAACAGGTACGTTTTACTTGAGTTAAGTGCTATATGATGTTTAATATTTCAATGCCTCATCTACTGCCAAGTGCCGGTAAATTTACTTACATGCTGTGCTTTATGGCGTATGCCACTTACTTATCAGTGTTGGGTCAAAATATGTAATGCAATTTGCAAACATATTTCTAATTTTCTATAGTTTTTCGGTAAGAAGATTGAGTAGATGTTTAGAAATCTAGCTCCTATAAATTTGCTGTCGTTGTAGCCACTCAAACTTTCGTTAAGCAAAGACTCAATTTTTTGTTTTAATTGCTTTAAATTAGCTGACATATTAATTGATATACAGTACTAGAAAATAACGTATACTCTATAGTAAAGTGTAAATGCTACAGCAAACGACAGTAATATGTAATAATGCTGGTAATGCTAAGGTTAAATCAGTTTCCTCACTCGAAAGCGATGACAGTGACGGACGAGCCCAGGATTTAAACCCCGCACATGCTGAACCGCGGCCGAGTATCTAACCGACTTCGCCACTGGCTCCAGCAATTAATAATATGCAATACATGATAGTAATGTGTGAATAATATGCATAGACATATATTCACATCTAATTAACTGTTCCACACAAGAGAGAAGACATTTGTAGATCGGTTGCAAATTCAACAGCTTCTGAAGCAGCTGTAGATGGGGAGCATGGCATCCATCGAATGTGGCGAGTCCACCGTCGGATTAACGATAATAATAATTATCATTAATACGACAGTGGATTCTTATTTTAACTATCGACACGTGAGAATTGTGTTACTGTAGCTAAGTTTAACGTTTATTTCGTACCACGTGTGCACCCACGTATACCGTCAGACTTGACACTTTGTTGCATATTGATTACCGTCACTCTTCAGTCCTGTTACTGTGCATAGAAAACAGTTAAAATATTTGAAAATGAATATAACCAGTTTAACGTCCGCTTTTATCTGAAGTCACTTAGCAATGATTGGAAATCAGGAGATTTGAACCGAGAACCTTGTGGTTAGCAGTCTAATTACATAATATTTGCCTGAGATGATACTGTTCTAACTGCTTACAAAGCAGAACTAAATTTCTGGCGGAGCCAGTGGCGATGTCGGTAAGATATCGGGTTGCGGATCAGTATATGCGTTATTCAAATCCTGTATTCACCCGTCACCAATGTCAATTTCGAGAGATGAAACTGGTGTCAACATTTGCATTAACCTTTTTACCGTCCTTATTAGATTTGATAGAAATACCAATCATTGCTTCCAAATTTGCTTTCTAAGATTTCATTCATTGGAACAAACGCTGACGTCATTTTTCTTCATAATGTTTCATTACCTGAATTTTATTACCTCCAACGTTTCGCATTTTACTGTATTTACCTAGCACATATTGCATTTTCTACTGCATTTAAGTTGAAACTACGACTGTTTTACTGTATTTACCTGCGCATGTTGGTCTACATATCAGTTTTGTGCCCACCCGAAAGGTCTATCTACGTAAGACATCGATGCTGAATAGAAAGATTATCGAGGGATTTACTAAGCAAGGAATTTGTAATTCGCCAAACCTTCAGCGCAAAGAAACAACTAATGCGTATAAAACGATGCCTGAATAAATACGTCATTATTTGCCAGTACAAGAGATTCCTGTTATATGGTTATATTGAACAGTATTTTCTATTTAGTTTGAGATTTTTCTGTTGACATTTCTACATGGGTGAGATCAAACGAGAATGTGCCTTGATAGCTTTATAGTTGAGAGAAATTATTCCGACTTTTTTCAACCGATAGATGCAAGAAACGCAGGATTCAATATATTTATACACTAGACCCAGTATAATGGCGGAGCCAAAATTTTACTGAGAACCATAACAAAATGTTTCAACCACTCTATACCCTATCAGTGTGTTCTTAATATTGTCTTTCTTCAATTGCTTTAATTCTATTTTGCTTTGTTTTTATATTCTATATTCCTATTAACATATTTACTTTTGTAATCTTTGCATATTTATTTTTAGTTTAATATATTCCTTCAATTAATTCTTTAAAATCTTCTGTAATCACATTTTAAGGTGAAATCCAAGCAAAGAGTGCAAAGAGTAGGAACGGATGTATCGTAGAGATTCAGAATTACTAAGACAAAAATTGCATAATCGGCTAAAAATGCAAAGGCCTTTAGAAGTCACCATGAACATGGCTTCATCAATTTGTGTGCTTAACCCTTCACAACATTCATTCAAACTATGTTTCGAATTTACCGAAAGTATCTGAAATAAAGATTATTGATGGTTTGGAAGGTCCATTTATCATTTAATAACTGAATGGAAAGGTCAAAGGTTGCATGTTTGCTTCGAAGAGGGTACTGTCATGGTCCGGCGAATAGTTGCCACGGAACATAATAGAAATGGGTTTGTTGCAGAATAATTGTTGGAAAATACAATGATGAATTTCTCCGCCCATATGTTCGGAGATTTTGTTAAATTCATATCAGGATAATATCGTTGGTCTTTTAAGGCTCTCTTATAAAATCTTCTTTTATTATTTTAATATAGGATTTTTTTGCATTTAAATTATCCTTACCGGAAGAGCTATTGTAAATTTGTTACGAAGTTCCGTTAGTTAAAGCACCAATTTATTCATTTAAATTAATGAGTTACAGTAGTTTAACGATTCAGCTTAATGAGTAGTTTAATCATTAGCTTAATCATTGGTTTAATCATTAGCTTAATCATTAGTTTAATCATTCGTTGAATCATTCGTTTAATCATTAGTTTAATCATTAGCTTAATCATTGGTTTAATCATTAGCTTAATCATTGGTTTAATCATTAGCTTAATCATTAGTTTAATCATTAGTTTAATCATTCGTTTAATCATTAGTTTAATCATTCGTTTAATCATTAGTTTAATCATTAGCTTAATCATTGGTTTAATCATTAGCTTAATCATTAGTTTAATCATTAGCTTAATCATTAGTTTAATCATTAGTTTGCTCAATAACTTAATCATTAGTTTAATCATTAGCTTAATCATTAGTTTAATCATTAGTTTGCTCAATAACTTAATCATTAGTTTAATCATTAGCTTAATCATTAGTTTAATCATTAGTTTGCTCAATAACTTAATCATTAGTTTAATCATTATTTAAAGCATTATCATAAACAATACTTTATTCATATGACAGTGACTAAATTAAAAAAAATTTCCTCTGTAGGCTCCTAATTATTTTACATAGCTTATGGTTTTAACAACTGTTTATTCCCTATAAAGCTAAGTTTATCGTCTGTTTCCGTACCAGAAGAAATGCTGCAAGAAAGGTCTGGCAAAGACTTGAAGCCATGTCTTTCTCTTTCTCAAACAAGCGTATTAACCATATAAAAGGTGTAACCATATAAGATATATTAACCATGTAAGAGGTATAGTTTTTAAACAGGTTTTTTGTTAGGGTTATTTTTATCACCCTATCTGAAATTTGAACTGAAATTCCTAGATGGTTTGTCAACCTTACAAACCTTCTACACCAAGCTAACTTCACCATCCCGCTTTGATGTCAAGAAAACAAACAAGAGCACAACAATCGTGATCTAAGCTTCAGTTCATGAAAGAACCCCAACTGTCATCTGGCCCAGCCTTCATCTGCCCCAGTCTTTATCGGCCCCACTCTTCATTGCCCCACTCTTCAAGATTGGCCCCACTCTTAATTACCCCATTCTTCAAAATTGGCCCCACTCTTCATTACCTCACGCTTCAAGATTGGCCCCACTCTTCATTGCCCCAACTCTTCATTCCCCCACCCTTCAAGATTGGCCCCACTCTCTATTACCCCACTCTGAGAGATTTAAACGAGCAATTACAAGAGTTTTACACGCAAACTATCACGCTCTGCTGTATCGGCTCAATTCTCTGATGTGGGTCTTCCTCATTGAGGTCATCTGCATCGTGTCTCGTCAGATTAATGATCTGTCACACTGGAACACGACACGGACGTTAACGGCAAGATAAATAACAAGAAGACTCGGTCATCCTAGCCCACCCCTATCCAATCTCTCACCCCCCCCCCTTCCCACCCGCTCCCTCCCCTTCGTGCTTCACTGATTAGATCAGAAAAGTTAAATTTAAATCGATTTAGAATAGAATTTAGACCAGTTAAGAGTTTGGGTTTACAAGATTGGTAGAGGTTGAGAAGAATTCACCAATTTTGTCGGGACGGGGTTACGTTTACCCAGCAGGAAAATGAGAAATAGACCCCCTTCCAGGGAATATGTCCTCAATAAGGAGGGATCATTTTAAAATTGTGGAATGAGTAAAAGAGAGAGAGAGAGGGTGAGAAACTGAAATGTTTTTAATATGCTGCCTTGGCACCCTCGTCACATTATCTTGTAATGTTTGGTTTAAGGGAATCAGCTTTTTCTATACATTACTAAATAACTGATGATTTGGAAATAAATTTATTAGGCGTTTTAAGTATAATATAATGGCTGGAGCCAGTGGCGAAGTCGGTAAGATACTCGACCGCGGATTAGTATGTGCGGGGTTCAAATCCTGGGCTCGCTCGTCACTGACATCGCTTTCTATTGAGGAAATAGACGTTAACCTTAGCTTTACTTTTATAGTAACCTTTTTAACGTGAAAGTTTGGGCAACTTTTCTCGTTCACATTCGTAATCTACCTTAGTACCTTTACATAAAACCTCTCTCTAATGCCATAGGGAACTCAACGAGAGCCGTCTGATCGCTCTTATTCTCATACCGGACCCGACATGCTTGTAATTTACAGACGTATAATGATAAGGTCAAGCTAATAACGGTTGAACTAGAAATAGTTTGTCCGTATCTTGTACCACCACATTTCTGTTGATTTAATACCTTAACGATGTTACGCGTTCCCGCCTCTAAATCGGTTCTTATAAATATTCATGCCCCAATTGAATTCAGAGATAAGACCGAGAAAGGAATAGCAAATGAGTAGTGAGCTATAAATAGCAGACCATGTGATTGTTACATAAGAATAGCAAATTAAGAATGATACAATAATGAAATAACACTATAATATCAATGAAATAACAATGAAATAGCAATGAAATAACAATGAAATAACAATGACATAACAATGAAATAACAATGAAATAACAATGAAATAACAATGAAATAACAATGACATACGCAGAAAGTAGAATCGAAATAAATACAATTGGGCACATTAACACAATTGGAGAGATTAAAAATGAGGAAAACCAAGAGTAGATCTACAAAAAAACGACGAATTTATAATCTGCAAATGAATATCCATCTCATTTATGTAAACTTTATTTGTTTCAATTTCATATTTCAGCCCTAGTCTCTAGTTAAGTTCAAGCAATATTTTTAAAATGTCTAATTAAATTTTAGATTACATCGATGCTGATAGTTGCACAGTATATTTTGCACACTATAAAACTTCCTTTAAGCCTTTAATCCCTATTTGGAGTTAACACAAAGGGGTTAGATATGAAATATATTTTGCACACCACATATACATGTAGGTCCAAATGAAAATTATTGTATATGCCAGTCTTCTATTATCAACATTGTGTAGCATCTCAACTTTCTCTTCAACCATGGACTTCTAGATAATTTATATATAATATAGCATCTAAAGATGATGATATATACATTATATAAAGGTGTCCATGGTTCAACACAGCTTTACCTGAAGAATCTACGGACAACGACATGTGCTGAATGAATATCCTCAGCATCATGCTCCGATGAGGAAACGGGTATTAAATAGTATCACCGTTATTAATGGTAATTTCAGAGAGTTCAACGTTCTGTACTTATTTAGACCTAGTTTGAGCTTATCTTAGTTCACCTAGCAATTATCATACCCGCAGTCAAGCTCAGCAGTACAAATTCCTACTACTCGAAGAAATTCACTTTCAAACACAAGCATCACTGTGGTCCGAGCTACGCAGGTCTCGTAGAAAATTATACGTTTTGAGACAGGCTCCATTATAGGCTAAATAAATAGCTACTCCCCTCGGGCGGTATTCAGTGTCCTAAATCAGCCATTATTACAGACATTCATAAAGTTGATGCAGCGCTGTTCGACAGACCATGCGGGCATTGTATACACCGTTCTCTACGAGAGCTTCAGGTCTGTTCTTCTTCGTAGATAGATGTCGCTGACGCAGCGGTAATTCTAACATTTCTGCAGACTTATATGTCTGTCACCGAGTCGGTATGTTTTGATTGAACATTTTTGTTTAATGCTTTCTAAACTTACCGGTCTCGATTGAATGGCCTAAACGGCAGCATGTTTGTCTGATAGATAAAGCAGCCGAAGAGTTAGTATACAGTCGAGCATGTGTTTGATCATTTTTAAAGAAACTGAAGATTAACTGACGAGCCAAATGGGCCTTCAGAAGTTCAGATTAACAAATTGAAAAGCGTAGGGCGTTAATAATTATTACTTAATCCTTACATATAAAAGTAATACAGGTTATTTATTACTATTGATCTAAACATGTATATGCAATCATTCGAATTAGATATAAATGTTAAATATTTATAAATAAAAATAAAAAGAAGTTATATAATCAAATAATATAACAACAAAAATTAATAAATCAAAATAAAGAAAATTAAAAACAAAATAATAAAATTACTAGAGGATATCAATGAAGCTTACTACATATTATATTGTCTGGTTGCCATCTAAATTATGAATGTCGTAAAATACCGTTTATTGAATCGTTTTATTTCCTACATGAACCTCTCAATTCTAAAGTAAATTAATATATAGTAATTAAATTATCTATAGATAATTAGATAATATAATTTACTTGATTTATCATTGATTAATAGTTTTCGTGTTAATTTTTAGCTAAATATTGTAGTTCGCAAATTATGAAATTTCTCAATTATGGTAAAGTATTGTATGATGTAAATGTTAAGCTGTTGGTGTCCTGCTCGATAGCCTTAGGGCTCCTCAGGAAGCCACGAACCATTGTTTACTGTCGCAGTTTATTGTTTATTGTTATGCTATTTTGTAACGTGTAGTGCTTGAAATAAATAAATAAATAAATAAATGGTGACAAAAATCAGTACCACTTATGAATAGAACAAAACGGAAGCTCATGTAAAATTACGCAACCATCGATCACTTGTTCGCTGTGGTGCAGATTGCCTATTCCTAGGCTAGTGTGATAAGAGTGGAGGCATCTTGATTACTGATCAATATCAGCAATCATCCAATCAGTGATCGATATCGTCCCATCGATCACTCAATCTTCATTATCTAGCCGAATTCTAGTCAACCGAATAAAAGGACCGCCGCTGAGAAATCTAGTTTAACCGTGTCACCATAGATTCTATATTGACTGGATGTCTTTAATAGACGTTTATTGTTAAATATTCTCTCTCTTTTTCTCTATCTATCTATCTATCTATCTATCTATCTCTCTCTCTCTCTCTCTCTCTCTCTCTCTCTCTTAGTGCACTGCATACTGGCAGGTCCGTGGTATATAACGCCGCCACTCATCTCTATCTTCGTTTTCCTCTTCATGTCCACATAAGAGTGGATCTTTAAGTCACCAGTAAAACTCCTTTTGATGTATCATGATTCTTGGGGGATTCTGCTTATGACGAGGTGGGCTCCCCTACGAGTTCCTCAGCTTCGATTAACATTTAGTGGACAGGAGAGTCATTCCCTGCGAACACAATCCTGCTCATCCAATATTCAAGGAATATAAAAAAAATTTACGTGTGGTTATTAGTTATGGTAGTTATGGAGTCAAACTGGTAAAACTACTAAATCTGTTTGTAAAGAACGATCTGTGAGCATTTTCGTTACTTTCTAATAACAAATCAGACTAATTTCATATTTAGTGTGAACGCTCATCTTGTTTGGCTTTAAATTTGATTACATTTTTGATCTTGTTCAAATTGTTGCAAACATAGCCAATAAAAAATGAAAAGGAAGCAAAATGAACACTTGTTGAAAAAGAGCCGAGATTCTATGAGTTACACGTAGTACTGTGAAAAATGATTAATTAAGAAGAATTGTAAATATACATGTATATTCCAAATTATAAATAATACCATAAATTATTATTAACTGTAAAAATAAAATGTATCACAAATATATTAGGTACTGGTACTACACTAATTTCTATTAAAAGTGCTAACTAACTAAAACTAAGCATATGTTATCGTAATTAAATTAACGTAAAGTTATAAGCCTAACATGCCTCTCCTAAGTAAATGAAAATAAAAATAAAAAGCTCAAAGGGTTGAATAAACAGCGAATAGCAAGAAAAAAGCTTTGAACAAAGTAATGCTACAATGTTAATGTAAACAATGTTAAAATTTCAACCATTTTTCAAACTCCAAACATCAATAGCGATTAATATCGAGCAAGGATGGAATTTAAAAAGCTCTCTTGAAGATAAAGATAAATGATAAATACGACAGGATCTACTGTTTTTTAGCATGTCTAGGTTTTATTACTAAGATTTTATCAAATTGCACAGCATGCGAAATGTAATTCATATCAAAACGGTACAATTTGGTGCAGACATAAATGTTGTAACTCATCTAGATATAAAACTACCAGCAACACTTGAACCGTGATAAGTGCTTGGTCAACAACTGCTACGTGTATAAATTGAGTGCATCATTTGCATTTAGTAGTTTGTTTTCACTTTATTTCTGTCTCGTATATAGTCAATGGAACAATTAAAACTTGTATAAGCCTAATATCCCCAGTTGAATAATGATTCTTTCATTAAAGGTCTATAGTTTAGCGCCAGTCTCCTACTTCGAAAGAATGTCAGTAACGTACGAACACTGGTTTTGAACCGGCATCTGCCTAACCGCATTCAACTACTTAGACTATCATGTAACCGACTCAGCCTCCGTTCTCTTGTCTGAGGGACCTTAAAGTAAACACTGATTACAGCGAATATTAACTTTAAACGGATTTATTTTAATTATTAAACTTAAATATAGATCGAATGTAAAATTTAAAATTTGAAATAGTCTTTTACAGTTTATAATCCATTTTAGAAAATGGATTATAAACTATAAAAGACTATTTAAAATTTTTAAGATTTTCAAATTTTCAAGTATCTAGAGTCCTACCATTCTTCAGGATTTCGTGTAATTTTTCTTCAACATTATTCTGAAAATGCTTTTCCATAGCACTGACTTTGTTACACAATAAGATGATCTTTACTGCACATTGCAGCTTCATCACGGTGATTTAGCAAAGTAGCGTAATTTACGCTACACGCTTCCGTGTGTCCAAACATAACGTTACAATAATTAGAATGTTACAGTCATCAATGACAACATCAAACACTATTGAGACAAAATCATGTTGGCGAGCAAAAAGAATGTCCAAAAACGGTTAAAATTCCAAAATCCAGAAAACCATTCCAAAGATATACATGTATAAGTGATTAAAGAATAGGAGGTTTGAGCGCTGGTCGTAACTCATGGACACTGGATGGAAAAGAGAGATGGAAGAGATAGGTCTTCAAATGCCTTTGGAACTGTTCATAAGAAAGCAAAGGTCGATGTAATTTAAACGAAGATTTATGAAGATTGGATGGAAGAGAATTTCAGATCTGTGGTGCAGCATGCTGGAAAGAACGATTAGATAGCTAAGAGGGTGAAGGTAAGCTAGGTCTCACAAGAGTAAGTAATTTAGAAGACCGAGTAACAACAGGCTCCATCACTTTAATCAAGTGAGACATACAAGTTTGTCCAAGGATGGTGATGGACTTATAGGTTAAAGAAGCTGTTAAAGCAAATGATACTCTCTTTAATCTTTAGCCAGTGCAAAGACTTTAAAATAGGTGTAACATGTGAGTACTTAGAAGTACTCACATGCCCAAAGTCTCCAAACATTGAAAATAATTCATCAATTATCAGTTGTGTTGCATAAAGGCCTACTAACATGATGATTAAGATGCATGAGAAGCTGGCTTTAGATGTATTTGAAGAATTTGTATTTAGATGTATTTGAAGAATTTTTATTTAAATGCATTTTAAGAATGTTTATTTAAATCTATTTGAAGAATTTTTATTTATATGTATCATGTATTAGAAGAACTTGCAGTAAGATGTATTTGAAGAATTTGTATTTAGATGTATTTGAAGAATTTTTATTTAGATGTATTTTAAGAATGTTTATTTAAATGTATCATGTATTAGAAGAACTTACAGTAAGATGTATTTGAAGAACTTGTATTTAGATGTATTTGAAGAATTGTATTTAAATGTATTTGAAGAATTAGTATTTAGATATATCCTGCAGAATTTGTATGTAGATGTATTTGAAGAATTTGTATTTAGTTAGATGTATTTGAAGAACTTGTATTTAAATATATTTGAAGATCTTATATTTAGATGTATTTGATCGTGGGAGTGCTCATTGAAGAACTTGTACGTTTATCATATTTAAGAAAATTAAAATCTTTCTGCTGTACTTTAGTTGAAAATGTTTCTTTTCCTAAAAGTTAAATCGAGTTAAAAGCTTTCACTGGTAAGATAAGAGCCAATAAAAGTTAGAATTCTACTGTCGCTATGACAATATCGAGCACATATAATTGTCAACAGATCACAGAAAACAATTCGCAGGTGGCGAATAGCCATAGTGCAACTGTATATTTCATAATATTCATACGACACCTCACACTAAACTTTCTTGCTAAGAATCATAAAGAAATCTGTACGTGTCGTAAATTAAGAGAGAGAGTTTAAGTTTATTTCAGAATCACACGCCACTACAATATTGCACACTAGTTATAAAAAGTCCAAAGTAATATACAGCATGAATTCATATCAGAATAAATATTTCAGTCAAAAACATAACCAGCACATAATTAATAATTTGTCTATTCTATCAGTAGTAGCAGTTCTATGTATTTGATCAGAAATAGAGGCTACCAAAACAGCGACTAGCGCCATCTAGTTGGTTACCTCAAAAGTACAAATGAAAACTTACAAATTAAATTTTAAAGATAGTGCAAGTCAACAGAAAAATAACATAAAAACATAAACTTGTGGGATAAAGCAAAAGAAAGGAAATCAGCTATTCCATATTCACAACGTCTTCCTTAATTTCTCTTAAATAAATATTGGTGGAACTGATTGCTTGAATGTTTTGAGGGAGCATATTCCACAAATGGGAACATATGTAACTGGTAGTTCTTTTTCCATAGTTAGTATTTGTATAAGGTTTGTATAAACTCAACGGTTTCCTCATATTAAAATGGGAAAGAGAATTGGCGAAACTAATCTTGTCTGTGAACATTTTGGTACTTTTTCCGGGCTATGAATACATAGATGAGCAAGTTTCGATAGCTTAAAATTACACAGTTGGCGTAGAGGAAGTGAATTTACTATTTCATATAATTCAGAAGTTGTAGTTGTTAATTTTTTCTTAAATAGAATTCTTAGTATAGAATTATTCACGGTTATCAAATTACTCATGTGAGTGGAGTAGGTATTTCCATAGATTTCAATGCAATACTGAATCTGACTATGAATAAAAGAGTAGTAAATTTTTTTGAGGCATTGTTTTGGTAAGAAATCACGAACATTATATAAAATACTGATAAAACCTTTTAGTCTACTACATACCATATCAACGTGGAGTTTCCAAGTAAGGTTTTCATCGAGTATAACCCCTAAATATTTAACTTTAGATGTTCTAGAGATCAGGACATTCTCTAAAAAGACTTCAAGCTTTTACGGTATACTATAACTTTGGTTTGCTTTATGAATAATCATATAGCATGTTTTATCTAATTTTATGCAAACTTTGTTAGCATCGCAAATTAAATGAAGATATGAACCAAAATGTCAAAATGGCTTATTTGAACAGCTTATTCGAACGGCTTATTTGAACGACTTATTTGAACGGCATATTTGAACGTCTTATTTGAACAGCTTATTTTTGATGGCTTATTTAATTAAACGACTTATTTGAACGCCTCATTTGAGAGGCTAATTTGAACGGTTATTTTATGGACTTATTTGAATGACTTATTTGAACGGTATATTTGAACGGCATATTTGAACGGCACATTTGAACTTGATTGACCGATTCTTTGAAACTCACATCCTTGGCCATAGTTATGCCTAAGAATTTTACAACTAACAAAACTTGGAACAATGAGGACGGCGATGAGGAGACAGATCTGAAAAGATATTTTTCATAGAAAAAGGTAAAATTATGGTTTTTTCATCTTAGCCTTTTTAATCCAATCAGCAGTTTGATCGGTGGTAAGAGCGGTATAAATAAAATGCAATCAATATTTGTAACTTTGATCACTAGCTTATCACCATAAGCTAATCTAAAGCAAACAAACCTTATTTGGCTTAAAAAATCCTTTACCGTATGGAATAAACATTTCAGATATGAATTTAGATTCACATACTTTACGTGTTAAAATGTTTAAGTTTTTGAAGTTATATCATTTCGTATCAATTATCCCAGTTTAGTTGTATATCACGGTAGGCTGCGCATGTGTTGTGTTCGGGACACTGAAGAATACACTAACCGTTAACTGAACTGGTCAAAAGGAGCGACTAGGCAAGAACTAAGGAAAGCAACGGTAAATCCCCTCAGAAGCCATATTCATTCCCAAGCTAGAGGTTGCATACGGTATGGATAAAGCATTGCTTTTTGTAAAGAGATTAACTTGTTGATTTATGGAGTGCTCTTGAATTATGGAGACTCTGAGTATGAATATGTGCTTTGGGCCTGCTACTTGGTAGAACAATAGAGAGACGCTGAATGATTGTCCTGAATATAAAGATCATTTGCAGTCATGTTCTGCTCTGAACTTGCTCTCGGCTTAGACTACTCTCAACACACCTGAAAATAGATTAATAGTGGCTCCAGCTGTTGAATGAGTATAAAAATATTAAATTATCTGAAACTGTTCAATAACTACTGTTGTATAGTGGTGAGTACAGTATTGTGACTCCAGCTTTTGAATTAGTTAAAAACATTATATAAAAATATCTGTAGTACAGTATTGAGTATTGTAGTACAGTATTGTGGCGCCAGCTGTTGAATGTATTAAAGATATATCATCCTCATCATCTTCTTCCCTTGAATCCCAGTTTAACAAAGATCGGGATACGAATAGACTGCCTCAAATCATCTCTGTCCTACATCAGTCAATTTGAGACTTTTCTATTCGTAAAATTTTTTGTAGCAATTTCTGGAGCCTAGGCGCTCACCAACTGAATGCCCTTTCTGACGTTGGTGTGGATCTTAGTGCTTTAGTCGCCTTCTGCGACACGTGCAGTCATAGGTTGGTCAATTCTTCAAACAACCCGGACACAACACGGGTAAACGAATGAATGTAATAAAGACACTATAGTAAAATGTCAGAAACTGCTAACGAATTATGATTGGGTCTACTGTTGTAGGGTATATTGATTGCATTGCATAATTTGATAAAGACACTGATGACCTGTAGGAAAACAATTCCATGACTCTGGAGGATTCAGGAGTCCGTTTGAGAGATCATTTAATGTCGATATTATTTAATGCTGATTCTTTTAAGCCAATAAAAATTTGAATTAAAAAAAAATTTAAATTACTTTCAATACATATGGGGTCTATCTTTATTTTCGAATAATGATATCTGAATTTTAGAATTCAAGATATTGTCTAGCTGAATTATCGATGAATTGTGCTTTAATTAGTCTAAAATTACGCTATAAATCCTAACTAACATCAATCTTTCTCACAGAATTTGGTTACAACTTCCACGGCACAATTCTGAAATTACGGGTTAAATCGTTAAAGAAACAATAATATCGTAAGTAGGAACAAATAAACCTTTGATAAAAACACCAGAACGCATGTGATAGTTGTAGAGATATAATGTAACTGCTGTTGTCTAGTGAAATTCAAAGAATATTGCGTTTTAAAAAAGATATGGATTTTAGCAAGGTCTGAGAATAGGGTGTGAAAGCGAAGTTATTGGTTACCCTGCTAAGAAAAAAATTATTTTAACCTAATTTCATTCTATATCAGGGTTGGAAATAGTAGCTTTTAGATGTACTATTTTTATGTTTTTAATTATATTAAAAATCTAAGTAGTTTTTGACAATTTAATC
The DNA here is from genome assembly GCA_905160935.1 of Enchytraeus crypticus. Lineage (NCBI taxonomy): Eukaryota > Metazoa > Annelida > Clitellata > Enchytraeida > Enchytraeidae > Enchytraeus > Enchytraeus crypticus. Next base: position 1,017,587 of record CAJHZI010000385.1, read on the forward strand.
AATTGACATCTGACAATTTGACATTAACAAGATTTGATTAATGCAACAGATTAATAGTTAAGCAATTGGTTAAGTCATAGACGAGCAAATATGGCAATATTAAATTTTACATTTCGGATTATGATTTCAGAGATTTCGAGTTTTTAAATTAACTGTGGAAAAAATCTAAAAACCGAAAAATCCTTAAAAGAACTTTAAATCTTATTTTTAAAGTAGGTTTTTTTCATCCCTGCTGTATATACATCATTATCACGACCTCTTTTATCGCTCGCATTATAGTATCTTTCTCCCTCCCCAATCAAAATTTTTCTAAAGTTGACACTTCTGATTTAAAATTGTCTGTTCGCCCTGGTTTATAAATAATCAAAAAGAATTTCTTGAACTACGTAAACAAGTCTGGTAAACAGATCTACAATTAAATGAAAGCAGTATATAGCAAAATAACCTATTTTGATCTTCTTCAATAAATATTTCACTTGTGGTTGTTGCAAAGGTTTGCTTACTCATTAGAGGTTAGTTATTTTTGTCTTGAATTGTCAACGTCAACTTTTCCATTACAAAAAATTTTCTCTAGCTGTGCGACAGTATAGGCATTCAATAAGGTTGAAAAATAGCGATTACGAATGGTCTAATAAACAGAGTTTCAAAAGAACTATTAGTGTTAATTGTTTATTATACAAAGTACAAAACATCGATACTTTACGTTTTAATTTAACCGTTGAACAAATACATTACAAATACATTAAATGTAAAGCTATACACTTAAGAAAGCAATCAAATTAGTTATTCTCCAGTAATAAATTGCTTTGCACACGGAAATTCCAGATTATTTTTTTAACTGTGCCGCTTTCTTCCTTTTAAATTGGTCATACGCGTTGAATAATTCTAGAGTATTTCTCACTCATTCAATAGTGTAGAGGTACTGTAGCCTATAGCTACAGATTAGCATGGCTTCTGAGATTGTTTCTCTTTACCTTCCTCAGTTCTTGATTAACTTTGAGTGTCGCTTCTGACGATACTTACAGTTTACTCTTCATTCTTACAGTTACTGTTGATACTTACAGTTTACTGTTCATTCTTCAGTGGCTCGGACACAACACGGGATTCTAATTACGGTATTAGCTGTTAGTGACTTATTCATGGTTATGATATAGGACGCTACGTCAATGATTTTTAAATCCTAATAATGGTGCTGATGTTTTAGCTCAACCACCTGCGTGGTTAAGTCTAGCTTGACCTCTAGACTACAATGAGACTGTTAAATGAAGCTAGATATTTCATTGGGGAGGAAAGTCTATTTGATCAAAAAGCTTAATTACAAACATTTAAAGTTATCAAGGTTTTCTTTGATAATTTTACTCTTACTTTTCTATTTTGATATGACTTCATACTGTATATTATTTTGGACTTCATATAACTTGTATATAATATTGTAGTGGCGTGTGATTCTGAAATAAACATAAACTCACTCTCCCTCCCTCTTTCTCTTACTTTTATCAGCTTCTCCCAAAACCGTAATCTAATAGGCTAATCTGAACTTGTTGCTCAATTTACCTATATTTTTTCCAAAAGCGACGAGAAAAGTTGAACCTGTAGCATGTCGGTTGGTAAGTTGTCTGACCGTTGATCAGTAGGTGTAGAACTTAAATCCAGCTCTCGCCATATCTCTAATGTGTTTTCGAGCCAAGAAACTAACATTTCAAAACTTGGATTTAGCTTATTTCATTTACTGGTAATTAGGCCTACAAATCGATTTTGTCTTTAGCATAATAGTGTTGCTAAAAAGAAGGAGGAAGAGCGAACCTCATCCATCCGCTGATACTTCTAATGTTCTCTTTAAACATTCCAATAGAAAAAATTAATCAGTTTACTTGAATACAAAGTTATGAAGCTAAAAATGCTCGAGATTTACCCACTGGCGCGCAACGAGGTTGCCATCTCTTAATAAATCAAGTTTTACTTTCAGTCAGTGGGGCCACGCATGCTCCGGTCATTCAGGATCTATGCATTAGCATGTGCCAGAGCTCCTTTCTGATTGGCTGACTCAACTTTCAGTCTACTTTTGATTGGTTGCCCTGATGACTTCACGTGTTGTCGGATTTTTCTCTACGTTTTAATTCTACGCTTCTTGCTATGATGTATTTGGACATTTTTGGACCAAAGAACAACTTTTCTTGACTTTGAGAATCATCGTAAATATGGAGCAATAAACATGGAGCAAAAGTTTAAGCAAGATCATTGGCCTAGTCCGGTTGGTTTCGGTAAAGTTTGACTTCATGGAATGATTCTGAAGCAGTCGAAAAGGCGCGTGTATAAAATGTTTAGAAATGAATAATTTTTATTTATAAACTTTTTTACCTTTCAAATTTGGACCCATTTTATAGTTTTTTTAAGAGTGCGAAGAACATAACCTGATAGACTTTGTTTGTATTTTTTTATGCATTCATAGAGTCTATCAGGATTCAACGACCCACTCATTGAGTGGGTCTTTGAATCTTGTAACATACCTAATCTCGGTTTCCTCAAATTCTACTTCATTTCATTCTACATTCTATGACCTCCCTTAGTAAACTGTCCACTATGCATAGAATATGTCCTACCCAATTCTTTTCCTATTTCTTACAGCGTTTGCAAACTATCTATTTGTACACTGTCTCTGGATAACTCATTCTTTTGTAGCTTTTTGGGTCCAACTAATCTTTTAATAGTAAAATATATATTGCTAAATTTGAATGGAATGAGGTCAAATGTTTCATTGCGTCCATCCTATTGGAAATATGGATATCAAATGGTGTAGCCAGTAAAATTTTTCATGGGGTGCAGTGGGGTAGCTGCTTCAAATGATATGGTGGCACTGTGGAAGCCTAAAATTAGAGTGGATAAGGCATAGGCCTACGTGGATAATCACTACACATTTCATTGGACGGTAGATCAGTTGGGTTGTCAGACCTTTCATTCAGGGGACGCTGTACCCACCGTGACCCCCTTCAGGTATCTAACTAATCGACGAAGGCCAAAAGAAAATGAAGAGGAGGCCTGTCAGTCCCCTCCCCCCCCGATACTCAAATCCTTACGATTTCAACCAAGACGTTTATGGTTTCTCAAATTACTTGCTGCCGTTTTGATAATATTAAGCGTTTAAAATTTTGTTTTATTTATTTATTTGCGGAGACATTAATACTGAGTCTGTTTTGTTGATTGAGCTATCTCAAACATAACTACATAATTACATGTAGGCCTTGTTTCATGTAGGAATGTTTGAAATTACGTTATGTTTGTAATCAGGTTGCTAAATCAGTAAATGTATCCTGCTTTCTGCCTACATTTATTCTGTCTCCAAGCATCGGAAGCTTAATTCATCACAACTCAGAAATGCGTCTCTTTCTCTCTCTCTCTGTATTTCTCTCTCTCTCTCTCTGTCTATCTATCTATCTATCTATCTATCTATCTATCTATCTATCTATCTATCTATCTATCTAGCTATCTATCTATCTATCTATCTATCTATCTATCTATCTATCTATCTATCTATCTATCTATCTATCTATCTATCTATCTATCTATCTATCTATCTATCTATCTCTATCTATATCTCTCTCTCTCTCTCTCTCTCTCTCTCTCTCTCTCTCTCTCTCTTTTAATCAACGGAATTCACGAAATATTTTCTCTTCAGTTGCTACAACGTTTCTGTGTTTACGTTTCACTGATGCGACTGACATTTATAAACAGGCGGCCTTTGCGTTTACACTGCACAGCGTAAGAACTTGCATCATACATGTAGAGTAGACCATGTAAAGTAGACCAACTTGTTCAGATCCTCATTGCTGTCTCGTGAACTCTTGCATTATAGTTAGCAGATAGTATTGATGTACCGAGAAATCAGTTTAGTTTCACAGAGTCGTTTTAAAATATTATCTTAAAAAATTCTTCAGTATATGTATTTAATAAGCGACAGTTCTTTACATTTAGTGCGGTGTATTGTGGCAAACTCGTGTGTGGTATTTTTCAACTTGCAGTGGCAAGAAAAGTCATGTTTTCCAAGATTTCATAATGTAATTACAACAGCACATTGGCTATCATGTTACAAAGTTAACAAGGTTTGCTAGAAAAACGAACTCGCGCCTCCATTGTAAATGTGAGAAATATTTCGCTACCTATTTTACGATAAGTTATGTGATATCAATACCAGATAATAAGTAAATATAAAATTAGTTAAATAATTGATGTAAAGGGTCATGTGAACAATGTACGAAAATTAACCTAGACTTGAATGATTGATTGATATACATGTACAACTATGTGTCTGTGTGTCTTAGGCTCTACGAGTGTCCATGTATTATTATCAGCTGAGGATGGAAACTGAAATCAATGTCTAATTTATATTAATATATTAATTTAATATGATTTAGTAACTCTATTTGGTCTAGAGATTGTCCGAAAAATACTGAATACTGTTTAAGAGGCTTAAGACATTTCATTTATTCGACACAGCTTATAGTAAAATCAGAAACCCAGAGCTTCATTTAACACCAGTTTCCTATTTCGATATGTCAGTTTATGAGCAAACACTAGAGTTGAACGCTTCGCCTGCTCCTCTGCAGACGAACAACTATAACCAGTGAGCTATCGGCGCCGTCCGGCATCGGAATTTCCTCCACAACCCGGATTTCTGTCCATCCTCTTTGGTTCCGTTTTCTGAAGCTTGTTAATCTTTCTTAAATAAACTCCCACAGTCTGACTGATCCACAGCAACTCCTTGTGTGTGTATATATATATATATATATATATATATATATATATATATATATATATATATATATATATATATATATATAACTGACGCTGAAAGCTAATCGTAGTTTCTGTAAAGTGGTGTCTTCTAGAAGAACTACCGGGTAATGTTTATGTCAAGATCCGGCTTCAAAAAATTATTAATATTTACATTATTGTTAAGTTGTTATTAATTTTTATTAAACGACGCTTATTAGATCAATAAATCAATATCGACAAACTAGTTCAGTATTTATCTAACATCCATGAAAGAATAAATAATAGAATCAAAATTAAGTTTTGAGTTATTAAAATTTGCATGTGTAAGTCTAAAATAGTTACTGCTATCTCTTTTTTGGAAAAGCTTTCCGAAGGATACTATGAAGGATACCATGATTTTTGTTTCTCAAGCAGCAATTTCATATATTTGGACACAAACATGTATTAATATTGTATATATTAGTTTCATTTTTCTATTGTTCGACGCTTACAATAAATTAAAATTAAGAATTAACAAAGATTATGAAAAATTTGGCATAGGCCTAATGAAAGATATAATACCGAAACTATTGGTATATTATTTGCATATTAAACCTACAAGTAATATATTATTGACATTTACTATTAGCATTGATGTATCAGTCAATCTATGAAATTTAGTTTTGGCGAAAAATGTGAGTTATAGCAATTTGCTTTACTCTCATGTGTTACAAAGTTCATCATAACAATTGCACACCAGCCCTCTATGTCTACAACTGTACACTCTGTTGCCAGCACTATTGGCTTTCAAGCCACAGTGTTAGAAGCTTGTTACTTAATCTGTAATAACTTTTATAATATGGCTATATAAATAGTTCTATAGTTAGATTACTTGTACATGATAACGGTTGCAGACATTCACTTCATTGACATGTATGTAGAACGTTTACCTTTAACCATATATTAACAATGTAACATTTACTTCTTCCCGTCACTAACATCGCTTTCGAGTGTGAAAACTGACGTTAACATTTGCCTTTACAGTGATATACTGCCCGATGTTTCTGATATTCTCTGCAGATGCAGAAGGGAAAGTTATACACAGATATTTTATGGTATAATTTGTAACAATGTTCCAATTACATCCAGTTTAATTTACTGCTATTTAATCCAAATGTTGACGTGTATTTGTGGACATTTCTGCATATTAACTACTTGCAATTGGGTCAAGAATTAGTTTTATATAGAACGCCTGACGGTTAGAAAAAATGTTCAAGCTAAAAATTACATCCTAGAAATGATTTTATATGAACTGAACTTTTATCTGCATTTGACATGAATTAAAATTGCATTATATCGTAGTCAGAATTGCAAGTTAATGCCTAGCAAGACTAGTTATAACAGGCCCAAAAAGAATAAGTAGAATAGGCCTAATATGACTAGGTGTAAAAGGTCTAATATAAGTGACTAGTGTAGGGCTGCATCTTTTTTTATTTAATTGGATTACCCTTTCAATATTCTAGTTTATTGTATGACTTCTCGATGTTAAAATTTAGTTATGGAGCAATTCTGAAGGGACGTTCCTTACCATTTTAGATCACGGTTGATTCTCAAAACTCACCCTGGAAGTCTAAATTTGTGTTGAAGTTAGATTTTAAAAGCTAGTACACATATACACTTATTTACTTATTTAAAATTGGGACTAGTCCGTATATGAAATGAATTATGTACATTTTAGATTATATTCAATTGAAAGTCGTCACTTATTGGTATTCTACTTATCTACCTGCAGTCCATTTCTCTGTCAGATAATGCCTACAACATTTTAACTGTAACTAACTGTTAAAATTAACTTGATCTGGATAATCATGCATTTAATCTTTAAATAACGAAAATCAAGGAGACTATTATGCCGTCATTCGGGTCGGCACGACATGCACTTCCTGTTTCTGGAAAAGGAATCGTAGGAGTCAAATCTCGAGCATCATCTAGCGGACAACCTTTTCCACGAGTCACCTCCCTTAAATCCATATCCACAAATTTTTCCATGGACTTCGGTGCATATCTTCTCTCCACAAGCCCGCCTGTTAATTTCGCTTGTAGTTACGCGGAACCAGTCTATGACTCTTGTGCCTCTAAATTGGAGGGCAGTGACGAAGCGAAATCGAAATTATTCAGTCATATAGCGAGCGATCAGCAGTTCCTAATCAACCGCTGTTCGGATTTAAGTGAGCATAAAGGAACCCACGATGGTCGTATAAGAGATACTTCTCCGTCGTTTGCAACGAGAGCATTTGGACAGATTTTATCAGAGAGTACATATCTTAACGCAGGCAGATCTGGCCGCAGAGTTAAGCCATGTCTAAGAATCCGGTCACTGTATGAAGACAACTACAGCAATGATCCTTGCAGGACTGAGGAAGTAGAGAACATAGAAGATTACACGAACATCTATCTGAGGAGAACAGGAGTAAGATCCAGGAATACAAAGAAAGTGACTTTCGCGGACGATATCGGACGTCGCTTAGTAATTGTTAAAACATTTGAGGAACCACCCGATGTCCCAACACTAGTGGACTCTCCCCCATCTCAGCGTCAGTCTGTCAGAGATGAAACTCAATCCGGGCTCATCTCTCAATCCATGCACCACCTCAACAAATCCACTACTTGCCCGGAGCTGCTTCTGACAGAAGCTTCAGGCCTTTCGTCTCACGATTCAACTGAGTTACAAACAAGTTCAGCAGAGATCAGTTCTCAGAGATGTCTAGTCGTTCCAAATTTTCCTATGCCTGCCGCCAGCTATGCGTCGTTTCGTAGGAAGGTATATCATGTCTTTACAATAATTAATATATGCATCTTTATTTCACCAAAACATATGGTAGCACAACTACAATAAGTACACAATATAAAGTACACTATACAAAGTGACATCATGTTCAGCTAAACAGGGCAAAGAGATAAAGTGTTCGAAAAGAAAAAAACATGAAATATCACACACATGTACTCGAAAAACATAAAATAAAATAAACCAATAAATTAATTAAATTGGACTAATCGACTAATCGAATTTGTATAAGAAATTATTTCAGTTATTTCTCAATACTGAAAAAATGGTAAGACAAAGATACTTGCAGTAAAAGACTAATCGTTAAAGCCCAGTTGTATGCCTAGTGCATCTCCATTTACATGTTACTCTCTTAAATGCTTGTCAGTTACGGGTTTACACCTGTATTTGAACATTGCAATAAATGCTGAGCTGTAGTCAGACAACTACTGCATTATGACACTGCCTGTCCCTTTGAGTTGAGATCAGCCAAATGTGGCAATCGTAATGGAAAATCAAATGAAAAGTGTAGCATGTGTTTGGTAAAATTAAAATTCTGTAAAATATATGGAAAGCACGGACTACAGTATTGTGGCTTTTTATGTCTTCTAGTAGATAGATAGAGACTATGAGAGAGAGAGAGAGAGAGAGAGAGAGAGAGAGATATAGAGAGATAGAGAGAGAGAGAGAGAAAGAGAGAAAAAGAGAGAGAAATAGAGAATGAGATGGTGACCTACAGGTAATAGCAAGGTATATACACATATATATATATATATATATATA
>CAJHZI010000386.1:0-110000 GCA_905160935.1 Enchytraeus crypticus
CAGCGTCATAGGTCTACAGGTGAGTCTATCTCTCTCTCTTTCTCTCTCTCTATATCTATCTCTCTCTCACTCTCTCACGCTCGCTCATTGAGCTATCAGTTTAATTATTTGCAAAATATTTCATTTCATTATTAGCTCATTTATTATTTAGAATTCATTAAGGAATGTTTTAAGTTGAATAAACTTAAAAACTCATATCATACATTACTAGCCCTTACTTCAATAAATGTAACTAAATCACCGTACGGAACATGTCTCGATTTTACAGACTTAAAGTGAAATATTTGAAATTTCTGATCTCTCGCTTTGTGCGATATTTTCTGTTCCCTATATTCTTCCAATAGAGGTTATAGAAGGAAGAATGGAAGGAAAAGGAGGCAGGGGAAGGCCGAGATTACGATGTTAGATGATTTAAAGACCTACGCATATGCATATGTGGAAATGAAGACACGAAAGCGAAAGTCAGAGAAAATCAGAGGCGTTCTATACCATGGACCTGCCAACAGGCAGTGGTATAAGATATATATATATATATATATATATATATATATATATATATATATATATATATATATATTCTTCCTGTCTACTCTTATTCTCAATTTACTGTAATTTTGCTCAGTAATGTGTTATGATTTAAGTTTGTTAGATCTGCTAATATACGGAAATTGATTGTTGGATTGATTGTTTGTTTGACTGATTTATTTATTTATTCATTTATTTATTCATTGATTGACTGATTGATGGATTGATTGATTGATTGATATTCTACTGACTTAAATTGATAATTATTTTAGATTCTTGGGATTATCTTCTCCTGCTGCATCATGAAAGACTAACCACAACAACATTAATCAAAATAGATCAATCAATCAATCTATTACTCAATCAGTGACTTCAAAGTAATCTTATTAGATTGTATAAAATCGACTGATGTTGTAAATGAGCAAATTGCTATGACTTACAGCAGTAAATCTATAATTGTTAGATTTTATAAATCCAAACAATCAATCAATTAATCAATTGATTGGCAAAGCCACGGGAAGGCTTTGTATACTTGTAATTCATTCTTGTTGTTTACACTATTTTCATGAGTCTTGACTATTTCAGTTGATAACTTTGAAAAACGATCGATTGCTATTTTTGTACGCATGTTTTATTTGCACCAAATCTAAAAGTTACTTTACATCATTTACATTGTGATAGATAAATATTCTGTATTCACATCACTCTTGATTACAATTCTAGCTGCTCTACTTAAATAAAACATTTAAAAAATAAATATAAGATCATCTCAACAGTTAAATATCGTTAAAAATAAGTTTTATGCATTCGTAGAAATGCGCAGATTGTAATGAATTCTCTAATCTATCATGCCTCAGATATCTTAATATGTTTGACATGTATTTCTCATTGATAACTGGATCATCACTCAGTCTGACTGTTGCTTTGGTTGGTCGATCAGTTGATCAACCACGGCGATGATCGGGGTAAACTTCTCAGAGTCGAATCCATACAGGCTTCTGATCTTGACGTTAAACCCACTAAACAAATATAGATCGTTGTAAAATAATGTAACATTTAAAGCATTTTCTCAATTGTATTTATTTCTTCGTTACCAAGGAATAGAAGTATAAATAATCATTAGATTGTCTTCCTTACCTCATCATAGCTTATGTAAATGATTAAAGTTTTGCATGGCGTTGTCACTATGCGCAGCGGTGGATTCTACTATTCTAGGCCTCCATAAGAGTTACTGGAGACATATAATTTCTACATCTCTTTACATTTTATATTTTCTCTTCAATGGTCAGAGCTTCAGTTTCTCCTCTGTTATTAAGATACTGCTTGTTGTTGTTGTTGTCTTTTTAACGCATTGAATTATAAATAAACTATTTTTGGATTCTTTTGCTTCAAAGATATAAATTATAGAAATTCTATAAAATGGGTATGTCGTTATAATATTTTTCTGTAAACCATCCTACGAGAGATTTCTCATAGAGATTTCTCATAGAGATTTCTCATAGAGATTTCTCATAGAGATTTCTCATAGAGCTTTCACATAGAGATTTCTCATAGAGATTTCACATAGAGATTTCTCATAGAGATTTCTCATAGAGATTTCACATAGAGATTTCTCATAGAGATTTCTCATAGAGATTTCTCATAGAGATTTCTCATAGAGATTTCACATAGAGATTTCTCAGAGATTTCTCATAGAGATTTCTCATAGAGATTTCTCATAGAGATTTCACATAGAGATTTCTCATAGAGATTTCTCATAGCGATTTCTCATAGAGATTTCACATAGAGATTTCTCATAGAGATTTCTCATAGAGATTTCTCATAGAGGAATACATACATACAATACAGCAATACATTGATGCATGTAGATATGTATATGTAATATATTTATTTATATGTATATATATTTATGTATGTTTACATGTATATAGGTTGCAATATCTCAATAGCGTAGGGGTAACGACATAAAGTTTTAAATGACAGATCTGAAGGTGAATTGAACAGTCGTGGGTTCGAATCCTGACCGCGCTGATCTGAGAGTGAAATCTCAGACATTCACTGGACTGGTTATACAGTAAATAGAAAAAATCGCCTAAAGGTTTAAGCATATGGCATTAAATGTGATACATATCAGCACAGTTGATCATTTCAGTATAATGCGTTTTGTATAATTACTTTTATTATTATTATCATTAATATAAACTTTCATAAATCCAATCTGATTGGACAGCGCAAAATTTAGTAATCAATTTTAAGTTTTTATTTTTAAAATAAAAACTTAAAACTGATGTCAAGACCAACCGTTAACTTTATCCGCATAGTCTAACAAGAATGCCGAACTAAAAGTAATCCATCGACTAAATTTTGATTTACAGTGTAGAAGGAATAATTTAAGAACTAAAATTAATACAAATATTAACTAATTAATTAATGAACTACAATTCATTCATACATTAATTCAATAATTCATTCATTTGCGCAGTTATTCATACTTTCATTCTGTAAATAATTCATTCATTCAGTAAATAATTCATTCATTCATTAAATAATTCTTTCATCCAGTAATTCATTCATTCATTAAGTAATGCACTCATTCAGTAATTCATTCATTCATTAAGTACTGCACTCATTCAGTAATTCATTCATTCATTAAGTAATGCACTCATTCAGCAATTCATTCATTCATTAAGTAATGAACTCATTCAGTAATGCATCCATTCATTGTGTAATTCATTCGTTCATTCAGTCATTAATGAATTTGTTTAGTAATTTTGGTGCAGCAATTCATTCATTAGTTTAGTGATTCATACATTTAGGGCTTAAGTTATCCATTCAAGTATTCATCCAGTAATTCACTTATTCATTCCAAAATTCATTTACGAATTCATTTCGCAATTCACTTTACTCAGAAATTCATTCCGAAATTCATTCAGTTTACAGTTCATTCCAAAATTTATTCAAGAATTCATCTATTTCTTCAAGTATTCATCCAGGAATTCACTTATTCATTCAAGTATTCATCCAGGAATTCACTTATTCATTCAAGTATTCATTCAGGAATTCACCTATTCATTCAAGTATTCCTTCTGTGTTTCATTTATTCATTCAAAAGTTTATTTATTTTTAAAAAATTCATTCATAAATTCATTTATTCCTTCAAGAATTCACTCAGAAATTCATTTATTCATACAAGAATCCATTCAGAAATTCATTTTAAAATTCACTCAGAAAATTATTTAGTTCTTCAAGAATTCATTCATGAATTCACTCATTCAATCTGGAATTCATTCCAGAATTCATTTGTTCATTCAAGGATTCATTAAGGAATTCATTTATTCACTAAAGAATTTCCTTTCAAAATTCACATATTAATTAATTCATTCATTCATTAATTTATTCAGTCAGTAGTCCAATTAATTGTTGAATTCAATCAGAAATGTATTTATTTTTTGGTTTTTCTGGTTTTGCGGAAAATGGTCTAAATTGCCTAACGGTTTAAACATGTGGTTTTAAAAGTGATAGATATCAACGAAGTTGATCTCTTTGTAGATTTTACGAAGTTGATCAACGAATTGATCAACGAAGTTGATTTTACTATAATGCGTGTTTACGATCATTTAGACCTTAGTCAGCAACTGAACTATTCAACTAACGAGAGAACATGTCGTCTATAATGATTGTACATAAAAGTCATTACGTTACACGACTTAATAATAATTACAATTAGAGTGCTACTGTCATCAATGACAACATCGAGCCTGACTTAGTGTCGATGACAGTCAAAAAACAAACAAACAATAAACAAAAAACAATGAATTGAACACCGTGATAACTACAGGATAAAATTTAAATTGTTCCTTAAATTGACAATTATATTAGTATTTACCCCGTAGAAGTTGATGCCTACTTAGGGCTGCAAAGCATTTAACCATTTCCTATCTTCTTATAAGAAATAATCACATTGAAAACGATTGCTTTGTGCTTTTCTGATCAAACTGCAAGGAACGACAATACGAAAACAGCATTTGTGTGTCAACAAACTGCGTCCGGCCTTCACCTTTTAGTGTCTGTTTGCTTATTTCCTATTGGCTATATTGTTCAACATTGACAACGAATAGTCACACTTTTACGACGAATTTACATTGATTTCTATTAATTGCTATTAATCGCTGTTCTACCGAACAATTCATTAATCAACTTCCGCATGGGCTAAGTGACTATTAGTCAGTGAACTAAGCAGAATCGTTATCTTATTTCAGGCTAACTCTTGAGATAACGAGCTGTGAAGCACCGTCACCCTTGATCTTTATTGTGGTCTCATGGTAAGTTTTGTTGTGGTGGGGGGGGGGGTTAGAGTGGCTAGGGTGCTGATGAGCGGAGTCATGGAACATCTGGGTGGTGATTTATAATTTGATTTTTGTGTTTTGGTAGCACTGCATATTTGTAAGAACTAGGAGTTTGTTCCTAATTTAAAATAAAATCAATCCTGATTAACCGTAAGAAATGTAAAAGGAAATTTTGATTCTCTTCCTATATTTCGCATTTGTTTACTGGAGATCTGTCAGATTTATTTACCCCCCCCCCCCCTCCTCAACATATCTGCTAGCCCCGCCCCACTGCCAATGCCACTTTCATCATCTAGGTGTACTCGTTGATTGACAGGTCCTAAACATATCTGTTAGCCCCGCCCCTGCACTCAGTGCCACTGTTAACATCTTTGATTGACAGGTCCTCACTGATAGACATCACAGCTCTTATCTTATCTTCAAGCAGCTTTGCTGAAGATAAGAAATCCATAAATCACTTCGTCACGCCCCTTCCAGCCTTGGAGCACAATTAAATAGGATGTTGACCAGAAAATACTTCAAAATAATTAAAGTTTACTGTAGCAAAATAATTCAATATAAGCTTAACTAGGCAAATTAATTCAACCAGAGAGCTTTTATTTTCTCTGATGTGTACTGATGAGCAGAATTCAAGCTTCATTCACGAATTTTTCGTAAAATTAGAGGAAATATAGGGAGATCTGCTTTCAAACCTTCCACCATTTGAGAGGCATTGCTGATAACAAAGTTGTCGAGTAAGCTTTTGGTAGTAAATCTCACTAAAACTGAGCTTTGCATTGATTGTTTTGATCAATTAGGGCTAATGATATCGGGCGTTGGTCATGATATTAGATATCTAGCTTGGTGCTCTCTTCAGATAAAGTAGCCAGTTGTGATTTAAGTTAAACGCTTTCAGTTTACTTTCAATAGGCCGCAACATAAGACAGTCTCGAGCAGCTAGCGTGTGTCTGAATACATATAGTATTATATAGTATTACTAATATATTATTACTACATGAATCTGAATACGTTACGATAGTATTACTGTAGGTATTTGAGTAGGATACAACAGGTATCTGAATACGTTACTATAGTATAATCATTGATATTTGAATACGCTACAATATTATTACTACATGAATCTGAATACGTTACTATAACTAAATACGATACTATAGTATTTACTATAGGTATCTGAATTCTATAGTATTACTACATGTATCGGAATACGTTACTATGATAATACTATAGGTATCTGAATACTATAGTATTACTGCATGTATCGGAATACGTTACTATGGTATTACTAAAGGTATTTGAAAACGTTAGAGTAGTATTACTACAGGTATATGAATACGTTACTATAATATTTACTGCAGGTATCTGAAAACGTTACTATAGTATTACTACATGTTTCTGAATACTAGTAGTAATACTGAAAGCGGGGAAGTTGGGTCTTCGCCTAACTCTCTCGCTCTCCTTCACTGTGCCATTTTATTCAGCAGTCATTTATGAAGTAGAACTGGACCAGTTTGTAAAATAGTAGAAGCTGTTAAAGCTAATCTTAACGTCAGTTTCCTCACTCGAAAGCGATGTCAGTGACGGGAGAGCCCAGGAAATTCAGCCTGCAGACAGTATGGATTTGAGTGAACCTAATTTAAGTTAAAGTACATGCATGTAGTCTTAAGAGGTGACTAAGCAGCTACTGAGGAAGAAATCTGATATTAAATCCCCTTTAAAATAGATAGTAGCATCACTCTGTTTTTCTTCTCTGAAAACCTAGAACTTTATTTCGATATTTACTGCCAATAGTATGCTAGTGGTATTCTCTTTATTAACTATATTACGAAACGTAAGTGTGGAAGCTCTCATACCAAGAGTCTTGCTTATCTACATGAATGAGGAAACTGACGTTAACATTAGATTTACCAGCTTTACATGTGCATGCATTTTCTCATGTGGTCTCCGTGTATTCAGTCGTCATCGTGTTTGTGTAGAGTCTGCAAGAGACGTCCCTGACATTACCTTATGGCGAGGAACCGGACGTTAAATTCATAGTGATTAATTGATTGATTGATTGATTGATTGATTGATTCAATTGAGCAGCTGTCCTCTGACTAATTGATTATGTTTTAAAAGTTTGATATTAAATAGGATTGTTGAAGAGAAAATAATTTATGCTTTTATCAACTACATACCTTCTCTGCTTCAACACCTGACACGTCACACCTGACACGTCACACCTGACACGTCACACCTGAGACGCCACACCTGAAACGTCACACCTGAGACGTCACACCTGAGACGTCACACCTGACACGTCGCACCTAACACACCTCACACCTGACACACGTCACACCTGACACACGTCACACCTGACACGTCATACTTGACACGTCATCATGGGCTGCCTCACAGTCATTCTGTCCTTCTTCAACGTCATCTTCTGGGCAAGTACCTTATACAATACAATATCATACCATACAATACAATACAATACAATACAATACAATACAATACAATACAATACAATACAATGCAATACAATGCAAGACAATACGATACGATACAATACAATACAATACGATACGATACAATACAATACAATACAATACGATACGATACAATACAATACACTACAATAGAATACAATACAACACAATACAGTACAGTACAGTACAGTACAATTCAGTACAGCACAGTACAGTACAATAAATACAGTACAATACAATACAATACAATATAATACAATACAACACATGTAAAGAATACAATAAAATACTATACAGTACATTTAAAGAATACAATACAATACAGTACATGTATTATAATACAATACCAACCATGCGATGCGATATAATAATATGAAATAAGATAAAAAATAAAATAATACAAACAATACATTTATATTGTTTATTTGTTGTTAAAAACATGAAATATCCAAGTAACATTAATTAGTAAAATAAATTGCTATTTAAAATGTATATCAAGTGAAACCGGCTGGATCTGGCTGAAACCGGTTGAAACAAGCTGGAATTGGCTGGATCAGGATATCACCTAATACCATTCACACAACGGCTGTTATTGAATAGACTAACTGCATAACGGGCAGATAAGAATTAATATGTTTAATGTGAAAATGACTGACTTAGTAAAGCAATTATAGACCACTGATTGTTCTTCTGACTAAATTGTCAATCAATTGATTGATCAGTGGACAGATCAATGGATTGATCAGTGGACTAATCGATTGATTGATCAGTGGACTGATGAAATGATTGATCAGTGGACTGATCTATTGATTGACCATGGACTGATCGATTGATTGATCAGTGGACTAATCGGTTGATTTATCTGTTAGGGGCTAGGAAGTGTGATTAATGAGTATTTGGGAATAAATTAAATACGAAATATTGTTGACTGATTAATTGGTTGATTGATTGCGTGATCGATTGATCGATCGATTGATTGATTGATTGATTGATTGATCACTCAGGTGCTAGGGGGCACTATGCTAGGACTGGGTATTTGGGTGCTGGTGGACGAGGAGACGTTCTCGTACCTGAGGGTGGTAGGCGGGGACGACATCTATTGGGAGATAGCGCTCTATATCATCATGTCAGTGGGCGGGGTTATCTTTCTCGTGGGAATTCTGGGCTGCATAGGAGCCTGCACTGGCAATAAGTTCATCCTCGTCTTTGTAAGTGGTAACCATTACAGGTGTATTTCCATAGATATAAAAGAAGCAGATACGCCACAGCCAAAAAAATGATGGCGAATTTTCACTCACTTCCGGTTCGATGATAATTCACTGAAAGCCTATTAAAAGCATTTAACAGACTTAAGTAAATATTAACAGAGTTTCATCAAAATTTAATGTAAACAAAAGAATTGGTTTGTTACCATGTGACTATATTGCAGTTCTTGTTACTGAATCTTCTAGTTCTCTCTAATACTTCGTTGCGTAATATCATATCAAAATTTTTTATTATTATTCTTGTACGCATGAGCTATGGTTGGAAATCATTCCTTCCTTGAACCGCTTGTGTAAAGCTCATTAGATCATATGCTTATTCCAATAACAAAACATACTTCGCTGCCATCTGGTGATTAAAAGGATCTTTTATTTCTTTGTAAGAATGCGTCTATCTTACATTTCTTATTTATTTCTATCGACTCTCCCTATCTCTTAGAGTACTGCCTAATGGCAGGTCCAAGATATTACTTTTTCCAATTGATTCTTTCATGGCTTGTTTCATCTCTAAATTCGAAATCGACTTTAAATCGTTTAACGTACTTTGGCTCGGTCACCTCTAACCAGGTGCGGATCCAATAATTTTTTAAGGGGGGCTGAAATTTTTGGAGAGTGTACACATTTTTTCTTACGCCCCGCCTTCTTCGGGACACGTGACGAAACCAGAAAAATGCTGTGGGGGGGGGGGGGGGGGGGGGGGGGGGTCTCAAGATTTCTTCACTACTGCGCTCGGTTCATAGAGCTTTATTGAACTCTATTCGTATCCCGACCCTAGTTAAGTTGCAAGTCAAGGGAAGATGATCATGATTCGTTGGTATTAGTTATTGAGTTAAAAACTATTTGATTCTATAGTAATTAGTTTTCTGTCAGTAATATTAGTTAATATTTAAATAATCTTTAGTTCTGCATGATAAATAGTTATATATATATATATATAAGTAGTATATAAATGACAATTCACCGGCATGCAGGAAAAATTTCCTGAACGTTTTATAATCATAGGAGAAAATTAAAAAAATTAAAAAAATATATTTTTCAAAATTTTTAAAAAGTTAAAAAATACTTTACTGCACGAGCTATAATTACAGTAGAATTTGAAAAAAAGTAAATCACTAGCATGATACCAACTTTTCCCTGAACGTTTTATAATTATAGGAGAAAATTAAAAAATAAATAAATAAATATTTTTTGAAAAATATACAAACTTTTCCCTGAACGACTAATAATTACAGTAGAAATGAAAAAAGTTAAAAAAGTACCAAAAATTCCCTTAATGTTCTATATTTACAGGAAAAATAAAAAAAAAGTTAAAAAGTTAAACAAATATTTTCACTTTTTCCTGCATTACATATATTTACAGGAAAATTTGAAAGAAGTAAATATACAGATTCATAAAAAACAGCCCACTGCATGTCCTACAATTCTAGTAGAAATCGAAAATGTTAAATATTTGATCATAAAGTCTATTTTTCCCTGCATGGTCTATAATTCTAGTAGAAATTGAAAAAGTTAAAATAATTTTATAAAATTTCAAAATGATATAATGAAAAAATTTCTTAAATAAAATATTTTTATATAATAAAATGACAAACAACTCCACATCCACTCCAATTACCAAATTTCAAGATCTAGAAGTTGATGAAGCATACCTTGTTAACCATATTAAACCAATAAAGAGTACATATGGTGAATCATATATACTGAAAGTAATAAAAAATGGTGAAGATAATACTATTGAAGTCTTTTCAACGAAATCTATTAACGATTATATAAAAGCAAAGAAGATTGAAAAATATCCTAAGCAATTTGAATTTTTAGTAAGAAAAATCATTAAAGGAAAATTTATTGGAAAACTATACGCAGAAATTGATGGTTTCAATAACAGAGAGAATGCAGGTTTTATAGAATTGAAGTAGTCAGATATTTGATAATACAATTTTATAAGATATAAAATTATTTTGTAAAAAATTTCTTAAATAAAATATTTTTCTATATAAAATGTCAAAGAAGGATCACATAATGCTCAAAAGATTCAATGAATTAATTCAATGGTATGAACCTGATATAAAAGGTGTTTCAAAAATATCAGCGAATCTGTTGGATAGTGTTAAAAATTTTACTATTAACTCCAGCTGTACTACTTGCAGTGACAGTGATGAAAAGGAAGAAAAAACTGAAGTAGTTATTACAAATTATCCTTCAAAAATTTGGACATGTGATATGTGTAATGAAACGTACACTAATAAATATAAAACACTTCACCTGAGGTCTAAAAAGCATAAGAGAAGGATGGAAGAAGCACAGAACCAATAATTATATATCATTTACTGTGATATATAATTGGTACTGAACTTTGAAAAAATGAAAAAAATAATTTAAAGAAAAAATTTTATTATATTTTCTATATAAAATTTTATTATATTTTCTATATAATAAAATAATGACAGCCAATGAAAATATGACAGTAAAACAATTACGTGAAATTGCAAAAGAACAAAATATTAAAGGTTACTGGAACATGAAAAAATCTGTACTGCTAGAAAAATTGAATATTAAAAATGATATAAAAAGCGAACCAATGTCTGATATACTTATTTCTGATGTAAAAGCTCCTAACATTAAAAATATCACTAAAATTAAAAGTGAATCAATACTCGATGAACCAATCCCTGAAATAAAATCATCAATATTAAATCCTAAAAAGCTTTTATCTCCCATAGGATCGATCAAAAATAGTGTACAAACGCTAAAGAGTATGGCTCATGAAGCCTACAATACAATTCAAACGAAATTCAATGCTTTCATTAAATTTATTGAAGAGTATAAACCTCCCAAACCAAAGGTATCCAAATTTGTAAAGAAAATATTAAAACTGTATGACAAGACTGATTCTTTTGAAGTACATGAAAGTAAATCAGGTTTGAAAAAATTTGCAAAAGAATACAAAATAAATGGAATAGGAGGTTACGATCCAGATAGATTTTTAGATGGTGCTAAAGAATCAATTATAAGTTTACTTGCTAGCAAACGGCAGACTAAAGTTAAAATTACCTTAAACTGCCTAATGTCAAAAGTTGATATTAAAACAGGAGAAGAGATTTTAAAGCCTGCCTCATTTAAATCTAAAACGGAAGTGAATCTAGAAGCAACAGACGTAAACAACAAAGTATTCAAACGAATGAAGCAACGAACAATGGAGACTCTTGCTAATTTTCAAATGCAAGGAAGTAACTGGGTGTTTCGATCAGTTATTGATTTGAGAATGCATATAGTCAAGTACAAACCCCTTAGAGGTTCATCATACATAGATTTACCAAAGAAATTGAAAGATAAAAAGGCAATTATTAATTTGAAAAATAAAGATGATCAGTGTTTTAAATGGTCAGTTGCACGCGCATTGAATCCTAAAGAAAGTAAATTAAATCCTGAAAGAATTGATAGCAGTCTTAGAAAACAAGCTGATCATTTAAATTTTAGTGGAATAAGTTTTCCAGTTGCATTAAGCGATATAGATAGATTTGAAAGACAAAATAAGAAAATTTCCGTGAATGTTTTAGGATATGAAAATGATGTATATCCACTGAGGATCAGTAAATACGAAAGAAAACATCAAGTGGTACTGTTATTAATTTCAGAAGAAGAAAATCAACATTATTGCCTAGTAAAAAATATAAGCAGATTGTTGTCATCTCAAATAAGTAAGCATGATGGTAAACGCTATTTCTGCTTAAGATGTTTTATTAGCTATCCAACAGAAAAGTCTCTTAGTAAACATAAAGAGGAATGCAAGCAAAATGCTCCCACGAAAGTTAAACTACCTGAACCGAATACCATGTTGAGTTTTACTAATTACAATAGAACGATGAAAGTACCCTTTGTTGTTTATGCAGATTTTGAATCATTCATTAAACCAATACATTCATGTCAACCTTCTTCAAACAAATCATACACAAATAGGTATCAAAAACACACACCTAGTTCATTTTGTTATTACATTAAATGTTTTGATGATACCGTTTACTCAAAAGCTCCAGTTACGTTTACAGCAACCTCAGAGGACGACGATGTTGCTCAGAAATTCATAGATAGTTTAGAAGAGGATATCAAAGCAATATATAATAAATTTAAGTTTCGTAAAAAAATGATCTTTACCAAAAGAGATGAAGAGAGCTTTAACAATGCTACTAAATGCCATATATGCGGTGAAAAGTTAAAAAAAGATCGAGTAACAGATCACTGCCATCTTACTGGATCATATAGGGGTGCTGCACACAATAAATGCAATCTAAATTTCAAAGTCCCAAAATTTATTCCAGTACTATTTCATAATCTCTCTGGCTATGATGGTCATTTATTTATCAAGAAACTACGCGGAAAAGAGGGTGAAAATATAAAATGCATACCCATTAATGAGGAAAAGTACCTATCATTTAGTAAAGAAGTAATTGTCGATACATTCATAAAAGATGGGAAAGAAATGCATGTTAAACGTGAACTGAGATTTTTAGATAGTTTCAGTTTTATGTCCTCCAGTCTTGAATCACTCTCAAAAAATCTTCACAAAGACCAGTATAAAAATTTGAATAGATTTTATTCTGGAAAACAAAGAGATCTTCTATTAGTTAAAGGTATTTATCCATACGATTATGTAGATTCAATTGTACGCCTCAATGAAACTAAACTACCTCCAAAGCATGTATTTTATTCAAAATTATATGATTCTGATATTAGCAACGAGGACTATGAGCATGCAGAAAATGTATGGAAAGAATTTAGCTGTCGTTCACTAAGAGAGTATCATGATATCTATAATGTTTCAGATGTCCTTTTGTTAGCTGATATATTTGAAAATTTTAGAGATGTATGCATGTCTAATTATAAATTAGATCCCGCATGGTATTATACGTCTCCAGGCTTAGCTTGGGATGCTGCTCTAAAAATGACAAAAGTTAATTTGGAGCTCCTCAGTGATTATGATATGCTACTCATGATTAGACGCGGAGTACGTGGTGGAATATGCACTATATCAAATCGATATGGAAAAGCCAATAATAAATACATGGGTGAAGCGTTTGATAAAAACAAACCATCATCTTTTTTGGCATATCTAGATTGTAATAATTTATATGGAGTAGGAATGCGAAAAAAATTACCTACCCACGGATTTAAATGGATGACTAATGATGAATTGAATAACTGGAAAAATAAAAGTTGCATATTAGAGGTTGACCTAAAATATTCAAAAAAACTGCATGATCTTCATAATGATTATCCACTTGCTCCTGAATGTATAAAGCCTGAAGGATCTACAGTAAATAAATTAATTCCAAATTTAAACAATAAGAAAAAATACGTTGTTCATTATGAAACTTTAAAATTATATGAACGCCTAGGATTGAAAATAACCAAAATTCACAGAGGAATAAAATTTAAAGAGAGTGAATGGCTGAAAGAGTATATAGACCTCAATACAGAATTGAGAACAAAAGCATGCAATGATTTTGACAAGGATTTCTTCAAACTGATGAACAATTCAGTCTTTGGCAAAACTATGGAAAATATTGAAAAGAGAGTGGATGTTAGATTAGTCACAGATGCTATAAAAGCGTCGAAACTAGCATCAAAACCTAATTTTGATCATTGTACAATCTTTGACGAAAACTTGATTGCTATTAATATGAAAAGAACAGAGCTAGTGTACAATAAACCAATCTACTTAGGCATGTGCATACTTGATTTAAGTAAAACAATAATGTACGATTTTCATTACAACTACATCAAAAATAAATATAACAAGAGAGCAAAGCTTTTATTCACTGATACTGACTCTTTGATGTATGAAATTTTAACTGATGATTTTTATAAGGACATTAGTGAAGACATTAAAACAAAATTCGATACAAGTGAGTATCCACAGAATCATCCTTCTGGCATAAAATCGGGGCAAAACAAGAAAGTTTTGGGAATGTTCAAAGACGAAGCAGCGGGGAGACAAATAGAAGAGTTTGTAGGCTTAAGAGCAAAGCTATATTCTTATAAAATGCTTGAAGGAGATGATCATAAGAAGTGCAAGGGTATTAAGAAGAATGTTGTCAACAAAACAATCACTCATGAGGATTATAAAAAGTGTTTGCTTAGTGGAGAGGAACAAAGGAGAAAAATGAAGGTTATAAGAAGCCATTTTCATGATATATATTCAGAGGAGATTAATAAAATAGCATTGTCTGCCGATGACGATAAACGTATAATAATGGATGATGGAATACATACATTAGCTTATGGACATTATAAACTTACATGTACGTGAACATGCAGAGTCAAAAAATAAACCATAAAAGTTAAAAAATAATTTTATAAAAGAATGCATAACAGTCCTACTACCTTGTCTGAAAAAGCTAAACAATATCTCAACCAGAGACTGATAGCGTCTCAGGAAAAAATTCAGAAACTAAAACGAAAAAGAAGAATAATAAAAATTGTATACTATACATCGGTTATATCTTCGGTATCTGTTTCAACGATAATTGCATCACTGACAAGTATTGTAGGAATACCACCGATTACAATAACTGTATTATCCATTACCTCTGGCATACTGACAAGCCTTTCAGCTAAGTTTAATATACAGAACAAAAAGCATGAAATAAATAAAGCAATCGAAAAACTGCACAAAATTGAAATCAAACTTCAGCAAGTCATTTTATGCAACGGCAATTTCTCACAAGAAGACTATAATCAGCTGTTGAAGGAATATTAGAATTTTATAACACATTGTAGTGTTATAAAATTACCCGTAGGCCTACTGTAGTAACGACTCGTCAATGTGTATATAGCCTATCTGTATCAATGTCAAATTCTTTTGTGTGATTAGTTCCAGTGCTGCATCTTTACGATTGGGATTAATTCGATTAGCTAGTTCATTAACTATTCTAAAGCATTTTTTGCGTATTGACCCATTAATTAATGTGTCAAGCAGTTTTTCTTTCAATAAATTTCGCTTAAGTTGCATAAAGAAACTTTCGCTTAGATCTTCAATAATTTTTAAAATTATTAATTTTAGTTCACGAACAAATATCAACTTTTTAAATTCGTCAAAAACGTCCTCAGAACTAAACATATCTGAGAATATTCCAGATAAAATAATAGCTTTGGCATACCTTGAATTAAAATAACTCACATACTTTTGCACAGTAGGATCGTTGTTTAAGACTACTGACACTTCATTTGCAATAGCGACTAATTTCTTATAACTAATCTCATCATTCTGGTTTACATGTTGCACATACATTCGACTAACAACATCATATGAATCGATTGGAAACATAACGTCTGAGATAGTATTCCAATTCATACTAATTTTACCATTCATATCACCTCCCGTAATATTAAGTTTTGTAGCTAACTCTCTCGAAACTGCATCAGCCATATTCTCAAAATCATGTCTTACAGTGTTCAACAAACTATCTGATGATATGTCACAATATTCTTTCGTAGCACAGTCTTGATTATTAATTGGATTTCTGATATTTAGCAGTCCATTATTATTCATATTGAGATCCCCATGCATTGTATCACCACTATTAGATATTTTTGTACTTATATTCGAATCTACGTAATTTTTAGTTGCAGCATCTTGGATATCAGTAGGGTCTAGCACATTAATCAGCTTGTGTGAGTTTAAATTTATATTTTCTAAGGCAGTGTTAGCTTCATCTCGTCTAAGAAACGTATTTAATGCTTGATATAAAGTAACACCTTCAGCACTGGTTCTCTGTGCATATCCGGTATTAGTATGTCCAAACTTATCCACAGACATGTTTATTTTATTAATATAAATTATTTATGACTTCTTGAAAATCTTTTCCATCTTGAATTTTCTTTAACATATACAAACACAGATGTCCACAAAACACTTCACCATCAGGCTGTATTCTTTCACTATTATAATATATTGGACTTTTCAAATAGTTTACTAGCTCTGTAGGCGGAGGAAGACCATAACTATCAAAATACCATTTTTCTAAATTGCTCTTCATCCATGCAACCCAATGAGTTCCTTTTCCACCAGAATCGTCTAAATTTAAAATTCCGCATTCATGTGAGTTAGGCCTCTTCAACAGTGCATTCCTCATGAATACTCCTCTAAAGTTTTTTATTTTTAACTTTTTTACTGCATCAGTCAGTTGAATATTTGACAGTGGAATATTTGGTAATACTACACCTTCCACACTTATACTTTGCATTTTATAATTACCATTTTAATTATATATCACTTCATGTGATATATAATTTATTTTCGATTATTTAGTCCGTTAATTACGATTATTATGAGGCTTAATATACCACATTCATTTTTTGTCCATCCGATTGAAAATTTAGCAGTTTATCGGAAATTATAAGAGCAAAGGCTTGTGTATTAGCTGGAACTGCAGTATTAAAAGTAGCTTTAATTTGAACATCAACTACTGACGATATTAGTCTTTCAGACTGTTTGCTAACATCAAAAACCATTATTGGAAAAAGATCCTTGTAATCACTCGGTGTGATATTACTTTGAGTGATCAACTGATCCATTCCGTAAAACTTTTCACTAAATGTCGCTGCATCTCTGTACGCCCTTGAATACTGTTGATTCGGAAAAGATAGATTGTAATCAACAGTAGGATATCTATTTTGATTCAGCATTACATACATATTCTTAAGATCGCAATGATTAAAAATTGATGGATTGGCTTCTTGATTACCAGAAAGATTTGTTTGAAATCCCACAATGACATATCTTGGTTTTTCTGGAGATGTTTTCACACTAAGACGCCAAGTAAATGTTGTTGACTGAGGAACGGTTATAGTATCGCATTGATGAGCGCGAAATGCTGCAGGAATCGAAACTTTTGATTCAATACTTTTATATAATTGCATTCTCTCCATATCGGACGGAGTTACATGAGGCATAAACCATGAAATACTTTTGATGTCTACTTTTCCTGCTCCTGCAGCAGCCAGTCTAAATATAGCATCATCATCAGACTTGCGAACAAGCGTTAATGTGTGCTTGAATCCATACATAACTTTATCGTAATCTTCACAGAAGCCAAATATGTGCTTCAATGGAACAATAAAACTAAATGTTCCCTTAGTTGTTGGCTTCTCAATTAGATATGCATGTCTAACAGCAAATCCAGTATTTCCTGCAATATTCGCAGCAGTTCCAGTATCCTTATACCACAGTTGATTGAGACCTTGTGCTAGTGCAAAATCGTTAGGATATTTGAGTAATCCAAGCATTGTTGTTGTTTGTCCTGGATGAAATACAGTTTCAATTTCTTGGTTTGATAGTGAATATGATGCTTGACTAAATAAGTGCATTAGACCATTATTAGTTATTGCTACAACGTCAGCATTAGCATATGCAGTTCCATCCGCTTTCGTTAGTCTACCTTCAAATTGTAGATAACTTTCAGATGGATGAAGGAACTGATCGTGCAGTTCAATATTTATACGAATCTCACCAGGATTATTTACATTTGTTCCAGAAACTGGTTCGTATGCATGGTACTCGTATCTCTCAATTCCCTCATCCGTTAATGGTGTGTCTGTAAATTTAAGAATATCTGATTGCATTTTAATAATATAATATTTTTTTTAATTTATTAATTCTAATCCAAATATGTTTTCTGCAGTTCTTGCTCATAAAACGATCCCTTAATTTCTTCTCCATTTTCATCAGTTATTCTATAGGTTATTGGATCAGTGAACAGAACTTGGGAAACTACAAAAATCTCTCGAGTCCAATTAGGTGCGCTTCCTTTTGAAAATAATTTCTTTTTGGATGCAATCCTCACTTTATCTCCTAATGAAAACTTTGGATTGCTGATTTCTAGTTTTAAATTAGGATATAAATTTCTAAATACAGTAGGTTCGTTTTTCTTCTCACTGGCCTCTAATGGAGTCATTTTTATGGAGCTGTGTTTTGTGTTGTTATATTTTTTCACAAGCTCATCCAAAATGTCAATATACTTGGTCGTAGAGTTCGCTGTAAAATAATGAACCATAATTTCTCGTATTGTTCGATTAAATCTTTCGATTATACTAGATTTCTCTTCATTTTCTGTAGAGTATAAGTCTATGGATTCTCCAAGTAGTTTTCTGAAATCTTTATTATAAAATTCTCTGCCTTTATCAGACCAAATTTTCTTTGGTCTTCTCCCACTTTTGAATATTTCAGAGAAAGACTCTGCTACGATAGCACCAGTTTTATTTTTCAAAGGAACAATCCAAGCCATTTTAGAAAAGACATCAACAATCGTTAATAAATATTTTATACCATTATTTGTCTTCGCTAATGATCGCATATCTACCAAGTCACATGTCCAAATTTCATCAATTCCTTTTACGAATACTCTTCTTTTTTGGAACTTCTTTATTGCAGGTTTGTGCAATTCATTTGCAATCTGATTGGTCCACGACACTGAAGAAATTTTTGCGCCAACAGCGTGACTTATAAATTGAATTTTACTACTTCCACAAATGATACATAAACCTCTTTGCATATGGCGATTATTTTTGCTCATAAAAGTTTGAATATTATTTGTTTCAGTTTGACTTTTGCACTTTACGCAATACATTTTAATATTAAGAAACTATTATTAAATGGAAATACAAAATATATCTTGGTGCGACACATTATCAAAAAGAAATAACCACCCACTGGTTCCCAGAAGTGTACGAGGTTTAATTGTAGGTAAATCAGGTTCAGGCAAAACAACACTTCTATTGAATTTACTATTGAGACCAGGTTGGTTGGACTACAACAATCTGCAAGTCTTTGGCAAATCTCTATTTCAACCAGAGTATAAAATTTTAAGGAAAGCATTTGAAGAGAAATTACCAAAGGAAGCCATACTCAGATTATTTGAATTTCAAGATGAGATTATTAAATTAAAAGTACCGCCAGCAGTTGTAATAGAAGAAATGGCTAAAAATCTTGACAGTAATTATGATGTAGATTGCAAGTTTTTTGAAACCTCAGAAGATGTACCAGATCCTGGAGACTTAAATGCTGAAAAGAAAAATTTGATGATATTTGACGACTTGCAGTTGGAAAAACAAAGCAAGTGTGAAGCATATTATATAAGAGGAAGACACAGTAATGTTGACTGTTTCTACCTAGCACAGAATTATTTCAAGTTACCAAGGCAAACCATACGAGAAAATGCTAATTTCATTTGTTTATTTCCACAAGATCTGAAAAATATCAACCATATTTACAGTGACCATGTTAGTACTGATATGGCTAAGGAAGATTTTAAACATCTGTGCAAGATTGCCTGGAAACAACCTCATGGATTTGTTGTAATAGATTTAACAAGCAAAAAGGATAAGGGTAAATACAGAATGAGCTTGGATACTTTTTTCATTCCAGATTAGGAAAATCTTTTCAATTGCTAATTTAAACTTACTTATTAATAAAAGAAATGGATTCGTATTTGCAACAGATAGCTAAAAATACTGAAAATATTGCTCATAATACCGAGGGAAAATCATCATTTTTCATTACGCAAAATCAAACAAGTTCTCGAATATTGACGAAATTTAATCCGGTTATTCAGCTAGATAGCAATAAAAAGTATGAGATGGCCTTATATAATATGGACGTTTACTATTCCTTTCCAAACATTGATGAAACAAATAATAATTTTAAATATTCACCAGATAATGGCTTGTCCTGGTTCAATATTAACATTCCAGAAGGTTGCTATGAAATAGTTGATATTAATGCTTACATTCAAAGAGCTATGAAAGAAAATGGTCATTATGATAATGCTAATGAAAAATATTGCATAACGTTGTATCCAAACAGAAACACTTTAAAATCAGTATTGGATGTTGCTTCAAATTATAAATTAAATTTTTCTACAGAAAATTCTCTTAGGTCAGTGTTAGGATTCAATAATAAAATTTATGGTGATGGTCGTAATGAATCTGAAAACATAGTCAATATTACTGATATTAGCAGTATAAGAATAACTAGTGATATAATTGGAGCATCGTATTCAAATGGGACTCAAGAAAACATTATATATAGTTTCTTTCCTAATGTTGGGCCAGGTTATAAGATCATTGAGAGACCACTAAATTTAATATATCTTCCTATTACTATGAACACAATTTCTACGATGGAAACAAAACTTACTGATCAAAACGGAAATTTAATCAATCTAAGAGGAGAGGAATTAACTCTTAGATTTCATATTAGACAAGTATAATACGAGTAGACTTGAAAAGTTTCCAATAAATGATAATTAAAAATATAATCTTATTATAAAATGAGTCGTTATACTAATGTCAAACTAAATATTTCAGAGGGACAGAAAGACAAAATTAATGAGGCTGTTAAGACCAGCACAGAAGTGAGCATCAGGTTAAAACATGAAGACTTAAATGGTGATCATATACTAGCATTAACACAGAGCCAGATTAAGAAAATAGCTAAGGCATACGAAAAAGGAGTTGGAATTACAATAAAAATGAGCAAAACTCAATTACTACATAATAGAAAAGTTAAAGGAGGATTTATACCTGCTCTTCTCGGTATACTTGGCAGTACAGTTGCTCCATTTGTTTTAAAAACTGCATTACCTGCTTTGGCAACTGGAGCGCTTAGTGGATTAGCAAGTACTGGAGTCTCAAAGGCCTTTGGTACTGGAGGAGTGTTATATATAAAACGTGGCAATATGGCTTTTAAAGTAAAAGCCGTTGGTGATGGTTTATTTCTGTCTCCATGGTCGAAAGGTGCTTCTGTAATAGGATCTGGTTTATTTTTGAAATCAGGGTCGGGATTTGAAAGTATTGACTCAGAAGTAGGAAGAGGTTTACTATTAGGACCAAATTCACCTTTTAAAAACATTCCTATTCTTGGTATGTTATTATAAAAATTAAATCATAATCACAATATTAATATTTATGTTTACTAAACATAAATATTATGTTTGATTTTATGATTTTATGTTCGATTTTATGTTCGATTTTATGTTCGATTTTATGTTCGATTTTATGTTCAAATTTATGTTAAACTTTATTCATTCCTATTTTTAAAATGTCGTTCCTAAAGATATCAGATCCTAGAAAGCGTGACGCAATTGTTGAAGAATTTCTGAAAACGAAAGCAAATATTAAACACAATAATTTAAGTGAAAAATTGGGTGATATCAATTTGAGTCGAGAATTAAGTAAGCGCTACTCACCTATTGTTAATACTCAAACTGAAATTGTAAAAGAATTGCAAAGTATAAAAGAAAATGCTGAAGCTACAACAAATGCTTTACAAGCTCTGCCTGCTGCTATTCAGTTTTCTCAATATCCAGCGATTCAAGATGTCAATCCAGCAGTAGAGGATATTAGAGCATTAGAATTAGGTAATTTGGCTACTAAGTATTTGAAAGAGTATGCTTCAAATAAAAAAAACACTGACACAACTTTTGGTATACAGTCTAAAGATGGAAGGTTTTATATAGGTGAAAGTCCAATAGAAATAACTGGGGATGATATTCAAGTCGGAGAAAAAATATATTCAGGTACCCCAGGTCTTTGGGAATTAGTAACAATGAAATCGCCAGACAAATCTAAGTATGATGACGCTGATCTTGATAACTATGCTGAAATACTAGATGAGACTAATGCTATTAGACAGTCGAATAACCCAAATAGACCTAAAGCATCAAGGTGTGATAAATACAGAAACATAATTAAACCGATATGGCAAAAATTTGGACATGGTAAGGGTCTTCAAACAGCAATTATTTTACCTAGTGATCCTAATACACTAGCAGAGATGTTGGAATTACGAATGGCTAGCTTTAGTGCAGGTAACACAGGAGTAAGGAATGAAATAATTAGCATTTGTGATGAATTGCTTCGTCAAGAAGTTATTGATAAAGATTATTATAAAAAAATTATGTTGCATTTATAAATGTTAATAGTGACGATACAAGAAACAGCACGTTGTCGGAGGGGCTGGAATTTTTGATAGTATTGCTAATTTTTTCAAGAGATTAATTACATCCAATGCCGCTAAACAAATAGCCCAAACAGCTCTTAGTGTAGGTAAAGAAGCTACAAAAGAAATTGGTAAAAAAGTTGTAGATGTAGAAAAAACTACAGCAATTGATGCTGGAAAACGACTAATTGATAAAGCTTCAGAAAAAATATTTACGTCTAAAAATCAGGAAAATATCACAAAATTGACTGGGCTAAAGACACAGCCAGAAGTAATTAAACAGAAAACCAAAGATATATTAGATAGATTAATTAATCATGGAGCTACAAATATCAATAATATTTTATCCGGTTCTGGTACGGATGCAATTGCAATTCAAGACCTTGTACGAAAATTGAATGGTGCTGGAATGAAAATGATATAACCATTAGACAAAATAGACCTAAATATAACTCCACAACTCAACACTTTTAAAGTACTTGCTAATTCTATATCATTTTCTATGATATAGAATTATTGTACTGAATGTTGTAAATTTGCAGTACAATAAAGATATTACTGCATAACTTTAAAAATACGTTTCATTTCTACTGCAATTATAGCTCGTGCAGGGGAAGAAATACACTGTCTGGTCTAATATTTTTATATTTTCAATTTCTACTAGAATTACAGGACATACAGTATGCTGTTTTTTCCATGAATCTGTATATTTACTTTTTCATTTCTACTACAATTATAAGGTGGTGAAGGGAATTTATGTACTTTTTTACTTTTTTCAAATTCTCCTGTAAATGTAGGTCATGAAGGGAATTTTTTTGTATTTTATAAATATTTTTATTTTTTAATTTTCTACTGTAATTATTAGTCGTTCAGGGAAAAGTTTGTATATTTTTCAAAAAATATTTATTTTTTAATTTTTTAATTTTCTCCTATAATTATAAGTCGTTCAGGGAAAAGTTGGTATCATGCTAGTGATTTATTTTTTTTCAAATTCTACTGTAATTATAGCTCGTGCAGTAAAGTATTTTTTAACTTTTTAAAAATTTTGAAAAATATATATTTTTTAATTTTTTTATTTTCTCCTATAATTATAAAACGTTCAGGGAATTTTTCCTGCATGCCGGTGAATTGTCATTTATATACTACTTATATATATATATATATATATATATATATATATATATATATTAGTTACTTAAATAATATTTAATTCTGTAAGTTAATTCAATCTGTATCTATATTTTTCGTTAATTTACTCAGTATTAAATATCTTGAATGCTCTTTCATTTGATGGATTTTAAATATATGTCGTAACGTTTACTGTAGGCCTACTCATTTGTAATTATTTCTTAATTTTTTGTTTTTGCTTCTCCGCAGTATGGAGTGTTCGTGATAGTTGCTGTATTGGCAGAAGCAGCAGCCATTACAATGGTAGCCATAATCTACGCCAATGTAAGTCCATATACATCACACGTATACAATCATTACATTGGTAGTCACCTCACTCTTAGTACACTGCCTACTGGCAGGTCCATGGTACATAACGCCTCCACTCTTCTCTTGTCTTCCGCCTTCTTGGTAGTCATAATATACGTATGCTAATGTAAGTCTATTTACATCACACGTATACAATCATTACATTGATAGCCATAGTCTACGTCAATGTAAGTTTAGATGTAGAAAAGCTACCGATAGCAATCAATTCATTTCACAATCAATCTGTTTATCAATCAAATATTTATTCACTACAAGTCACTTTAACAATCAATCAATTCATCAATCAATAGCTTAAGCAATAAGCCATTTCAAAAATCAAAATCTCAATCATTAGTTTAACAATAAATTAGTTTAACAAATCAATCAATACATTGATCAATCTGTTCATCTGTCAAGAAAACCATCAATCAATCGATTCAATTGTCAATCAATTGAATAGGCCTAATTAGTCAAACAGCTGCTCAATATATCCACCAATAAGCAATATTTATAATCAATCACAAATAATATAACAATCAATCAGTATGCAATATATCAATCAATTAATCAATAAGCAATTTATCAATCAATATCAGTCAACCGATCTATATGCAATTAGAATACAGTGTGAAAAGACTTAGTAATTCCGTAAATAAATCCTTCAATCAACCCATTTTGAATAAATCTTTCACAATCAACAAATAAATCAGCAATAAATCACTCAATTAATTAATTAATAAAGCAATATATATATATAATATATATATATATTATATATATATATTATATATATATATATATGTATATATATATATATATATATATATATATATATAATTTAGTGATTATAATGTTAATGCAACAGATGTTTTTGTTATTGGGTTGTTCTGTTGTTGTTGTCACAGTTGTTATTGTTGCTGTTATTATTTGTGAACCAGGCTTGTTTTACGAATGTATTCAGATGGATGATGCTGTTGTTGTTGTATTCAGATGGATGATGCTGTTGTTGTTGTATTCAGATGGATGATGTTGTTGTTGTTGTATTCAGATGGATGATATTGTTGTTGTTGTTGTATTCAGATGGATGATGCTGTTGTTGTTGTTTTCAGATGGATGATGTTGTTGTTGATGTATTCAGATGGATGATGTTGTTGTTGTTGTATTCAGATGGATGATGTTGTTGTTGTGGTTGTGTTGAGGTGAATGTTATTGTTGTTGTTGTGTTGAGACGGTGTTGTTGTTGTTGATGTTGTTGTTTTTGTGTGTAGATGGATGATGTAGGACAGACAATGCAGGAGGATGTGAAGGAGAGATACGTCAGTGAATATAGCACGGACCCTCTCAGTGTCTCCTGGAACACCATGCAAATGCAGGTGTCCGTCACAACATCTAGCGCTTTCTTCTACACAAAGAGTCTCCTTCTTATGCCTATCTTTATTTTTAACAACAACAACAGTACAGCTTACTTTCTTTAAGTGGTTGACTTGCACTACAGTCTGTGTAAAAAATAATAATTAAAAATAATAATTAATTTTTTTAATTTTTACAGAATGTGTTATCATAGTGTAGCTATAATTGACTGCCGTCATTGTAACTTAGGTTACACACACTGCATGCGTGTAACCTAATCCTAGTTGTCAATATTTTGACGTCAGTGCTTGTTGTTACACAGTGTAGGTGCCACAGACCCCATCAATACTTTAACTATATAGCTGATAAAGCTAATGTTAACGTCAGTTTCCTCACTCGTAAGTGATGTCAGTGACGGGCGAGCCCAGGATTTGAACCCAGCGCATACTGATCCGAGGTCGATTGCCTTGCCGACTTCGCCACTGGCTCCAGCCAGTGAATCTTAAACTACAGGAGTTAAATATTAGAAATGAGTAAACATTGCAGTTGCTTGTTGTTGCACAGTGGAAGTGTTGTGGCAGTTACCACTACACAGATTACAAGGGCAGCAAGTTTGATGAGAGTAGTGGTGTAAGGATTACACAGGTAAGCCAATCACCATAGTGATTAATGATAATATATTGATGTCTCAATAGCGCAGTGGTTAGAAGCTTCAGGTAACGCCATGAAGTTTTAAATGACAGATTCTGAGGTGCCTGGCATTTGAACCCTCGTGGGTTCGAATGCCAGCCGCTTTGATCTGAGAGTAAAATCTCGGACATTTACTGGACTGGTTATACGGAAAATGGACTACCTAACGGTTTAAACATATGGTATTAAAAGTGATAAATATCAACATAGTTGATCATTTTACTATAGAGGCCTACTGCGTGTTTTTATATATTAATAGTTTTACTCAATTATGTCTTAGATGTAGCATAAAATCTCAGCGTTGTTTTTGAGAATCTCGTGAATGGACAACAAGAAACGTTTCGAGAATTACTAGCAGTACAGTTAGGCCCACTAGCTATAGGAAGCAGATCTAGCTAAAGAAACGATATACGCCTATGTTGTTTTTCTTGATGAAGATACACGTACTATTTCTAGTTTTCATAATCCTTGCTGGAGGTAGAACGCAAAACACAGCGGCTAGCGCAGAGCTGAGAAAAATATCCCTTAGATTAGTTTGTCGTTTAGTACACTGTTAATGCTAATGTCAATTTGGTTCTGTCCTAATTTACATTTAGCTAAATTAGCAAGCAATGTTACGATGCATCAGGTGCCGTGGACCTGCTGTGTGATGAAGTATGACGTGGACTTCAAGTCAGCCACAGTGAACGATGTGAAGAACGAGACGATGTGTCAACTAGAGGCTCTGGGTCTAAACAGCTACGAGTATCTACATAGATACGTTAGACACTGTTTGCTTATATCTAGTCATAGTTACTCTAATCAGCTACGAGTATCTACATAGATATGTTAGACACTGTTTGCTTATATCTAGTCATAGGTACTCTAATCAGCTACGAGTATCTTCATAGATACATTAGACACTTGTTGTTTATTATATAATTGAATGTCTCAATAGCGCCATGGTTAGAGGTGTAGACAACGTCATGAAGTTCTAAATGACTTATCCTGGGGTGAATTTAACCCTAGTGGGTTCGAATCCCAGCCTAGCTGATCTGAGAGTAAAATCTCGTACATTCACTGGACTGGCTATATGGAAAATGGACAAAATTGCCTAACGGATTTAACATGTGGTATTAAAAGTGATAGATATCAACGTAGTTGATCATTTCACTATAATGTGTATTATTATTATTATTAGTATTATTTATATGTAGTCATAGCTACGAGTATCTCCATAGATATGTTAGACACTGCTCGCTTATATCTAGTCATAGGTACTCTGCTATGGGTAAACAAGATTGTTTTCTCAGGGAATGACGCCCCTGCCCAGTAAACGTTAGTCGAAGCTGAGGAAGGTACAGGGGGCCCACCTCGTCATAAGCAGAATCTTCCACGATTAATGGTATATCAAAAGGAATGTTACAGATGATTTAATGATCCACTCGTATGTGGACATGAAGAGAAAGACAGAAGATAGAGATGAGTAGAGGCGATATATACCATGGACCTGCCAGTAGGCAGTGCACTAAGAGAGAGATTCTGCTATGTAAAGTCTATATGTACATTATATAGGCCTACATGTATATTTATATCATCATAATCAGTTCCTTGAGTTCTGTACAGAACATAGTGCGGCAACATTCCTCCATTCTTTTCTATCTTCAGCAACTCTCGTAGCATCTTCCCATGAAATGTTAAACGTTTTCAAATCTTTGTTGATCGTGCTGAACCAAGTATTTCTTAGTCTTCCTCTTTTCCTTGACTTGGCTTCTAATTCATTGCAGTTTTTGAAAATCTCTTCTCAGACATTCTTAATACGTGATCCAAGAACTTTACTCTTCTTTCCAAAATTATTTCATCTAATATATTAATCTCACAAGCTTTCACAAGTTAATAGAACGTTCAGGCACATTTGCCTGGAGTGCCAGATGTCATTCGGTGTGGTCATTGTGACACCATACTTGTAATTCTATGCACTACACAGGGCTGTTACTATGATTTGGAAGACGTGATGGATTTAGCGGCTCCAATAACACTGGGCATTCTGTCTGGATTTATTGTGATACAGGTATAACCTATCTCTCTCTCTCTCTCTAAGTCTATATCTCTCTCTCTCTCAGTGTATCTCTCTCTCTCTCTCTCTCTAAGTCTATCTATCTCTCTCTCATAGTTTTTTTCTCTCTCTAAGTCTCTCTCTCACCCTTTCTCTCTCGATGTCTATCTCTCTCTCTCTCAGTCTATCTCTCTCATAGTCTCTTTCTCTCTGTCGCTCTTCTCAGATTTTCTCTCATTCCTATTATGCTACCTAATGGCAAGACCAGGATTAGTTACTAGACTAGTCTCGATGCTAAACAGCATCGAGACTAGTACTTGCTCATAACCTCAACACAAGTCTCTCAAGCTAACTCTCAACCCATCTCTTTCCGCCATAGGTCTAAATTTTGACCCGCTTGCCTCCGATCTTGGACTTGAACTGCTTTGATCTCGCTTTCTCTTGTGGTCTCTGTGTACTCAGTCGTCATCGTGTGGTGCTTTGGCGCCTGTTTGTGCAGAGTCTGCAAGAGACGTCCCTGAAATTGCCTTATGGCAAGGAACTGGACGTTAAATAGTTATTGATTGATTGACTAACTGTTGTTGTTGATTGATTGATTAACTCCCTTTACTTTTCGACTGAATTTCTGGATTTTACACCGTTTGAATTTACACCGTTTTTGGACCTTCCTTTTGCTCGCCGGCTTGATTTTGTCTCAATAGTGCTCGATGTTGTCATTGATGACTGTAGCACTCTAATTGTTATTATTATTATTATTGTTGTTGCTGACATTCACTCACACCCGGATGTCTCTACTTTCAGCTCATTGGACTCGGCATGTCGTGTGCAATGAGCAAGAAGAAACAGGACGTGAGTCCTGGGATGATGTGATCCTGTTCTCTGCAGATACTGTTCACAGGAAACTGTTGCTGTCTAAATAAAGTTAATAAAGCTGGTAAAGTTAATGTTTACGTCAGTTTCCTCACTCGAAAGCGATGTCAGTGACGAGTCAATTAATGTCAGTTAATCCCTATAGAGCACAGTAAAATGACATACTTAAGACTTAAATTCCTACTCGAAACATAACAGATAGCAGATTGATTTCATGAGTTCTATTTAATTGACATTTAAACTTATTTTAATTCACAAGTTGTTGTTGTTTTTGGCTCAGTTCTATAGTAAAATATAACTTCCGGTAGTTTATTTACAATCAGGTTCCAGACGTCATCATCAAACTATGAAACAGACGTTAAACATCAACCAGATTTCTTCTTAAAACCTTACAGCGATTAAACATAAATATTACAAAATCGATTATTTCTAATTTTTATTCGTTTCAATCACTTCTTTGTAACCAGTCCACTGCTTATTAGTATTAACTTGGCTAATTAACTGACGTCTCCACTACATCCAATGAAATACGAATAAATCATATCAATCAATCAATAAGAATTTAACGTCCGCTTGCCATAAGGCAATGTCAGGGACGTCAATAACCTAAACAGTATTCTACCCAATGTATGAATATTAAATGTCCTAATTAATAATCAATCTAATGCAAAGTGAGTATAAAGCAATAAAATAAAAGTTCAACGTAATGTGAATATTCAACGAATGTTTCTCTTTATTCTACTAGTGTCACGTTATCGACAGTGTTACCACTCTCTGTCTCCAAGTCTACTCGTAAAAATTTTATCCTAAACGGTGCAAGTCCACACACTACTCAATCAATCGTTCACAGGATGGAATGAGCTACCCGCAGCTCTTGGGATAGTACGACGTGACGGGCAGCTACCGTTAAAAGTATTTACCCAGCGACTCTCCCAATAGCTCTTCCAGTGTGACCTTCACCCTCTGACACTCTTGTTCCACTTCTTCATTGTCGTCTGCACAACAACACGATACGACACAAATTAAACGACTAAATGTCAGAAACAAAAACAAACCATTTAAAGCGCAAAGGTCATCAATCAAATCAATCAATCAATAAATCAATCAATCAGTCAATAAATCAATCAATCAATCAATGCTTACGTTGAAAATTTAAGAGAAATCTTAATCAAAATCCAGATTTCGTAAATTTCAGTCATTTCGACCAAAATTATTCAACTAGTAAAATAAAATTAGGATTGCCCTGTATCGGGAAAAATACCAAGCTTTTATTCCATTATTTCTGTCTTAATGCGAATTCATCATCATCATCATCCACCCTTGAACTCCAGTTTAACTATGGTCATGATACGAATAGATACTGTACTAAGATGTATTGCTCGATGTTGTAATGGATGACAGCAGAATTGATTAGTGTATCGACAGTGGAACAAGAAGAAGAAGAAGAAGAAGAAGCAGAAAAAGAAGAAGAACAAACCCTCGAGTAGTTCAGCGAGGAAGGGCATCGTCTCAGGCAGCAAAGCCTCATAGCCGTCCCCT
The DNA here is from genome assembly GCA_905160935.1 of Enchytraeus crypticus. Taxonomy (NCBI): domain Eukaryota; kingdom Metazoa; phylum Annelida; class Clitellata; order Enchytraeida; family Enchytraeidae; genus Enchytraeus; species Enchytraeus crypticus. The sequence goes on from CAJHZI010000386.1 coordinate 30,561, forward strand.
AGCTTAACAGCCACTGCCTCTATCACACGTAGTGTGGCAAACCTCACCTATCAATCAATCAATCAATCAATCAATCTATCAATCAATCAATCAATCAAGCAATCAATCAATCAATCAATAGCTTCGTAGCCGTCCCCTAGCTTAACAGCTACTGCCTCTATCACACGTAGTGTGGCAAACCTCACCTATCAATCAATCAATCAATCAACTCATCTGCGCTATCACTCGAACTACAGAAAATCTCACTCAAATAACCAATTATTCAATCCACTATCAAACAATAAACTCGTTATTTCTATAACTTTAACAGAGGCAAATCCCATCTACCATTCAACCAATCATATCCCATCTACCATTCAACCAATCATATCCCATCTACCATTCAACCAATCATATCTCATCAACCATTCAACGAATCTTAGAATGCCGGGTACCTATAATACAATAGACTTTGGAGCAAATACTGCGTGTAGGGAACCTATAAAACTGGTAAAGCTAATGTTCACGTCAGTTTCCTCACTCGAAAGCGATGCGACGGATATATAAATATATACGGATATATCCTATATGGGGTGCCTATAGAACAACAGACCTTGGGTGTTGGGTGCCTATAGAACAACAGATCTTGGGTGTTGGGTGCCTATAGAACAACAGACCTTGGGTGTAGGGTGCCTATAGAACAACAGACATTGGGTGTAGGGCGCCTATAGAACAACAGACCTTGGGTGTAGGGTGCCTATAGAACAACAGACCTTGGGTGTGGGGTGCCTATAGAACAACAGACCTTGAGTGTAGTGTGCCTATAAAACAACAGACCTTGGGTGTGGGGTGCATATAGAACAACAGACCTTGTGTGGGGTTCCTATATAACAACAGACCTTGGGTGTGGGGTGCCTGGTCTTGAGACAGATCTGATAGTTGAGAGACTTCCATGCCGATGTTTCTCGTGCAGCCACGGCTAGCTGAGCGAGGCAGGGCACCAGATGAGCGTCCACTCTAGTCTGGTACGCCTCACTGCCCCCTGTAAAGTTCTCCAACTGTTCAGTAAACAAATCAATCAATCAATTAGTCATACAATCACACAGATATAATGAAACAAATAATTTAAATTATATACAGTTAATAAATAAATAAATCAGTAATATACGGAAGCCAGATAAAGACCATTGTACGGTCCATAGGTTACACGTTCTTATACGCCGCTATACCATTTTCAATATACCACATACAATACACCATTTGATGTGTGCTGTGGGGACGACCCTGACATCATCCTTGGATGAGGAAACCGACGTTAAACCTTTATTATTACTATTATTTGACACTGAACGCTATATACCAGTAATCTCTTGTCAATCACTGTCCGCTAGATTTTTGAATATGACAGGCTACATGAATTTAATAGATTCAACAAATTCTCTAGAGTCATTGACCTACACAGTTATAAACATTATGAACCACTTGTAATTATCAATGCCTCACACCACTAACTGCTTATTTTTATATAATTTTATTATATTTTATAGCTAAGTACTTTACCGTGATTGCACAGAATTGTGTTGCACTGTATTGCAATTCAGCTTAATGTATTTTACTGTATTGTACTGTAAAATCCCGACTCTATTTTAAGCTAGAATTCAAGGCAAGATGACGATGATGATTGTATTGTATAGTATTGTATTGTAAAATCCTGACTCTAGTTAGACTGAGATTCATGGGAAGACGATGATTATTGTATTGTGTTGTATTGTATCCCAACCCTAGCTAAACTGGGATTCAAGGGAAGATGATGGTGACTGCATTGCATTATATCGCATAGCATGGTACTTTACTATATTGGCAATGTATTTTATTTGCATTGTATTGTATTATATAGTATCGTATACTGGTGTATTTACCTGGTCGATGAGGGGCTGCATGATGGCGGAGGTGTAGGCGTCCACAAACGTCTGACTCGAGTCAAACAACAAACACTTGTACAGACATCCCGTCACGTGACTCACCAGCTGACACGAGTTATACACAGCATCGGCTCCCGTGTAGTATGACTCATCTACACACATACATACACACATAGACACACACAGACATACAAACACATATATATACATATACATTATACACACATAAACACACACACAGATACACAGACACTTGTGCAGACATCCCATCACATGACTAACCAGCTGACTAGAGTTATACACAGCATCGGCTCCCGTGTAGTATGACTCATCTACACACATACACACTTGTAAAAAAGGCCAAGGTTAACGTCGGTTTCCTCATTCGAAAGTGATGTCAGTGACGGCGAGCCCAGGATTTGAACCCCGCACATACTGATCCGCAATCGAATATCTTACCGACATAGTTAATCAACTATGCTGAAATTATCAACTAGGTCGATCACTATGTGAAATGATCTATGGACTATGTTGACAATGTCACGTGACATTGTCACGTGAAAGTGTCACGTGAAAGTGTCACGTGAAAGTGTCACATGAAAGTGTCACGTGAAAGTGTCATGTGAAAGTGTCACGTGAAAGTGTCAGTCACGTAACACTGTCACGAGACAGTGACACTTTCAAGTGACACTTTCACGTGACAGTGTCACTTGAAAGTGACACGTGACCGGTGACACGTGACACCGATCACGCGACACCGGTCACGTGTCACAGGTCACGTGTCACAGGTCACGTGTCACAGGTCATGTGTCACAGGTCACATGTTACCGATCACGTGACACCGATCACGTGACAGAGAGGGGAGAGACTACAAACCGGTCTTGGCGTCGTTGTTGGCCTCGAGCACGAGACAGGCAGACTTGATCACGTGACCTATGAAGAGGATGAAGACACTCTTGAGCCGGGCGGCGAGGCTGTCACAGAGTCTGTAGAACGTCTGACGTCTAGCGCGATACACAGCGTCATCCTCCCTGTGGGCGGAGTCATACAACTGGGCAGAGAATAGAAATGTACAAATAAGTGAAATTTATAAATACAGAAATAATATAAATTATACTCTATCCACTACATAAGAAAATACTTCTCTTCCCACCACAGACTTTTTCATCTTGCTAACTGTCTTTTTATCACCGGACCGGCACTGTTTAGGATTGTTTCTTTCTCTTCAGCACATTTTTCTTCAGATCGTTTGGGGTGAATCGATTAGTAGTGACATGTAATGGGGGACGTCCCTGATATCATCCTTGTAAGAGGAAACGGACGTTAAACCTTTAGAATTAATATTATTACATCTGAGCAGGGAAATAAATAAATATAATGAGATAATAAATTATTGGCTGATGATATGGCATAGGACAGAGAGGACTGGAGGTCTATTCAAAGCCCGACCTAGGTTAAACCCAGATTCACGGGCAGATGATGATGATGACGTTGATGAAAGAATAAATAAATGAAGATACACAGCATCTGTCTCTACATAGGAGAAGTTAGACAACAATGCGGAGCAATAAAAATACAAAAAAATAAGAAAACTTATTACGCCTGCTCTGTGAGACAAGTCATACAGCAATTGTGCAAATAGTAAAAAACAGATAACTTGACTGATTGATCAACTGATCATATGACTGTTTGATAGGCTGATTGATAGACTGATTGATAGACAAACTGATAGACAGACAGACAGACTGATAGATAGACTGATAACACGACTGATAAAACGACTGATAGATAGACTGATAGATAGACTGATTGGTAGACGGATTGATAGACGGATTGATAGACGGATTGATAGACAGATAGATAGACAGATAGATAAACAGACAGATAGACAGACAGATGGAGCAGACCTTGTAGAACATTGGCCTGAAGGAGTTCTCAGAGAGACGAATGACTAGAGACAGAATTGTCTCCACCACAGCCTCCTCACATTTGTCCAGCTCTACACGATCAAGCTGTGCCAATCAATCAATCAATCATCAATCAATCGATCAATCAATACACTGATCAATCAATAAATCGATAATCAATCATCAATCAATCAATCATTCATCAATCAATAATCAATCGATAAATCAATCATCAATCAATAAATCGCTCAATCAACTGATCAGGCATTAAAGTAATCAATCAACCAATTAATGAATTAATCATATGTCAATATATCATTCAGTCAATTAAGCAATCATTAATGAATCAATCATGTCAATAAATCAAGCAGTCAATTAAATATATGGTAGGGAATGCCTGCTAAAACATCCAGTTGACTATTGGCTAGATGGCTGAATGGACTGCACGCTTGTCTGAGAGGCAGGAGGTTATCGGTTCAAATCCCAGCAAAACTGTCTCTGACAATGACCAGCGTGATTTAGTGTTTTAGTAGACCACACATTAACCTATGCTCACACTCACTGGAGTGTCTTAACGTAGGGGTAACGTCATGAAGTTTTAAATGACAGATCCCGAGATGAATTGAACCCTCTTGGGTTCGAATCCCAGCCGCGCTGATCTGAGAGTAAAATCTCGGACATTCACTGGACTGGTTATACGGATATTGGGCTAAATTGCCTAATGGTTTAAACATGTGGTATTAAAAGTGATAGATTTCAACATAGTTGATCATTTCACTGTAATGTGTGTTTACTTTAAACACAGCAGACACACCTTAGTGACGCTGTTACGTATGTCCAGTGTCTGACTGAAGAACTGCCCTAGCAACGGTTGCTGGGCACTCAGATCCTCCTTGACAATGGTCTCCAGGTGTTGCCGTAGCAACGACATCAGCGTCACGAGCCCTTTCTACACAGCACATAGCAACCGAATAGTACATAGCGGGTGACTAATGTTGCAAAGAAGTAAAGCAAACATCGGCAAACAAAAATAAACAATGACGCGTATAACACAAAGATATTTCTGAACACTGCATAAAGCATAAGAGATAATAATAATAATAATATTAATAATAATAATAATAATAATAACCTCCGACAATTTCTATAGCGGTGTCATGGCCGGTGTCTGATCTTCGAGACCGCTTTACAGGCTCCTGGCAGGTTATCATTAAGTTAGATAAGAAGAAACGATCTCTCACCTGATTGGTCAGCACGAGTTCAGTGTACGCAGTGATAACATTCGGTACAAAAACCCTCGAGCTGATCAGTGTCGCCAGCTGTCGACTGAAATAACACAAAGAACTCAGAACGATCACCCAGCCGTCCAGGCAATGACTTAACTGAATATACGACAAAATAATAATCATAATAATAAAGGTTTAACGTCCGTTTCCTCATCCAAGGATGATGTCAGGGAGGTCCTAACAGCACACATCACTACAGAACAATTCACCCACTGGCTAGAGCCAGTGGCGATGTCGGCCAGATACTCGACCGCGGATCAGTATGTGCGGGTTCAAATCCTGGGCTCGCCCGTCACTGACATCGCTTTCGAGTGAGGAAACTGACTTCAACCTTTGCTTTTATCTTTTAGATATTTTACCCTGACAAATATGCAGAAGAAAAGTGCTGAGGGGAAGTTAGGTCCCTAAACAAAGAGCCAGTCCGGTGATCAAAAATGGTCAGAGTAGATTGAAATATCAGACAAACATCTGAGGTGAGATCAGTTAGGCTACCGAGAGCTGATCTGTAGGTCCACAGTTCAAATCCTGTGCCCGCCTGTCACTGGTGAAAGAGTCACGAAATTAACGTTAAACTCGTCCTCTGATGTTTTATAACCATTAGTTGACAATCAGTTAAAAACGATCCATAAATACATACATGGCACGTACATAATGCGCTATGGTTATTGACATCAAGGTTAACCGACAAATTTATATTGATCAGCCAATGACAGCGCTGCCTTTCAGGCCGATTAGCCAATCAGCTTCTTTCGGAAACCTAACTAGAATGTTAGGTCATAATCTGCAGTTTAACTGATTCACGAGCTAAACTTCCAAAAGATTAGTCCATCTACTAATCCGAGAATTAAGTTAATGTACATGTAATTTCAAACTGTGACTATTCCGTTGTTGTTCATCTATTGAGCAATTGAATGTGTCAATAGAGCAGTGGTTAGAGGCACGAGGTAACATCACTATTTACGTCATGAAGTTATAAATAACAGATCCTGAGGTGAACTGAACTCTCGTGGGTTCGATTCTCAGCCGCGCTGATCTGAGAGTAAAATCTCAGACATTCACCGGATTGGTTACACGGAAAATGGACTAAATGGCCTAACGGTGTAAATGCGTGATTTTATAAGTGATAGATATCAACATAGTTATCACTAATAAAATACGTATCACTATAATGCATATTTTTAATCTATTCCTTAAATACGGCCGTGAGAGATAGTATGAACCTTATTTCATATATTACATGCCAACGAACAACTCACCAGAGGGCTGAGAATTTATCATTCACCAGGGCACGCTTTGAGCAGTTCTCAATCAAACCGGTTGAATCCAGATTACAAATCTGCAACGTGCAACAGTTTAGAATGGTTTGACACAGAACTGAATACACAGTATGCACGTCAACATGTGGTAGTCAAACTGTACAAGCATAGCCTAATCTACCACAGGAAGTGGCTGGTGCCAGTGGCGAAGTCGGTAAGATACTCGACTGCGTATCAGTATGTGTGGGGTTCAAATCCTGGGCTCTCCCGTCACTGACATCGCTTTCGATTGAGGAAACTGACGTTAACTTTATTTTTTTACATCTTTGTTGTGGCAAGTGTTGTACATTCAGTTTCGGCATCAAGTCTTCAACATAGAAACAATATATCAAGTCAAGCAAAACTTCATATCTCTTATCTTTATCAAACTAACCATACTCGCAACATATGAGAGTCAAATGCTACAAGTAGAGCCAAATCTACTATAGGAACTGATATAGAAAAGAAGAAAGGTTGTTTACCGAGACTATCAGTTTGACGAGGTAGGGACTGATGAAGTGAGGCAGACTAGAGACGACCTTCAATAGAGTGGTGGTGACACAGACTAGCGCTAGCTCACTGTTATAATCAATCAATCAATCAATCACTTAATGAGCGGATGAAGTGAGGCAGACTAGAGACTACCTTCAATGGAATGGTGGTGACACAGACTAGCGCCAACTCACTGTTACAATCAATCAATCGGTCAATCAATCAGTCAATCAATCAATCAATCAATGAGCTGATGAAGTGAGGCAGACTAGAGAGGACCTTCAATAAAGCGGTGGTGACACAGACAGTAGTCTATATAAATCAATCAACATAATAACCAATCAGCAAATAAATCAATCAGTTGGTATATAAATCAATCAATTAATCAATCAGTATATAAATCAATATATAAATCAATCAGCATAGCTTCAAAAGAAGGAAAAGCGATCAGGTTTAAGACAATGAATCAGTGGATGCCGGGTTCAAATCCAGTGATCTCTCCGTCAGTGAAGTTGTTTCGACCAGGAAACTGGCGCTAAACTTGGCTTTATTTACACCACCAACAATACCACAACCTCTCACGAACCATTTCCTGCTTGCTCTCTCTCTCTATCTCTCTCTCTCTCTTCAGTGCACTGCCCAGTGGCAGGTCCAAGGTACATATTCATACTCAAAGTCTGCCCTCGCTCCATAAGAGCACTCCTTAGATCAACAAGTTAATCCCTTCACAAAGTCTATGCCTTATCCATACCTTATATAGCCTACAGCTTGGGAAAAGTATAGATTCTGAGGTGGTTTCCCGTTGCCTTCCTGTTTGCTAAGAGCTTCATAATAACATAGTGATCCTTGCAATCAATCAATTAGACATCCATTAATCACTGGCTGGATGTAGTGGCGATGCCAGTAAGGTACTCGACCGCAGATCAGTATGTGCGGGGTTCAAATCCAGGGCTCGTCCGTCACTGACATCGCTTTCGAGTGAGGAAACTGACGTTAACATTAGATTTTTAGCTTTTTTTGCTTTTAGCAGAGTAATCTTTTTAATCAATCAATCAAAACATCCATTAATCACTTTACTGCAAATAGGCTACTCATCTAGAAGCACAAACCCTGATATGATCCTTACAATCAATCAATTAAAACATTAATCAGTGCACTGCTCTGCTGCACTCACCTCTGCAGCAGTTGTTCATCATTGAGAGCCTGAAGTAGTGGAGGCATGAAGACAGGCAGGTGTTGTATAGAGTGAGCACGCAGACATGCACACAATTCAGCCAAGCACAGCAACGCATTACAGCGCAGTGCAGTGCATGATGAGTCACGCAGCACTTGTACTGACACTGAGAATATCTGTGTATAAGTAAAACAAAAAATAAGAACAAGTCTGTGTGTATACAAGAATATCTGTGGATAAGTTAAACAAAGAATAAGAACAAGTCTGTGTGTATACGAGAATATCTGTGGATAAGTTAAACAAAGAATAAGAACAAGTCTGTGTGTATACGAGAATATCTATGGATGAGTAAAACAAAGAATAAGAACAAGTCTGTGTGTATACGAGAATATCTATGGATAAGTAACACAAAGAATAAGTATGTCATCTTCGTTCTAACCGAATAAGACGCAGCGATTTTTGACTATTTATTTCTTAATGCTGACTTTCTAATGAAATGCCCAAAGTGACTTCGTGTGGTTTATAGTATCACAGCACTGCTAGGCTGCTAGCAGCTTGTCATGAAAGCTGAGCCTAGTAAGATTAAAAACCAGATTTATTACCTAAATTACACCTAATAATTTCATTTAGTAGTTTAATCCCTCAGGTTACTCTAGAATTTATACGTCATCATCATTATCATTATCTTCCCTTGAATCCCAGTTTACCTAGGGTCAGGATACGAATAGACTGTCTGAGAGAGATATAAGTGTTTATTTCAGCATCAACATCAAATGTCTCAAATCCTCTCTGTCCTACATCATATCATCCATCAGTCAATCCCCTATTTGACACTTTTCCATTGGTTTTATTTTTGAATTTATACATATGAAATTTATAATAACAACAACATCAATAACATCAACAACAACAACAGAACATTATCACTAAAATAAATTTTAAAGGTTTAAGTCCTCTTTTTTATTTTAATAATACTTTCTCAGCATCTTCGTCGTTGATGTCGTAGACGTTCCATGCATACATGTCACTAAAAAGAGATAAATAAGAACTAGACATAGTTGCACTGACATCACAGTTGCAAGCCTTCTTACTTATCTGAAATTCTTCTTCCCTATCGTCCCTCACGTGCACTTCGTTCCACCGATGCCAATCTTCTCTCTGTTCCAAATATTCTCACATCATTAGGCAGACGTTCATTTTCTTACGCAGCACTCACAATCTGGAATTCTTTACCTGCTAATCTTCGCTCTTGTTCTTCTCTTTCAACATTCTCTAGCAAGCTTAACACTTACCTTTTCCCACCGTAGACATAATCAATCTACCCTGACCATTTTTGATCACCGGACTGGCTTTCGTTTAGGATCTTACTTCTCCTCACCACATTTCTTTTGCAGATTGTTCTGGGTGAATTGATCTATAGTGATGTGTGCTGTGGGGACGTCCCTGACATTATCACTGGGTGAGGAAAAGGACGTTAAACCTTTGTTATTATTACTAGAGAATCATCGCAAAGTTACCGGTGTGAACGACTGCGGATGAGCCGCAGCTAGAAGTCGACACAAGAGCTTGACGCTGTAGAGAGCCATCTGCCTGTTAGACAACACGTCGCTGTCAGTAGAGTCCGCATCTGATCTTATCACGTCCACCAGGCGCTCCAGCAGTGATAACAGTCTACTGATCTGTAATCAATCAATCAATATATCAATTAATCAATCTCTCAATATATCAATCAATTATCAATCAATCAATCTCTCTATCAATCAATCAATATCAATTAATCTATCTGACTGGGCTCGCCCGTCACTGACATTGCTTTCGAGTGAGGAAACTGATGTTATCCATAGCTTTACCAGCTTTTAATCAATCAATCAATAACAAAACAAAGCATAAGTACGCAGTAACTTATATATTACACAATTACTCTAGTCTAGTAGCACACACCTCAGCTTCACTGAGAGCCTGTATGTCGCTCATGTTCTGTAGTTTACTGTTGAGAAGATCCATCGACTTGTGTCTAACTGACGAGGAGGCGTGGCCTAACAGTGACGTCACCACGTCCAGGAACGATGAACTGGGCAGCAGATAGTTCACCTACAACAATCAATCAATCAATCTATGTATCAATCTATCTATCAATCAATCTATCAATCAATCAATCAATCTATATATATCCATCTATCAATCCATAAACCCACAATTCAATCCATCCATCAATAAATACTACCCAACCATTATTCAAATCATTCAACACATCAAGCGGCCTCCCAATCGATAAATTCATCAACCTATAAATCAATCTTTCAATTCACAACTCCATGAATCATTGAACAAATAAAAAAACATTTGCGAGACAAAGAAGCAGGGCAAGTACGGCAAGATGGACAAGAATGGTAAGCAGGGCAAGTAGGGCAAGAATGGTAAGCAGAGTAAGCTGGGCAAGCAGGGAATGTAGGGCAAGTAGAGCGAGATAGGCAAGAATGGTAAGCAGGGCAAGAATAGTAAGCAGGGCAAGTAGGGCAGGCAGGGCAAGCAGGTCAAGGCTACCACGTGACACGCTGTCATAAGAGGAACACACAGATATGAACAGAACAACGGTCCTGTATAAAGAAAAGAAGCACGCAGCTCATCCTAATCGAGTTACCACACAAGTGAGTTCAGCAGGCGAGGAGCTGCTGACAGCTGAACCCCCTGTCATACACCACAGGTGAGGAACTGGACCTTAAATCTTAATTGAACAACAACCATCATCATCATCTTTTTCCCTTGAATCTCTGGTAAAATATGATTGATATAAAATAGACCTTCGCCAGCTCTCTCTGTTCTGTGGAGTGGAGAACTATATTGGGCAACAATAAGATCTATACTATAAAAGAGGTGAGAGATTATAGAGGTGTAAAATTACAGGAGATCAAATCAATACTGATGCTGATCGTCACTGGCTGCAGCCAGTGGCGATGTCGGTTAGATACTCGGCCGCGGATCAGTATATGCGGGGTTAAAATCCTGGGCTCGCCCGTCACTGTCGTCGCTTTAGAGTGAGGAAACTGACGTTAACATTAGCTTTAGCTTATTTTACCCTCCCTGTGTGGTGGGGAACTATATTGGGCAACAATAAGCTCTGTAATATAAAAGTGCTATATAAAAGTACACTAGATCAGATCAAGCCTGAGGCTGAGTACAGACCCTGTCCAGTATTTCATAGACTCGCTGCAGCAAGGCTCTCCAGAACTTCCCCTGCATCGCTGCTACCCCATCTCCAGCACCGCTCATCACATCTCCACCACTAGCAGCTCTTCCACTCAGTCTACTCACACTGGTCATGTAACACAGGGTCTCGTCCACGAGGCGTCTGAACACTGACGAGAGGTCCGAGGTACTCTCTCTCGTCTCGCTCTCGTCTCTAGACGTCTCTGAGCCTACGAGCGCCACGGGCAGGCTGAGGATCTGTGAGAACACATCAAACCATCGGTCTCAATTCACGCCTTTCTATTGAGTATCTGTGTGAGCACATCACCCAAGACACACATTTCTATTGAGTATCTGTGAGAGCACATCACCCAAGACACACATTTCTATTGAGTATCTGTGAGAGCACATCAAACTATCGGTCTCAAGTCAAACATTTCTATTTGTAATCTACTCGTCTCTATAAGACAACAGAAACCCTCCAATGATATTTAACTATAAAGCAGACGGTAAGAAAACAGCGGGAAGACCTAAAAGAAGATGGAAGGAATGCCTCGAAGAAGACTTGAAGGCTGCTGGAGTTAGCATTTATATAAGAACAGAAGGAAGAGAAAGAATGAACATCAAGTAAATGGCAAAGAATGGAGTTTTGTGGAGGAACATCATAGAAAAATCTTTAGCTGAAACCACTTACAGGATGATCACGTGACACGACTTACTCGTCTCTCATTACTTGTTAAGACTGCCTATTTAAATTAAGTAATTTGCAACAAGTATTTCTTTCTGTAGCAGCATCACACGAGAAAACAATTCAAATAAGTACGATAATATCAAAAACAGCAACGAGATTTAAAGTCAACAGTTATATCACAAACAGCAATGAGACTTAGCGTCAGGAATTTCATTCAAATCTTAGATAACAGAACATACTACACCCACACATCGTTCTCTATAGAATACGACGTCTTCTTCTCTATTATTCTCCACGCGGTGCTACTAGAACAGTGGTTTAGAGAGAGAGTAGTATGCACTGCGGTTAACAGGGTCAAGAGGAGTTGAGAAAAATGTGTCTGTCGATCACCGCTATATAGAAACAGTGCCATCGTTAGAATCAATGTTTAGGACCCGTCACGTGAATGACAAACCTTTGAATGTCTCAATAGCGTAGGGGTAACGTCATAAAGTTTTAAATGACAGATCTTGAGGTGAATTGAACTCTTGCGGGTTCGAATCCCAGCCACGCTGATCTGAGAGCAAAATCTCGAACATTCACAGGACTGGTTATACGGTAAATAGACTAAATTTCCTAACGGTGTAAACATGTGGTATTAAAAGTGATACATATCAACATAATTGATCATTTCACTATCTTCGTCTTCAGTGCACTGCCAAGTGGCAGGTTTAAGGTACATATTCATACTCAAAGTTTGCTTTCTCGCTCCGTAAGAGCACTCCTTAGATCAACAAGTTAATCCCTTCACAAAGTCTATGCCTTATCCATACCTTATGTAGCCTATAGTTGGGAGAGCCTATAGCATTTCACTATAGCGCGAGTTTATTATATTACCTGTGTGATGAGCTGACGATTGGAGAGAACACCTGAGACCAGTCTAGACAGGTGATACTGCAGTAGCCTCACCTGCTGTGCACTCAGTGAACCCAACGTAATCAGGTCAAGGTCAACGACCTCCTGCACGTGACCTTCACCTCCAGCGTCGACCTTGCGTCTCTTTCCAGAGGACGCTGAGGTAGACTTCCTCTTTCCGCCTGGAGTGACTGGAGACAGAGTGGACTGGGACTTGGAGTCACCTGAGCAAAGTAGAAGTGTTTATAAGTGGAGACTATCAATCAACAGCTACCACACGCTAAACGATAGACAGCTATTTGACACCACCAGTGGGTATGGAGAGGAAGACCTAGAGCTATGTTAGATACATACCAGTGTTAATAAGTGGAGCCTATCAAACAAGAGCAACCACACGCTAAACGATACAAAACACAAGCTACCACACGCTAAACGATATAACATAAGAGCTACCACATGCTAAAGTTAAAATACTCAAGACCTCAACTTTACACAGACCATGATTGAAAGAGAAGCATCACTTAAATCGCGCTAGTTATAAAAAGCTGGTAAATCTAATGTTGACGTCAGTTTCCTCACTCGAAAGCGATGCAGTGACGGACGAGCCCAGGATTTGAACCCCGCACACACTGATCCGCGGTCGAGTATCTTACCGACATCGTCACTACTCCAGCCAGTGAAGCACATCAACAAGAGCTACCACACGGAAAACGATATAATACTCAAGACCTCAACTTCACACAGACCACGACTGAGAGTGAAGCATGACTCTAAATCACACTAGTTATAACGTTTTATCCCTTAAACTACTATGCCTAGTAAGAAATAATAATAATAATAATAATAATACAGATTTAGCGTCCGTTTCCTCATCCAAGGACGATATCAGGGACATAGCACACATCAGTGCATACAGACCAATCTGCAAAAAGCATGTACTGAAGTAAGGACTGTAAGGTGTTAAATGATGCCAGTCCAGATGAAAAGTTGGTCACGATTGATAGGGTATAACTATGGTAGGTGAAGATGTGTAGACAGAAAGGAAGACCTAGAGCTCTGTTAGATATATACCAGCAGTGTGCACAGAGAGGAAGACCTAGAGCTACAGGTGGACAGCTAGATACTTACCACCAGTAGTGTGCATAGAGAGGAGTTGTTGTAGGAACTGTATGATCTGCACTACAGACGTGAGCTGATGAGAGGCAGAGAACTCTCCTGAGAGACTAACTGCCTCCTCTATGTCCCGTCCTATCACTGTCTGGCGCTATCAATCAATCAATAAATAAGTTAATTGATTACTCGAGCGGCAGACCGAGATTATGCATGTTAGAAGATTAAAAGATCCAGTCGTATGTGGACAAGAAAGAGTAAAACGGAAGACAGCGAAGAGTGGAGGCGCTATATACCATGGACCTGCCAGTAGGCAGTGCACTAAGAGAGACAGCGAGCAAGAATTAATCTAAGAAAACCAATGTCTCTTAAAATGAGACATGCCTGTCCATAGATGCTTCTGTATGTTATGCTGGAGCTAATGGCAATGTCGATAAGATATCCAACAGTGGATCAGTATGTACTGAGTTCAAATCCGGGGCTTGCTCGACATGACATAACTTTCGAGAGATGAACTGACGTTCTCTATCTTAGTGCACTGCCTACTGGCAGGTCCATGGTATATAACGCCTCCACTCTTCTCTATCTTCTGCTTTCCTCTTCATTTCTACATATGAGTGGGTCTTTAAATCATCTAACTTACCTAATCTAGGCCTGCCTCTGCCTCTTTTTCCTTCCATTCTACCTTCGATGACCTCTATTAATAGACCTTCAATCCTTAGAATGTGTCCAAGGGGAAATGAACTGACGTTAACATCGGCTCTACAGCTATATCATATGTTATCTCCAAATCCATGGTTTAGATTTATAACAGGTAATAATTATATGTATCATATAATATGTAATATATGTTCTCCACAGGTCCATGGTTTAGATTTATAACAGGTAACTATTAACATCCAGTGTTACCTCATCACTCGTATCCTGGTTACCCTCTCTGACGTCACTCTGACCTCCCTCCTTAGCAGCAGGTGCCATGACAACGGGTCTCGTGCGCACGGCACTCTCCATGGTGAGCACGTGCAGACGCCAGAGGTTCGTCTCCACGCCAACGGTTGCTAGGAGACGAGAGAAGAGAGGAAGACGACGATGAGTGGGCACGTGATGACGTGCATCAACAAACACACGCAGTATAGACGTTACCAATACAACCAGGTCCGCTTTCTTACCTGAGTGTGCCTGATCAATCAATCAATCAACTAATTAATTAATCAATCAATCAACTAATTAATCAATTAACAAAGACACGCAGTATAGACGTCACCAAGGCAATCAGGTCCGCTTTCTTACCTGAGTGTGCCTGATCAATCAATCAATCAACTAATTAATCAATCAATCAATCAATTAATCAATCAATTAATCAATCAATTAATCAATCAATTAGAAAACACGTACAGAATAGAAGTCACTGTGGCAGCTAGATTAGCTTTCTTACCTGAGTGTGCCTGATAAATCAATCAATCAATTAAAAAACTATTGCAGTATAAACGTCACTGTGGCAACTAAATTAGCTTTCTTACTTGATTGTGCCTGTCCAATCAATCAATCAATAAGATAGAGACCTACCAAATCAATCTATCGATCGATCAATCAATCAATTAATCAATTAGATTGCAAATGATCAATCAGTCAATCGATCAATATAATGAATAATATTTTTCAGTATAGAAATCAGAGTGATAAAGCCACAGACAAGACCTGGTAAGCTTAACTTCCGTACAAGTGGGTGGAGTTCCCCGGCTCGTCCAGCACTGATGTTCCTTTGAGAGAGGTAGCTGGAAAGAAACTTGACTTTAGCTTTCAGAGGCGTTTATTATATATAGAATGTTTCAATAGCGTAGGGGTAATGTCGTGAAGTTTTAAATGACAGACCCTGAGGTGAATGAAACCCTCGTGGGTTCGAATCCCGGTCGCGCTGATCTGAGAATAAAATCTCGGACATTCACCGGACTGGTTATACGGATATTAGGCTAAATTGCCTAACGGTTTAAACATGTGACATTAAAAGTGATAGATATCAACATGGTTGATCATTTCAGCATAGTGCGGGTTTACTTTTTATGTAAAATAGATTCCTTGTAAGCATTAGCGTTTACCACAAGTCAACCTGGATATAAACCTGTCCGCTAGCTTGCACGTCAATAGCAATAGTGTTACAATCTATTCATCATCGTCTTCATGAAATCTGGACCAGACAGAGATAAATTGAATACTTTATTACTAAAAAATCTCTCTCTTAGTGCACTGCCTGCTGGCAGGTCCATGGTATATAATGCCTCCACTCTTCTCGGTCTTCCGCTTTCCTCTTCATTTCCGCATATGAGTGGATCATTAAATCATCTAACATTCCTAATCTCGGCCTGCCTCTGCCTCTATTTCCTTCCATTCTACCTTCTATGATCACTTTTTACTGGCTGGAGCCAGTAGCGACGTCAGTACGTTACTCGACCGCGGATCAGTATGTGCGGGGTTCAAATCCTGGGCTCGCCCGTCACTGATATCACATTCCAGTGAGGAAACTGATGTTAACCTTAGCTTTACCAGCTTTTTTAATAGACCTTCCCTCCAATAATAACATGGTAGTAAATACTAGTAGAAAGCTACGACAGACCTGTAAGACAGCGGGTATGACAGAGTCAATGGTGCGTAGAATGACTTGAAACGAGTGAGCGTCATCACGCTGTATGAGAGTGCTGCCCATGAATGTGAACACTGGCATCACACTGTGCAGTATGTAGTCCTGACCAATCAATCAATCAATCAATCATTGAAAGCTTTTAGCCATCTTGTTGTAGTGTTGATATATCCACTAAGGTACACACACTGGCATAGTAGCATATGAACAGGCATATACTATGCTCTCTCTCTCTTAGTTCACTGCCTACTGGCAGGTACATGGTATATAACGTCTCCATTATTCTCTGTCTTCCGCTTTCCTCTTCAATTCCACATATGAGTGGATCTTTAAATCATATAACATTCCTAATCTTGGCCTGCCTCTGCTTCTTTTTCCTTCCGTATACTACTACGCCAGTGTTTATACAAAGGACATCAGAAACAGCTGCACAAGATGAATGGCTCAATGGATAGCACACTTGCCTGATCAAAAAGGACTGATTCTAATCTGAGCCAGACTGTGATAGTATCACTTGTGACGCAGTTGCTAAGCAAATCTTTATCGCTTTAGTTAACTCTAAAAGCAGCATATTACTTAAAACTTTAACTAACATCAGGATATAATAGAATGCCATAAAATACCACATTAACAGGATATTTTGCCATTGCTTGAAAAACACTGCAAATACAACGCCTTTCTTTGCTCTCAATTCACGAGTTCATCAAAGAAACAAAGAAACACTCCTAGTAGCAAAAAATGGACAGCAAATACAAACAAGTAGCAATACAACAAATACAAATACAAACAAGTAGCAATACAAACAAGTAGCAATACAAACAAGTAGTAATACAAACAAGTAGGAATACCAACAAGTAGTTAATTTAATAAGAAAGAAGAGTTACAGACAGGGAACAGTGGCGCCACTGTGGTGACCACGAGCAGAGCTTGACGTTGAGTCAGTGGAGAGATGGCGCCACGTATACACTCCACCAGCGCGTCCATGTTTATCATCTCTACAACAACAACAACAGCACGCTGTCTATACACAACAACAACAACAACACGCAGTCTATACACAACAACAACAACAACAACAACACGCTGTCTATAACACTATCTCTACACAACAACAACACGCTGTCTATACACAACAACAACAACAACACGCTGTCTATACACAACAACAACAACAACACGCTGTCTATACACAACAACAAAAACAACACGCTGTCTATACACAACAACAACAACAACAACACGCTGTCTTTACACAACAACAACACACTGCCTATACCGCTACACATGATGCATCTGCAACATAAGCCATATGTCAGGTAATTAGATCTAAAATAATTCCTACAGCATAAAACTTGATATTTCAGATAAATGCTTCGCTAAACTGCGATGCCAGCATTTTGATAAGGAAAACACGTCGATAATCGCGATTTGTTTTTAAAGAGCTTAATATGATGGCAGATTGTGAGGAGAAATATGTACAAATAAATAGTAGTAATAACAATAAATTAATATGTACAAAAATAAATGTGCAAATAAATAGTAATAGAAATATGTATTGGACCTACAGCTGGATGGAACACCAGAGTGAGATATGAATCACTTGATATTCACGTTTATCACTTGCAACATTTTCTATGCAATACAGAATGTAGATTCAATCAATCAATCACCACTATTTCAATATTTATAAAATAAATTAAGTACACAAATCGATTCATGACCCAGTCAATGCCCTCAATCAATCAATCAACTCACCGGGCTGTTTAGGCCTGTCACTCTTTGATCCGTATAGCCAACCAGAGCACATGTTATAGATTGAGGTCAGCGTGACCTGCTTACAGTAGTCACAAGCCTCCTGATTGGCTGAATCATCATCCAATACCAACCTGTGACACAAAAATAAATACTTTTAAGCATATATTTGCCCACCGGACGTGCTACTGGTTCAGTTCAGACAACAAAATGAGTCAAGTGAAAGAGAGATAGAAAACAGTTCAAGTCCAATGAGCCGTGCAGCAGAGGATGATAAAAGAAGCGACGGGCTTAGCCAGAAGGACTGGATTGAGAGCTGAGCCTGGAATATCTTCATCAGAGACGTCACCGATAAGAATATCTCATTGTTTACCTGGAGAGGAGAGAGAAGAGAGAGGTGACCATATCCACCGAGTCCTCGTGTCGTCGTCTGCACTGGATGATATCTAGCACCGTGGACAGGCGACGATAATCCAAAGCCTCTCTTGTTTTAGCAGTGCTGTAACACAATCAATCAATCAACAATCAATCACTATAAAATGATTGATTCACTAAATGAGTGAACAGATTTATCTACAACTGTTTAAACCAGTCGAAACCAGTCTAAACCAGTCGAAACCAGTCTAATGGGATTAAAATAAATAAAAAACACACAGATGGACCTACCTGACTCTCTTTCTGCTTTTAGACGTCGTCTTTGCCTCACTAGCAGCTGACGTAGCTTCAAGTTCTGACTTCAGGTGCACATAGTTCAACTTCAGCTATGGACACATGAATAAGTAATCCCATTAATTTAAATTACTTAATCTAATTAAATAATTTATCATCATCATCTTCCCTTGAATCCCAGCTTAACTAGAGTCAGGATACGAATAGACTGGCTCAAATCCTTTCTGTCCTACATCACATCATCAGCCAATCCCCTATTTGAGACTTTTCCATTCATTAAAATTTTTGTAGCAATTTCTGGAGCCTATGCACTCACCAACCGAATGCCCTTTCTGACGTTGGTATGGTTCTTAGTGCTTTAGTGGCCTTCTACGACACGTGCAGTCACCGGTTGATCAATTCTTCAAACAACCCCGACACAACCCAGGGAAATCTAATTATATATATCTATTTAATTAAAAAGCTGGTAAAGCTAAGGTTAACGTCACTTTTCTCACTCGAAAGCGATGTCAGTGACGGGAATTACAAAAATAAAAAATAAAAATTTAATTTAATTAATTAAAAAATAATTAAATTAATTATTATTATTTTTAATTAAATAATTATTTAACTTAAATTATCAAATTTAGCAATTAATTAAATTTACTTCATTAAATTAAATAATTAATTTAATTAATTTAAATCAGAGACAACAGACGAAGCAGTTCTAGAGACAAATAGCGATAGATCTCTAGCACGTCTAACAACAGAATCGTCTAACAACAATATCTGGAAATTATTGCTCAGTGTAGTAAAGTAAGAAAGTTTCCAATATCAACCTATCTCATTTTGAATGCTTGACTTTGTCGATTCAGCTTGAATAAACTTAATTTAAAAGCATAAAATAAGCTATAATTTAATTTTGACCTTTTTTGTCTTAGTACTAGTTTTTTAAACTTTCGCTGTTTTTATGTACAGATAAAAAATGCATGAAATCATAAGTTGTAGGATTAGTTACTGGTCGTAAACAATAAAACCATAAAAACACCCTTCAAATATATTTTCTATAAATAGAAAGCGAGCAAACAGAAGATCCAAAACGGTACAAATTCTAAAATCCAGAAAATCAGTGCAAAAATAGATACCTTTTTTAGACACGTGAGCACACTCTGCGCTGTTGTAGAATCTGTGGCCCTCTGGTGAGTGTTGAGTAGAGCAGTCACGATGTATCGCTGAAGTTCAACTGATGGCAGCGCGTGAAAGAACTTTCTTCTTATCTGAGTGATAGCAAAATGGCACTATTAATAATTACTAGTAGTTATATTAATAGCTGTTAACACTTAATAATAAATACTAGTAGTTATATAATAATTATTAGCTGTTAACACCTATTAATGACTACTAGTAACTATTAATAGCTCTTAACAATTATTAGTAATTACTAGTAGTTATATTAATAGCTAATAAGTTATTTAACTGTTATTGGCAGCTATTATCTAGTTTTTTAAACCATAGATAGTTCTTAACCGTTACTGGTAGTTACTAGTTATTAGAACTACTCATAGACTCTACTAATAGTTTCGCTAGTTCATACTGCCTCAGCCGCTATGATCTGAGGAGTCCCTGCTGCGCCCCCGCTCTCTTCCATCTCTCCCACCTGTCCCTCCTCCACTCTCCCGCCACTGGTCGACAGCGCTCTCTCCAGCAGTTCCAGCACCGGATCATCCGGGCCTCTCACCTCCCTACCAGTCTCTGCGTCCAACCGTCCCATGCTGTGCCGCACTATAACTAGGTCAAGGTCGCTCAGCGGTATCTGGGTCAAGGTCGATAGTCCGAGTGAGACGATTGACTTGAAGACAAACTGCACGATTAGAAAAAATGTGAACGTCGATTTAAAAATGACAGTCAAATTTTTAAAAATAACAGCGGTGACATTGTAAATAGGTTAGGGTTGTTGATCAGAATTTAGGTCAAGATTAAAACACTTATGCAGAAATATCGTATCATAAAATTAATTCAAGTTAATTTTAAATCTGCTAGAAATTTCTAGCTATACAAATCTACTACACACATCAACACACAGAAATGTACTACTTGGATCTTGGACTTGCACTGGTTTCATCTTGCTTTCTCTTGTGGTCTCTGTGTCATCATCGTGTGGTGCTTTGGCGCCTGTTTGTGTAGAGTCTGCAAGAGACGACCCTGACATCGTCTTATGGCAAAGAACCGAACGTTAAATTCTTATTGAATGATTGATTGATTGATTGCTTGAAATTTACCCACGTCTAGCTACACACACAGCTACACACAGCTAATGTACGTCACATCAGTTCATCACAGTTCTACAAGATCACAGAAACTTGCCTTGTTGTTCGTTGTAGCGAGCAAATCAAGAAGTCCTGTTTTCAAATAGACTGGAGTCGTGGCCTCCGTGAGACACTGTAGCATAGCCTGCAGGCTAGAGTCTGCCTCATCTACACCATTGTACACTGTGCCTACAACCTACATCAATCAATCAATTAATCAATCAATAAATCAATTAATCAATCAATTAATCAATCAATTGAGGCACTGTAGCATAGCATGTAGGCTAGAGTCTGCCTCATCTACACCATTGTACACTGTGCCTACAGCCTACATCAATCAATCAGTCAATCACTCAATCAATCAAGCGAGGCACTGTAGCATAGCCTGCAGGCTAGAGTCTGCTTCTTCTACACCACTGTACACTGTGCCTACAATCTACATCAATCAATCAATCAATCAATCAATTAATCAATCAATAAATCAATCAATTAATCAATCAATCACTCAATCAATCAATTGAGGCACTGTAGCATTGCCTGTAGGCTAGAGTCTGCCTCATCTACACCACTGTACACTGTGCCTACAATCTACATCAATCAATCAATCAATCAATTAATCAATCAATAAATCAATCAATTAATCAATCAATCACTCAATCAATCAATTGAGGCACTGTAGCATTGCCTGTAGGCTAGAGTCTGCCTCGCCTACATCACTGTACACTGTGCCTACAATCTTCAATCAATCAATCTCATCTTTTAGTGATGTCTCATCTACTTTACACTGATCATGCCACCTGAACCAATCAATCAATCAGTCCACTCATCAGTCAAACAATTCCAGAGTTATTCATTGAATCAATGTTCAGTACAGGTTCAGCTGTACTTTACCTGAAGCTGAGTTATCTAATGGAGCCAGTGGCGATGTCGGTAAGATATTCGACCGCGGATCAGTATGTGTGGGGGTCAAATACTGGGCTCTCCCGTCACTGACATAGCTTTCGAGTGAGGAAACTGACGCCAACATTAGCTTTACCAGCTTTAATGCTATACATTATCTCACAATACTTAAATCAGTCCACATGGCCCAGCCATTGATAGCAGACATCTTGGTCAGATCGTCCTAAAACTAGAGCAGAGAGAAAAGAGGACCCACCTGCGTCACATAGCCACCATCAGCGCTCAGCTCTTCTCTCTTCTTGCTCAGTCTCTTGACGAGCTTGCCATGCATGAAGTCACCTGATGATGATGATGATGATGACTTTGCAAGCGTTAACAAACACTCACAAATAGTGTGTCTCACTTGAGTGTCAGCCGTGTGCAGCAACAACACCAGCAGACATGGCAGCACTGCAGGAAACACAACAACAATAAACAAGTTAGTAACTATAAATCATCATCATCTTCCATTGAATCCCAGTTTAACCAGGGTCTGGATACGAATGGACTGTCTCAAATCCACTCTGCCATCTGCCCATGAAGCCCAGTTTAGCTAGGATCGGGATACGAATTGGTCTTCTCCACTGCTCTCTGTGTGATGAGGATTTTTGTACTCGCTTTAGAGAATTTTGCAGCAATTTCTGGAGCGTACGAGCTCACCGAATGCCCTTTCTGACATTAGTTTGGATTTTAGTGCTTAGGTCAAAATTGAAACAATAATTAACTTAATTACACAAGATAATAAATTTTAAATGGCATATCTAATCTGTATGACTCAGTGTAAACAAGAGCGAAAAATAAACAAAGTCAGAAAATCAAGCCTATATAAATTCTAGTTCTTAAAGAAATCGTTTTCTTTAAATTAGATGAATATTTCCATATCATTATATATACAGTACCGGCATGACTCATGACGTCAGACACTGCTGCCAGGTGTGCAGCAGAAATCCTCTGCACTATTCCCACACAGGCCGTGATGAGCTGTGAGGATGGCACCACTGTTGTCTGCACACCTGCCCCCTGCGTTGTATAGACAGACTGGATCTGCCGGCACCAGACTAGCGTGGCTGTCTTCAGCACAGACTGCTTGTCGAGCATCTGACACACAAAAGTAAAAGGCAATGTTAGCGACAGTTTCCTCACTCAAAAGCGAGATCAGTGACGGAAGAGCCCAGGATTTGAACCCCGCACCATCTGATCCGCGGTCGAGTATCTTACCGACGTCGATGTTATCAGATCTAAATTATAGTACCTCATTTCAATCCAATATCTAAGGCAAGAGGGTCAGATTATTGACCTATGGCGGAAAGAAAAGAGTGTTTAGCTTAGCAAGGAATGCAATAGTAGTTACAAGATCGAAGATCTTGTGGCAGAGAGTTCCATTTTGTCGGAGCAGATAATAATAATAATAATAATGAAGGTTTAATGTCTGCTTCCCCATCCAGTGTCAGGGACGTCCCCACAGCACAAATCACCACAGATCAATCGGCAAAAGAAATGTGCTGAGGAGAAGATGAAGAGGAGAAAGGAGATGGTAGCTAGAGTGGCTCACCTGGTCCAGTTTAACGAGGTAGGAGGTTGTAGCACTCAGGTTCTCCACACAGAGTTCTATGAGAGAGGTCACGACCAGTGCATAGGTTTCATCAGTGCTCGTCCATCTGCCTTCTGTACACGCCATCAACACGTCATCAACACGTCATCAACACGTCGTCAACACGTCATCAACACGTCATCAACACGTCATCAACACGTCAGCAACACGTCGTCAACACGTCGTCAACACGTCGTCAAAACGTCGTCAACACGTCATCAACACGTCATCAACACGTCATCAACACGTCATCAACACATCATTTGATGTAAGAGAGGACTAACCTTTAACCCCGGAGTATTTGATGTAAGAGAGGACTAAAGTTTAACCCTGGAGTATTTGATGTAAGACTAACCTTTAACCCTGCTGTGTTTGATGGAAGACTAACCTATAACCCTCGAGTGTTTGATGGAAGACTAACCTTTGACCCTGGAGTGTTTGATGGAAGAGAGGATGATGTCCAGACAGTGGTGGAGGAAGGAGAGAGGAAGGCGGGAACGCTTGTGCACTCGTCTCAACCACTTCCTCATCCTCACTCCACCTCGCTGCTGATCTTCATCCGAGTTCTTTCCTCCAGCCGTCTCCACATCATCATCATCTTCCAGTGCACGCTTCTGTAACACGAGCAAACACACTATACATAAAACCGATCATTAATGATGATATCTAGCACTGACTGGAGCCAGTGGCGTTGTTGGTAAGATATTTGATGGCGGATCAGATGGTGCGGAGTGCAAATCCTGGGCTCGCCCCTCACTGACACTTCTTTCGGGTGAAGAAACTGACGTTAACACTAGCTTTATTACTAGCTTTTCTACTACCACAGGCAGTACCATTAAAAGTAAAAGCTGGCAAAACTAATGTTAACGTCAGTTCCTTCACACGAAAGCGATGTCAGTGACGGGCGAGACCAGGACTTGCACCTCGAATGATAGAATGACAGACTGATTTACTTACTGATTGACTGATTGATTTACTGATTATTTACTGATTGATTAATTGACTTATTCATTGGCAGAGTAATAGACTGATTGACAGAATGACCGACCGATTTACTAACTGATTTACTGATTGATTAGCTGATTCATTGAGATTCGCATTGATGGACAGAGTGATGAATTGGTTAGTGATGAGTTTGCTAATTCATATTTAATCAAAAATCTCCTTTTGCAAACTAAATCAAACGAAACATAAAATTTATCTTTACAATTTAAATTATTCACTACAAATTTGTAAAATCTATTTAACAAAACAAAACCACACCTCCTTCTTGTAGCGCTCTTGTTTGAGCACAGCTATCACCTTCGTTACCGTATCCAGGCGCCTCGTTAAGTTACCAACGCCCTGACCACCTTTTCCTAGCGACAGAGACGTTGTCATGACAATGGCTGCCACAAAGCGTTGCCATGACGATTTAGCTGACAGTGTTGTCAGCTTATCAATCTGTAGTAACAGATAACAGAGAAAACTAACTTAAAATAACCACAACACAATTAAAAAAGAGATGTAAACAGAAATAACTTAAAATATCTTACAACACAATTAAATAGATGTAAACAGAAATGACTTAAAATAACCTACAACATAATTAAATAGATGAAAACAGAAATAACTTAGAATAATAACAAATAATAACTTATTATAGAAAACCATGGTATCTTACAAAGTAAATACCAAATTGATAAAATAGAAAACTATAGTAAAATAGAACAACAAATAAAAAGCGCGCGACGTAAGAGTAAATAAAATAAATACTTAACCTTCAATAAAAAATATAGATGAGAAATGACACGATTGTAAGCTTATATTAGAATAGAATATAAAGTAGTACTTAAAAAACTTAATCTTCAATAAAGATAATGTATATAAGAAATGACACAATTTTAAGCCTATATTAAATATAATATAACGCAGAATACACGTAGTACTTACAGAGAGCCTATAATCCTCCTCACTCATTGCACTCAGTGACCTCGCTAGGCCACTGACCACGCCCCAGTTGAACTGACCCAGTTTCTCGTCGTTGACTCCGCCCACCTCAGCCAACAGAACGTTAAGCTGCTGCAGCAGCTCTGACAACACAGCAGATCTTATATAATACGGACGGCGGGATTAGAGCACTTGGTTTAGTTGCGCGTCAATTATCGAAGTTAAGCTGCGTCGACCTCAGTTAGTACTTTTTGGGTGACCACCTTGGAAGACTGAGTGTTGGTAAAAGCTTAGGAAGGAAAAAATCCCAGGGTGATGGAAGGTTATTCTTAAATCCGTTCCGGCTGCAATTGATGCGCCATCAAAAGGCAACGATTACTAATAACCATAGAGAGGAAGGAGGAAATGGGCCATAAACAAGCATCTGTGCTTCCTGACCCAGTGTGCCGTTATGTAATAGAGGAGGTCAATGGGAAACCACCTCAGAGGACGTAATTATATATAGCAAATCTTATACAACAGAGATCAACGGGAAACCACCTCAGCAAACAGAGCGTTCAGCTGCAGCAGCAGCTCTGACATCACAACAAATCTCATACAAAAGAGGAGGTCAATGGGAAACCACCTCAGAGGAAGTAATTATATATAGCCAAAAAATATCGTACGGTTTGACAGAGGAATCGCTCTTAAGAGCATTCAGAGATGTAGATAATGATGCTATAGTATAGATAATACTATAGATAAGTTGGACATCACACATCACACAATGGCTCCAGCCATCGTGTGATGTCGGTAAGATGTGGTGGATAAGGTCCCTTACAAATGAAGGGATTAACTTGACTTAAGATTGAGTGCTCTTTATGAAGAAGACAGTGTGAGCATGACACCTGACAGATCAGTAGAGCGAGAGACATGTCGTTTACCTTTAGTATCGACACAGTTGAACAGTGGTAGGGCCTCACTCACACACGGCAGTACGAGTCCAGCTCGACGCAGCAAGTGTGCGTCGCTACTGGCAACCATCAACCATGGCAACAGCTCGTACACAATGCTCGCGTTGTCTCCGGTGACGACTCTGTTGCTACAGAGAACAACCGTTGCCTTGTCAACCAGGGTCAGCCTTAGCAACAGAAATAAATAGAGAAATCATCTCTAACTATATACTTATAATTTCAGTTACCAATTTTGCGCTAGAAATACAATCAATAAGAGAGAGAGAGAGTGAGAGGGAGAGAGAGAGAGAGAGAGAAAGAGAGAGAGAGAGAGAGAGAGAGAGAGACTTCTTAAACAGTGAAATAACTAAACCGTAGTCTAATGCATTCATTTACTAAACTCGCCTTGATCTGCGAATCATTTACGCCTCTGATGTGACGTACTCTACGAACCAGAAAATTTAGTACACTAGTAATTTAGCGTGGTTATTAACTTCCGAGAACATCCGCCAAAAAATTATAGCCAATGACAGCACTCTCCTTCAGGCTTATCGGCCAATCACCTTACTTCGTAAACAAAATGCCCTAATCCGTGGATAAAGTTACACCACAGTGTAGACCTCAGAAAACAGAGGTGCAGCTACGACTTACTTCAAACCGTGATTAAAAGCTTGCAGATTACCAAACTGTGAATAGTCCATAGTTTACGCCACTGTTGAGGTTTAAACCTCGGATTATCTCACTAGTGAATACGGCCATTAACCTCGGAAAAGAGAAGTACAGCTGAACAACCGCAGAATATTAAGTTTACGTAACCAAATTTTGACTATTCCGTGCTTTCAACCACTAAATTGCAGTTTATCTATTCATCAAATATGACCATTAGTGACCGACTGCGCGATTCACGCAAACAGTCACATAGAAATGTATACAGTCGTTAACAAACCATTCTGATTGGCTGCTGCGACTGTCAATCAACTTGAGCAAGCCCTGCCCCAGCTTCCCGGCCTCCACAAAGTCAACGAGTTTCTGCGACAACAACAGAACAACAAGTTGTTGTCAGAGTCACAAAAGAGACAACAGAGACAACATAGACACAACAGAGACACAACAGAGACAACAGAGACACAACAGAGACAACAGAGACAACAGAGTCTATGTTGTCTCTGTTGTGACTCTGACAACAACTTGTTGTTCTGTTGTTCTGTTTGAGACAACAGAACAAGAAGTTGTTGTCAGAGTCACAACAGAGACAACAGAGACAACAAGTTGTCAGGTCACAACAGAGACAACAAATACAACAGAGCAACAAATTGTTGTTAGAGTCACAACAGAGACAAAAGAGACAACAGAACAACAAGTTGTTTTCAGAGTCACAACAGAGACAACAGAGACAACAGAACAAGTTGTTGTCAGAGTCACAACAGAGACAACATAGACAACAACATAACAAGTTGTTGTCAGAGTCACAACAGAGACAACAGAACAACAGAACAACAAGTTGTTGTCGGAGTCACAACAGAGACAATATAGGCAACAACATAACAAGTTGCTGTCAGAGACACAACAGAGACAACAGAGACAACAGAGACAACAGAACAACAAGTTGTTGTCAGAGTCACAACGGAGACAACAGAACAACAAGTTGTTGTCAGAGTCACAACAACAACTTGTTGTTCTGTTGTTCTGTTGTCTCTGTTGAGACCCTGACAACAACTTGTTATGTTGTTGTCTCTGTTGCCTCTGTTGTGACTCTGACAACAACTTGTTATGTTGTTGTCTATGTTGTCTCTGTTGTGACTCTGACAACAACTTGTTGTTCTGTTGTCTCAAACAGAACAACAGAACAACAAGTTGTTGTCAGAGTCACAACAGAGACAACATAGACAACAACATAACAAGTTGTTGTCAGAGACACAACAGAGACAACAGAGACACAACAGAGACACGACAGAGACAACAGAGACACAACAGAGACAACAGAGACAACCAGTCAACGACTCAAAAACACCCTGTTCATGAACATGTTCTACAGTCAACTCCTACTTTATAAAGTAACTTTTCTTATATCGTTAATTTTCTTACTTTGCTCTTTTCTTTTCCTTCTTGACGGTAACAAGGTAACTAGGTAACAGGGTAACACGGTAACTAAGTATCGAACATGAACGTTGTATAAGTATTCCGAACTTAAAGATAGCTTATTTGTGTATTATTAAAGCATGATACGCAACAGATAATTTAAGTATATTTATGACAGTTTATGCTTCGTTCGTTATTGATTAGTCTTCTGCAGCAGTCACCCACATTCCTCACATCTCGTAGGTAGGACTCATGCCAGTAAGGCTACCCTTCGCGTCGTGGATCTGAACCCGCAGTATCCGGAGTAACTGCATCCATTTGCTAAGACTTAATAAACGTCATCCGCTGTCGACCCTTGCATCTTTTGCATTCTATTATTCCGGTCACACGGTAATTTCAACTATTTTGTTCCGCATAATGTGTCCGAAAAACTTCATCTGTTGTCGTCTTATTCGGTTCAAAAGGTCACGACAAGTTGACATTCTTTGTAAAACTTCTGATCAATTAACTATGTTGAAAGTAAGAATAATTAGCACAGTATGATTTCTACTGTAGTACAGTACGCCCCTGAAAGTTTGTGTAGTAAATCGTTCTTTGGCGAGTAATAAATTATGCCTAGATGTAAGTTGCAACTAACGCAATTGGATGTAAAAGGTTACATATCCTAGCATTTTATCGGGTCAGCATTAGTTGAAAAATCTTTGGGTTCATATTACGAAACAACTATAACATAGCCAGAATGTTATTCTTATGACGTCAGACCTCTATTTAATTCAGTGTAACTCAAAATCTTGAAGAGTGAGGATCTCGGCTGAACACAATAACTGTATTGTGTTCAGTACCGTACAATACAATAGGTTCAGTACAACACAGTAGGTACATGTAGCTTATTGTAGTACAGAACCCTATCGAGATGGCTCCTGGCAAGCGAGCTAGTTCCAAGGCTCGCTCGAGCTCGGCCGCCGCTAGCCGAAGCCGCTCCAGGAGCACGACCTCTTCCGGGAGAATGACCGGGAGCGATGGCGGCGCTTCCTCCACCTCCCGTTCCCGCTCCCGCACTCCGGGAGCCAAGTCACGCTCTGGTCGCTGCCACACGACTGTAGCAGATGAAGGGGCGTCGAGAAGAATGATGTCGAAAGAAGAAGCCATGGAAATGAAAAGAAGAAAGGTCGCCAGGGATAAGAGAAGAAACGCGAGAAAGCCGAGAGCGGCGGAACCGATGAAGAGGCGCCGTGGGAAGAAGGGACGTCGTCGCAAGTCGAAGAGGGGCAGCAAGCGCAGGCGTCGCTAGAGGGCTCGCCTTCATGGGCGATAACCGCTGAAACATCCGGTAACGCCTTCCTCAAACTCCTCCCTTCCACCAAAGAGAAAACTTCGAATCCTTATAGCAACGCAATGATCTAAAGCTGACAGCAGGACATTTCTTTAGAACTGTAGGGACTAATTAATATATTTATGTGGTAATAAGTAGCCATCGAAGTAGATATACGTGCATAACTCAATAAGGTTTTCGGCTATAAATAACTGATTTCTCTTGATAAATTTAGTTTCTGCTCCTTCCCTAAATAACGAATAAAATCTAAAATCACTGACATACATAATATAATCATGTCGTGCACAAAAGTCAGAGGCACAATGGCATACATGGATAAAAGAAGAAAAAGTTAGAAATTACTTATAATGCCGTAAGCAACACCGTACCATTACCCTCGTTAATAGAATAAAATGTATTTTTTCTACAGTTGTAATATTTTTGCCCCCAAATTCAATTGTAATGCATTCAAAATCAAAACTGCGGATAAATAAAATGCGTCACAACATAAAAATGTATCAAACTGTTTAAAAACTGCTGATCTTGTAAGAACTAACAACTATTTCATATTCGATCAATTAGATTTATAGAATTGCTTTCAAACTGACTGAAATTAATCGGTATAACATTGCGAAATAATTATTTGTCCTAATAATAACATCTGATGACAATATCCATAGCCATGATCTTAATAAAAGCAACCATTACTATTCTGTCTCTTCCGTGGATCCATTCAATCCAATCAATACAGGCAATCATGGGCACAGCGAAGGGGAGATTAATGGGTTGAATCTCCCATAGGTTTCGCCTCACTTGTCTCACATAGCCTCTCTTGCAATAGGCTGCCTCACTTGTAATAGGCCGCCTCACTTGTAATAGGCTGCCTCACTTGTAATAGGCTGCCTCACTTGTAATAGGCTATAATTAATATTTGTAATAGTAGGGGTAACGTCATGAAGTTTTAAATGACAGGTCCTGAGGTAAATTGAATCCTCGTGGGTTCGAATCTCAGACTCGCTGATCTGAGAGTAAATTCTCGGACATTCACTGGACTGGTTATACGGTAAATAGACAAAATTTCCTAACGGTTTGAACTTGTGGTATTAAAAGTGATAGATGTCGACGTAGTTGATCATTTCACTATAATGCATGTTTACTTTTTTAATTAATAAGTCACAGTGTGTAGGAATCCATGACCCTAAATACTGAAATTTCTGGAGCCTAGGCGCTCACCAACTGAATTCCCTTTCTGACGTTGGTATGGATCTTAGTGCTTTAGTCGCCTTTTACGACAAGTACAGTCACCAGTTGGTCAATCTTTCAGACAGCCCAGACACAACACGGGGAATAATATCATAATATCAAGAACTAGTATTTAAAAATGCATAACATTTAAGTTTTCACGACAAAAATTACAATAAACCACCCCAACAATTACAACCTTTCTATAATAAATACTATTAAACAGACACATAAAGAGCAACACAAATAAGCAACAACTACAACCTCACTCATGTCAAGGACGACACCAACAACGTTCACATCGTCGTCATCAAGTCTCTCCAGTAGCTTATCACTGATAAAATCGGCTGATAAACCCTGCGCACACAAGCTCACCCTGATCAAAACATTGACAACTCACAGTAAGGTAAAAACAAGTAAGCTTATATATTGTGAGAATAATATCAACAAACAGGGGTTTTAATGTAGATCATAAATTCATCAATTAGTGTCTTCTTCTGTGCACTGCCAAGTGGCAGGTTCAAGGTACATATTCATACTCAAAGTCTGCTTTCTCGCTCCGTAAGAGCACTCCTTAGATCAACAAGTCAATCCCTTCACAAAGTCTATGCCTTATCCATGCTTTATATAGCCTATAGCCTGTGAAAAATATGGCTTCTGAGGTGGTTTCCCGTTGCCTTCCTCAGGTAGATGTATTAATTACCATTTATTCCTGGGGGAAAATATTTCATGGTGAGGTGGGTCCCCTCTTGCCATCCTCAGCTCCTGCCTTTAGTCGCCTCTTACGTACACACGGCAGATCGTTTACGGTTGCCCTAATCTGCAGTGGTCCAACCACACCCGAGCAGATTAATTAATTACTAATTACAGAACTAGTTCACCTAAACGAGATGATTAACTAAATTAATTACTGATGACAAAACTAGTTAAACGGCTCACCATGGTGACGTGACCACCAGTCACCAGCAGGTGGACAAGGTGGCGGGTGGAGTAGAACCTGGTGGAGGACCTGGAGTGACTCAGTCCCAGCAGCAGGCTCGTCTCCACCTCCCGCACCAGGCTGTATCTCACCGGCATCAGGGTCAAGGTCGAGAGCTCCTCAAGGACATCCAGCTGCGACTCATCCTTCTGAAGGTCAGAGAACGAGGCCTCTAGCGCTGACGTCATCCTAGAGAATATACACAGCTAGTGATGACGTATTGCTACATACAGAGAACATACACAGCTAGTGATGACGTCATGCTCTATACAGAGAATATACACAAATAGTGATGACGTCATGCTACATACAGAGAATATGAACCAGTTTATATCCACTGCTTGAAGGTAACGTTTGTTTCATCGTGTAGACATCACAGACACTTCCTCAATTACAACTTTTCGTCTACACCTTTATTCTCAACCTTTCTGCCATATTTTTATATTTTATATTTGAGACGGTACAAGAGGCTCGCAAGTTATATATGATCTTCTTAGTCTCTCCAAGGTTCATCAGATTGAGAGGCTGTTAGAGACAGCTGACAGGTAGTATGAGAATCTGATAGAGATAAAGTAAATACATGATGAGGTACAAATATAGAAAGAGCAACTATAACAGTAGAGCAATAAACAGATACAGAGAAAGGAATACAGAGAGACACAAATGCAGAGAGAGAGAAAGAGGGAGAGAGTGAGAGAGAGAGAGAGTAAGAGAGAGCGAGAGCGAGAGAGAGAGAAAGAGAGAGAGACCTGCGGTCAATGATGGACAGAAGTCTACGAGCACACTGCTGCCACATGGTGAGTCTCTCGTTATCATTTCTGTTTATCTGCTGCCGTCTGTTGATCAACTGAGACAGTATCTCTCTACAAATAATTGACTATTAGTACAGCGATATGTAAAATAGAAGAACATAGAAAATACAAGCAGACATATCTAATGATACAAGCAGACATACCTTATGATACAGGCAGACATATCTAATGATACAAGAAGACATATCTAATGATACAAGCAGACATAACTAATGATACAGACATACCTAATGATACAAGCAGACATACCTAGCGAAACACACAGACATACCTAACGATACAAGCAGACATACCTAATGATACAAGCAGACAAACCTTGATACAAGCAGACAAACCTAGATACAAGCAGACATACCTAGCGAAAAAGGCAGACATACCTAGCGAAACAGGCAGACATACCTAACGATACAGGCAGACATACCTAACGATACAAGCAGACATACCTAATGATACAAGCAGACATACCTAATGATACAAGCAGACATACCTAACTATACAAGCAGACATCCTGGCACACATACTAGCACCCTCCAGCACTCCAACCAGTAGCTCATAGTACTGCACTCCCCCCTCCCCACCATCCGACTCCTCTGTCGTCATGGCAACGGCATCTGTTCCCTCGGCAACGGCCTTAGCAACGAGCGGCATGGCAACGAGACGCAGGAGTGCAGAGAGGTCAAACTGTTGAGAGAGAGAAGACAGGAGAGATGAGAGAGAGGGAACACTCCAGATGTGACGCAAACATCTGTGCGAAACACATGAGAAACAACTAATTTATTAATTTATTAATTATTTAAATAGCAAGTCTTTATGGAAATTAACAAACTACTAATTGTTCTTCTTCCTGATGAAAATAAATCGTTTAATTAACCATTTAGTTTAGCTAATTGAAAAAGGATACTATCTAGGAATATATTTAATTATATACCTAATAGGAAAGCATTCAGTTCATTTACTTCCATTTGCCTTGGATGTTGGACTTGCACTGTTTTGATCTCGCTTTCTCTTGTGGTCTCTGCGTACTCAGTCGTCGTCGTGTGGTGCTTTGGAGTCTATTTGTGTAGAGTCTGCATGAGACGTCCCTGACATTGCCTTATGGAGAGGAACCAGACGTTAAATTCTTATTAATTGATTGATTATTAACTAAAACATTTATAAATACAATTAGTAAATAATCCAGTTAAACAGTAAGTAGTAAACAGACAGAAGCAAACAGTAAGTAGTAAACAGACAGAAGCAAACAGTAAGTAGTAAACAGACAGAAGCAAACAGGAAGTAGTAAACAGACAGAAGCAAACAGTAAGTAGTAAACAGACAGAAGCAAACAGTAAGTAGTAAACAGACAGAAGCAAACAGAAAGTAGTAAACAGCCAGAAGCAAACAGGAAGTAGTAAACATCCAGAAGTAAACAGGAAGTAGCAAACAGCCAGAAGCAAACAGTAAGTAGTAAACAGACAGAAGCAAACAGTAAGTAGTAAACAGACAGAAGCAAACAGGAAGTAGTAAACAGACAGAAGCAAACAGGAAGTAGTAAACAGACAGAAGCAAACAGGAAGTAGCAAACAGCCAGAAGCAAACAGGAAGTAGTAAACAGCCAGAAGCAAACAGGAAGTAGTAAACAGACAGAAGCAAACAGGAAGTAGTAAACAGACAGAAGCAAACAGGAAGTAGCAAACAGACAGAAGCAAACAGGAAGTAGTAAACAGACAGAAGCAAACAGGAAGTAGCAAACAGCCAGAAGCAAACAGTAAGTAGTAAACAGCCAGAAGCAAACAGGAAGTAGTAAACAGCCAGAAGCAAACAGGAAGTAGTAAACAGCCAGAAGCAAACAGGAAGTAGTAAACAGACAGTAGTAAACAGACAGAAGTAAACAGGAAGTAGTAAACAGCCAGAAGCAAACAGGAAGTAGTAAACAGCCAGAAGCAAACAGGAAGTAGTAAACAGCCAGAAGTAAACAGGAAGTAGTAAACAGCCAGAAGTAAACAGGAAGTAGCAAACAGCCAGAAGTAAA
This sequence comes from Enchytraeus crypticus, assembly GCA_905160935.1. NCBI lineage: Eukaryota > Metazoa > Annelida > Clitellata > Enchytraeida > Enchytraeidae > Enchytraeus > Enchytraeus crypticus. The sequence continues at coordinate 65,664 of CAJHZI010000386.1, forward strand.
CAGGAAGTAGTAAACAGACAGAAGCAAACAGGAAGTAGTAAACAGACAGAAGCAAACAGGAAGTAGTAAACAGACAGAAGCAAACAGGAAGTAGCAAACAGACAGAAGCAAACAGGAAGTAGTAAACAGACAGAAGCAAACAGGAAGTAGCAAACAGCCAGAAGCAAACAGGAAGTAGTAAACAGCCAGAAGCAAACAGGAAGTAGTAAACAGACAGAAGCAAACAGGAAGTAGTAAACAGACAGAAGCAAACAGGAAGTAGTAAACAGACAGAAGCAAACAGGAAGTAGTAAACAGACAGAAGCAAACAGGAAGTAGCAAACAGCCAGAAGCAAACAGGAAGTAGTAAACAGCCAGAAGCAAACAGGAAGTAGTAAACAGCCAGAAGCAAACAGGAAGTAGTAAACAGCCAGAAGCAAACAGAAGTAGTAAACAGCCAGAAGCAAACAGGAAGTAGTAAACAGCCAGAAGCAAACAGGAAGTAGTAAACAGCCAGAAGCAAACAGGAAGTAGTAAACAGCCAGAAGCAAACAGGAAGTAGTAAACAGACAGTAGTAAACAGACAGAAGTAAACAGGAAGTAGTAAAAGCCAGAAGCAAACAGGAAGTAGTAAACAGCCAGAAGCAAACAGGAAGTAGTAAACAGCCAGAAGCAAACAGGAAGTAGTAAACAGCCAGAAGTAAACAGGAAGTAGTAAACAGCCAGAAGTAAACAGGAAGTAGCAAACAGCCAGAAGTAAACAGGAAGTAGTAAACAGACAGAAGCAAACAGGAAGTAGTAAACAGACAGAAGCAAACAGGAAGTAGTAAACAGACAGAAGCAAACAGGAAGTAGTAAACAGACAGAAGCAAACAGGAAGTAGCAAACAGCCAGAAGCAAACAGGAAGTAGTAAACAGCCAGAAGCAAACAGGAAGTAGTAAACAGACAGAAGCAAACAGGAAGTAGTAGACAGACAGAAGCAAACAGGAAGTAGCAAACAGCCAGAAGCAAACAGTAAGTAGTAAACAGCCAGAAGCAAACAGAAGGTAAGTAGTAAACAGCCAGAAGCAAACAGGAAGTAGTAAACAGCCAGAAGCAAACAGGAAGTAGTAAACAGCCAGAAGCAAACAGGAAGTAGTAAACAGCCAGAAGCAAACAGGAAGTAGTAAACAGACAGAAGTAAACAGTAAGTAGTAAACAGACAGAAGTAAACAGAAAGTAGTAAACAGACAGAAGTAAACAGAAAGTAGTAAACAGCCAGAAGTAAACAGGAAGTAATAAACAGCCAGAAGTAAACAGGAAGTAGTAAACAGACAGAAGTAAACAGGAAGTAGTAAACAGACAGAAGCAAACAGGAAGTAATAAACAGACAGAAGCAAACAGTAAGTAGTAAACAGCCAGAAGCAAACAGGAAGTAGTAAACAGACAGAAGTAAACAGGAAGTAGTAAACAGACAGAAGTAAACAGTAAGTAGTAAACAGACAGAAGTAAACAGAAAGTAGTAAACAGACAGAAGTAAACAGGAAGTAGTAAACAGACGAAGTAGACAGGAAATAGTAAACAGGAAGAAGTAAACAGGAAGTAGTAAAAGTAGTTCTCACCTTTTTGACAGTTTTTCGATCTTCTGGTTGCGTACAACAATAGAGATACAGCAGAGTGCTTCCCTTAACAACCGTCCAGACATGTGCTGCCAAAACAGCAAAACATATCATAAGTATGGTAATAAACACAAGAGAGAGAGAGAAAGAGAGATATGTGTACAAGATATACAGATGTACACAATATAACAGTGAAACATATCATAAGATAATAAACACAAGATATACAGATGTACACAATATAACAGTGAAACATGTCATAAGTAACATAATAAACACAAGATATACAGATGTACACAATATAACAGTGAAACATGTCATAAGTAACATAATAAACACAAGATATACAGATGTACACAATATAACAGTGAAGCATGTCATAAGATAATAAACACAAGATATACAGATGTACACAATATAACAGTGAAACATGTCATAAGTAAAATAATAAACACAGGATATACAGATATACACAATATAGCAGCAGCAAAAAGAATATTTTAAATCTAAACTTCATTGCTTGACAAAATGTAAAAAACAATCGATATCAACTGACCGAGAAATACGATTAAATAGAGGGATAAACTTGTAACGTAATGAAAGGTGAAAAAGTATTGAAGGTTAACACTGAGGCCTCCTCAACAACAACAACAACAACAACACCTTGCCTAAATCTCTCATATTACGATATTTAAGCTATGTTACATATGATAGTTATTTGATATTGTAGTGAATTTTACTGTGTGCATTTTATTGTCTGTTGCTTGTTTTATCGTAACTGTTGTAAAGTATAGAGATGCCTTAGCATGATATACTCTACTAAACACTAAACATTACAGGTTCAGCATAAGCGCCTTGTATTTGCAATGACCTAACGGCATTTACTATCAGCATATTTAGTACCTTTGATGGCCTGATATTTGCATGTATTACTATAATAATAATAATAATAATAATAATAATAATAATAATAATAATAATAAAGGTTTAACGTCCGTTTCCTCATCCAGGGATGATGTCAGGGACGCCATCATACCTGATCTGTATTACACTATTATTTTCTTCTACATTCTTTAATACTACTAGATTAGCTATAAAGTGCCTGCGATGAATTGAACTTTGACTAGCAGAGAACTGGTGAGTACAGTAAAAAAAAGTCCGGCACAAGCACCGAGCGTGCCTGTAAAATAAAGCCGAGTAATCTGGGCTCTAGCCCATCACTGACATCGCTTTCAAGGGAGGACACTGACGTTAACATTAGCTTGAACAGCTTTAATAGCCCATTTATTTACTCCATGTTATAATGGCTTCCTATTTATCAGACTATCAGGTGTGCTAAGGGTTTCTGATGGAGAGAAGTTGCAGACATATTGAGCTTGGTATACCAGTGAGCACAGCTGAAAGCAGATTGCAGTAATTTATGCCTTGAATACATTAGTTTGTGGCATTACTCTCTCTCTCTCTCTCTCTCTTAGTGCACTGCCTGCTGGCAGGTCAATGGTATATAACGCCTCCACTCTTCTCTGTCTTCCGTTTTCCTCTTCATGTCCCCGTATGAGTGGATCTTTAAATCATCTATCATTCCTTTTGATACACCATTATTCTTGGGGGATTCTCCTTATAACGAGGTGGCCCCTATGCCTTCCTCGGCTTCGACTAACATTTACTGGGCAGGGGCGTCATTGCCTGAGAAAATTATCCTGTTTACCCATGTGGCAGTACACCAGAGATAAAGATAGAATTACAGTGTTACCATGCCTCACCTTGCTCAGTTTTTCCAGCAGAGTGTTAACCACTTTGCTCTCCAGCGTTACAACTACGGTGCACTGAGCAAAAACCATACACGCAGCAGCTCTGAGGTCAGCACAGCGAGATCTTATTCCTCGTTCTATCAGCGGCAACAGTGTTGCCAGCACTCGCTCAGAAACATCTGTACGATTCTCCAAAACACCCAGAGCGGCAACGCTGAACATTCCAACGGCTAACCGCACGTGCGGCGAGTCAGAGCCAAGAACCTGTAATAAGATCATTGACAGATTTAGAAACAGTGCGAACAATATAGAAAGAAAGAGTATCTAAGCAAGAATATAAGTGCCTCATCATTAGATCAATCAGTCTATCAATAGTAACAATTAATAACAACAATTAGAGTGCTACAGTCATCAATGACAACATCGAGCACTATAAATATTAAGGATGTAATGTCTGGTTCCTCGCCATAAGGCAATGTCAGGGACGTCAGATTACAGAGATCATTTACTGGGACAATGATGCAATGCAATCTAAACTAAAAACGTATTACCGCTTATCTAATCTAAATCCAAAATACAACAACAGAGGGCTGTATCATCAAGTGCAAACACTGAAAACAATGGACTTCACATCACAGCAAAGTGCAAGACATTATGAAGGTAAATATGGCTGTTAACACAAAAATTAGAAACTTAATTGAATGTCAAACTCCTATCTCCAAAATTATTTCTTACTCAAAATCTTAAAACAACATTGCAATGTTAATGTCAAATACTCAAACAATATCGACAGTGAAAATCTGTAGTGACTCCATCAGACATGACAATGCATAAGATACTGATCAGTGAATCAGTGATAGTGAGAAATAGAGAGAGAGAGAGAGAGAGAGAGAAAGAGAGAGAGAGACAGAGACAGAGAGAGAGATAGAGACAGAGAGAGACATAAGAGAGACAGAGAGAGAGCCCGAGAGAGAGCCAGAGAGAGAGAGCGAGACATAGCGAGACAGAGAGAGAGGCAGAGAGAGAGAGAAAGAGAGACAGAAAGAGACAAACAGAGAGAGAGAGATAGACCTCGATATGGGTGAATGCACTTCCACAGATGAGCGAGAGAAAGCCCACGTCTTTGCGACAATGATTCAGCAGAACTGAGCGAGTCAAAGGCACTCCGTTCTTCTACATACACACAATCAATCAGTTCTATCTATCTATTAACATAATAAATCAATCAATTAACATAATAAATCAATTAATAATCAATTAACATAATAAATCAATTAATAATCAATTAACATAATAAATCAATTTATAATCAATTAACATAATAAATCAATTAATAATCAATTAACACAATAAATCACTTAGTATAATCAATTAACATAAAAAATCAGTTTTATCTACCAATTGACACAATAAAATAGTACAATTTATTTATTCATTCATTTTATAAGGGCTATCAACAAAAGAGAGCCTACGCTGTGAGGTAATAAAATAAAAGACTAAAAGATTAAAATATTGACTAATTAATTCATTATCTCTCGTTGGATAATACTGATTTACTTATTCCTTATCTCTCTTAGTCAGTATTAATTAAAGGCAAAGCAATTGTTAACGTCAGTTTCCTCACTCGAAAGCAATGTCAGTGATGGGCGAGCCCAGGATTTGAACCCGCACATACTGATCTGCGGTCGAGTATCAATAATTAATAGTAATCTCATTAATAATAAGAAATAACAATTAATTCATAATCAATTCATTCAATTCAATTAATTAATTCATTATCTCTCTTTCAATAACACTAATTAATTAGTTCTGTATCCCTCTTTCGACTCCACAACACCTATAGGAATCCATAGCTTTATCAATTATGGTCACAGAGCAACTCTAGACTTCTACAAATCCTCTACTAGATATTCATCATTCATTCAACAGAACAGTTCCTGCTCATTCATTCAATTATTCCCTTATTCACTTTATGTCTCAGATCAATTCTTCATTAGCTCATTAATTCACTTACTCACTTATCACTTATTGTCTCATGCCAATTCCTCATTAGCTCATTCATTCACTTATTCACTTATCACTTATAGTCTCAGGTCAATTCCTCATTGGCTCATTCATTCACTTATCACTTATTGTCTCAGGTCACTTCCTCGTTAGATCATTCATTCACTTATTCACTTATCACTTATTGTCTCAGGTCAATTCCATATTAGCTCATTCATTCACTTATTCACTTATCACTAAAAGAGAGATATATATATATATATTTATTAGATATTAATTTGTTTGCCCATTCATTCACAAATTCATTCATTAATTGCTACACTATTCAGTAGCACGACTGATACTCACGGCACAGTTGTAGAGCCAGTGCCACTTGCTCGTTGGCTCCTCCATCGTCCTCGTCATCAGCTTGAGCACGGTGACAAACAGAGCCGTGTCGTGATATAAGAGCACCATCGCTATCAGATCATCAGCGTTAAACTCATGTATGCGATACCTACACATACGTACACATGATAAAACTATATCTGCACATATGTACACATGATAAAACTATATCTATATATATGTACACATGATAAAACTATATCTACACATGATAAAACTATATCTACACATGTGTACACATGATAAAACTATATCTACACACACGTACACGTGATAAAACTATAACTACACATACGTACATGTGATAAAACTATATCTACACATACGTACACGTGATAAAACTATATCTACACATACATACACGTGATAAAACTATAACTACACATACGTACACATGATAAAACTATATCTACACATACGTACACATGATAAAACTATATCTACACATACGTACCAGTGATAAAACTATATCTACATATATGTACACATGATAAAACTATAACTACACATACGTACACATGATAGAACTAAATCTACACATACGTACACATGATAAAACTATATCTACACATACGTACACATGATAAAACTATATCTACACATACGTACACATGATAAAACTATATCTACACATACGTACACATGTTAAACTTATGTGATATCTACACACACACACACATGTTAAACTCATGTATACGATATCTACAGTGTAGATATCGTATACATGAGTTTAACATGTGTATGTGTGTAATGTATGTGATACCTACATATACACACATAAACATGTTAAACTTATGTATGCAACATCTACATATACACACATACACATGTTAAACTTATGTATGTTTTATCTACATATACACACATAAACATGTTAAACTTATGTATGTTTTATTTACATATACACACATAAACATGTTAAACTTATGTATGTTTTATCTACATATACACACATACACATGTTAAACTTATGTATGTTTTATCTACATATACACACATACACATGTTAAACTTCTGCACAAAATCTAACCATTTAGTAATACATGCATGTAGAAATATAAACATCTAAAATCTGGTACAATTTGACATATAATCTTAGACAAACTGGTTTAAAGATAAGAAGATGCACACACTTTCATAAATTTAAAAAAAGTAAACACGCTTTATAGTGAAATGATCAAATAGGTTGATATCTATCACTTTTAATAGCACATGTTTAAACCGTTAGGCAATTTACACAATTTTTCGTGTAACCAGTCCAGTGAATGTACGAGATTTTACTCTCAGATCAGCACGGCTGGGATTTGAACCCACGAGGATTCAATTCACCTCAGGATCTGTCATACACACATACACACACACACATACACACACACCTGTGTATCAACCACTCCAGTGATCTCCTAGCAGCACTCAGCAGTAGACATAGACACACACACACACACACAAACACACACACACACACGCGCGTACCTATGTATCAACCACTCTAGTGATCTCCTAGCAGCACTCAGCAGTAGATATGGAGACAAGTCCACAAGAAATCTCCTGATGTCTGCATCCAATGCAGCGTTAACCTCTCGACTCTGAGTCGTTCTCTCTACCGATATGCTACCTCTACTGTACAGAGTCTCCTCATATCTGCTGAACCTCTCAGCATCTATAGCTATCAGTTCATCCAACCCACTCACTCCTAATCAATCAACCAATCAATCAATCAAATGATTTACTCTGCATCTATAGCTATCAGCTCATCCCACCCACTCAATCCTAATCAATCAATCAATCAATCAAATGATTTACCCAGCGTCTATAGTTATCTTCTCATCCAACCCACTCACTTCTAATCAATCAACCAATCAATCAATCTAATTATTTATTTAATCAGCATCAACAAATAACAGCTCATCAACCCACTCCTCTCCTAATCTATCAATCAATCAATTGATTGATTGCTAAGCATCTAATAGTAAAATTTCACACAGTCTGTATTGACATAATTTCAGTCAATTTAATAACTAAACAATACATTAATACTCCTACAAACACTATACTACCATCTACTTCAGTAATCAATAAATCAATCAATCAATAAATCAATCAAAAAATCAATCAATTAATAAATTAATCAATCAATAAATAAATCAATAAATCCACCAATCAATAAATCCATCAATCAATCAATATATCCATCAATAAATAAATAAATCAATCAATCAATCAATCAATCAATCAATCAACCAATCAATCAATCAATAAATAAATCAATCAATAAATCTATCAATCAATCAGCAATTACTCACCGAGCTCATAGATGGTCTCGCGGTCATACTTAGCCGCCTCGCCCGGCTCAAAGAGAATAGAAGCACGGCTATGATCAGAGCCGGGCAGTGTCTGAATGAATGGAGCCTTGGCCTTGAGCTGCTTTAGCTGATTGGCTAGCGACGTAGTCATCCTCAAATCTTAATCTAATCCAATATCGATTTTGCACCTACAAAAAATGAATTGTAAATTTTGTCAGTAAAAATACTGAGCTGTTGAAAAACTTTACACTACATTACGCTTGTATAGTAAATTTAGGAGAATGTTAACCCAGTCGGTAGAGCTCTATGCAACATCAATAAATGTTTATTAGCCGTTCGTCATGTGGATTGAACACTTCAATTTTAGAACTAGGTGATCAAAACGAAAAATCTTGGATATTTAAAGATTCGATAAATGAATTATGACCTAAACTTTTATTTTAGTAAAGTAAAAAGCCTTACAAATTTATTTGATTATCTAACTGTATGAGATTTTTACATTTTGCCAGATAAAACAGTTCAAATACTTAAACATGATGGATTAAGCAACTTAGTAGGTTTATAAAATAATCATTATAAAATTCATAGGAATGCTTCAACGAGTGTTTACGTTTTGATCCACGTTACGTTCTTACTTTTATTTTTACATAAAAAATGTTGATATAGTATCTTCATAATTATTAACGCCTACAAATTTAATGGACAAATAATTAATCCAGCGTCAAGTAATTTATTTTAAGTTGCATTAATGTTTACAAATTGCACGTTTCCATGAGCGATAAATCATAACAATAATACTACAGCTTATTCTTGTTCTTCATCGATTAGTTTTCACCATTTTTTAATTCGTTCATTTTTCCAATTCATTCCATCTTTCTTTAATTCGCTCGCTCTAATCTTTAAATAGAGTGGACTGGAGAGATATAGAAGATTAATTATGAATCTTTACATGAATCAAAAGGCTACTGTTCTGCAGAAGTTTTCGAGAGAAGGACTAAGGCGAGGAGTAAGACATCTTTGGTAACTTGTCACCGCGTACACTTATGCTTAATTTTTATCATTACATATAAATAGTAAAAAGTACCAAAGATACAGCCTTTAAGAAGCTAAATAGAATATCTAGTTTAGATTTTCTTTCAATCAAGGATATGCTTTCAGTGCACTTATAATTATATATAATTTTATAATGCAGCTTAGGTAATTTATGTTCTATTGTTTGCACTTTGCACTCCTTAGTCCTGAAATACACCAATAAATTATTCACATTAGTTAAAGAATGGATATCTGACGAGTACCGTTATTCTAGTCTCGTACTATTACAGCGTTACTTGCTCCATAATCATTCATCTCAGCATATACATTATAAATATATTTAACTATCATAAATGGGAATCTGTTAAGCCAATTATGGTAGGGTTGGGTAAGTTGGATTTTAAGCACATTAGAGTTAAACTTATGTTTAATTTCTTTAGAAGCAGCCTAAATAGATTCAGTATAAATATAATTTTAAAGCATTTTGTAATTAGATATTTGTTGAGGGATTTAGATAAAATGTGTCATTGTTTTAGATTGCCTATAAATTGTTCGATGGTTCTAGACAATAGAGTGTCTTATGGTAGAAGCGTGTATTTAATTTACGAAGCTTTTAATGCTAGTGCTGGAATTAGCAGGAATTCTAGTTAAGTTTCTAGTATTTCATTTTTGATTGTTTTACGATCCTATATTTTTGTGTGTATGTGTATATATTTATATGTGATGCATATTGATCCTGTCTGTTTTTGACGAATAAAGAAATGAATATATACAACGGGATTTAGCGCACTTGATTTAATTTCGCGTCTATATTAAAAAATTTAAACTACATTTCGATCTCGGTTAGTACTTGGTGTGTCACCACCTCAATCGGAAGATCGATCGAGTGTTGACAGCCTTGAAGGAAAAATCTAAGAATGATGGAAGATTATTCTTAAATCCGCGCCAGCTGCAATTGGTGCGCCATCAAAACTAAGGCATGCAATGATTATACTATTATAATAACCATGGAGAAGGAGGAATTAATGGGTCTTAAACAAGAATCTGACATGTGTTTCCTGACCCAGTGTGTCGTTGTATAGTGTTTGTGTTGCCTATCGCACCAAAATTTCCTCTAGTAATCTCTTTTTTAGGGTCTTTGCAATTTGATGGCTTAATTTTATGGTTCCATAGGCAGTTGAAGACCTATCTTTTCCATCTCTTGAGATCTTTTCCATCATGCATTGATCCATGATCGAGTTACGACCTGCGCCTAAACCTCCTTTTTTAATCCCTTTATCTTTGGACTGATTTCCTGGATTTTGGAATTTGCATCGTTTTTGGACCTTCTTTTTGCTCGCCGGCTTGATTTTGTCTCAACAATGCTCCACGTTGTCATTGATGACTGTAGCACTCTAATTATTGTTATGTAATGTTTAATGTCACTAAATTCAAATCCATCAACAGAATAATGCCACAAAGACGGGCGCCCACAGTCAAAGTAAGGCCTACATAAGGAAAGCTTGATGTTGTCGTAGGCCTTTAGGATGAGCCATTCATTATCTCTCAAAATACTCAAAAAGAACCTTTGGTCATCATCACTGAGATAATACAGCAAAACTATAACATATCTCAGCACTTAATGGTCAGCAAGCTTAGCTGAAATATGTAGCAGAAGATTCTATTGGCTGAATTATTTAGACCCGCAGTAGTAATGTCAATTATTAATGCGGACACTGACGCATACGTCGTGCATCCGCCTCGTTAACCAATCGCATAATTCACTTTCCCCTTAACTGTTGTGTTGTCAATAAATACACGTCAGAGGAGGAGTTACCTATAATAACGGCACACTGGGTCAGCTTCTTGTTTGTTTAAGGCCCATTTCCATCTTCCACTCCATATTATGCATATGTATATGCTCATGCATATGAATATGCATATAAGTATTTCATAAGTGTATGTATGTTTATGTATGTGTGTATGTACATGTATGTGTGCAAGCATGGATGCATAATGTATGTGTATTTGTGCATAGTTGTGTACCTGTATGTCGGTTTATATGTTAGATGGTTATGTGTGTGTGTGGTATTTTGGTGAGTGTTTAGTTTTTCTTATGTTCTTCCTTTGAAGCCTATCAACTTGTCAAGCTTTGTATCTTTTGTTCCCTTCTATGTTATGTTCCCTTCTTTTTGTTACAGCTTCTATGTATAGAGGTATGAAATTACATTAAAAATCTGGTGTTACAGGTCCTTGTGACTTTCTTAACCAGTATAATTATGTTAAGTTAAGTTATTAGTAATCTTAGCCTTTTGATGGCGCATCAATTGCAGCCGGCGCGGAATTAAGAATAATCTTCCATCACCCTGGGATTTTTCATTCCTAAGCTGTCAGCACTCGGTTTTCCAAAGCGATCACCCACAAATTATTAACCTAGGTCGATATAGCTTAACTTCAATAATTGACGCGAAACTAAACCAAGTGCGCTAAATCCCGCCGTTCTAAAGTAGCAAAGATAGTAAACAGGATTGAAGATGCTGAGATTTTGAAGTATGATATGAAAATATTACAAAACTGGTCTGGTGATTGGCTAATGGAGTTCAAAGCTGAGAAACGTAAAGTCATGCATATAGGAAAAAATAATTTAGGAATTGAGTATACATTAAACAATATAAGATTGAAATCCACAAACAGTGAGAGGGAGTTAGGAGTCTTAGTGGATAGCTCTTTTAAATTTAGTGAAAATTGTAATAAAGTTGCAAATAGTGCTAATTGTGTATTAAGAATTAATAAGAGAACAATTACATGTAGAAAGAAAGATATTGTGGTAAGGCTATATAAAGCTCTTCTACGGCCCAAACTTGAATACTGCTTTCAAGCTTGGTGCCCATATCTAAAGAAAGATATCGGTAAATTAGAAATGGTACAAGCCAGAGCAACAAGGCTGGTGTTTGACTGTCAAAAACTTAGTTATGAGAATAGATTAAAATACGTAGGATTAGTCTCTCTTAGTGAGAGAACAACTAATCCTCGTGTTGTGTCCGGGATGTTTGAAGACCGGTGACTGCACGTGTTGTAGAAGGCGGCTAAAGCACTAAGATCCACAACAACGCAGAAAGGGCATTCAGTTGGTGATCGCCTAGGCTCCAGAAATTTCGGCAAAAATTTTAACGAATGGAAAAGTCTCAAATAGGGGATTGACTGATGATATGATGTAGGACAGAGAGGATTTGAGACAGTCTGTTCCTATCCCGACGCTAGTTAAACTGGGATTCATGGGAAGATGATGATGATGTTGAGTAAGAGAGAATATTTAACTAAAAGATGGACATAAGTATATTAGAGGATATAAGAGAGGATATAAATATACTAGAGGGTATTTAACAGAAGTTTGTAAGGTACTCAAAGGCTTCAGCAAAGTTAATCATAGTCTTTGGTTTAATTTATCAAACAACAGAAATACTAGGGGACCTCTTTACAAACTTAGTAAATTTAGAAATAGACTAGATTTAACTAAATATTTAGTCAGGGAGTTATAAATGCTTGGAATAGTTTGCCAAGCGAAGTAGTGGAAGCAGAATTAGTGAATGATTCAAAAACAAATATAATTATTAATATAGGCTAAAAATATGTAAATTAGATGCTAACTACATGTTCAGCGTTATAAATATGTATAAATTTGACATTTTGACATGACGTTTGCATGATTTGAATATTTACAGCAGGCCTAATTGAGTAATTTACGGTGTACAGATAGATGAAATTAGACCTAAATAGAAATGAGAATTTAGAAATTTCATATAAATAAAAGCTAAAAGGCTGGTAAAGCTAATGCTAACGTCAGTTTCCTCACTCTAAGGCGATATCAGTGACGGGTGAGCCCGGGATTTGAACCCCACACATACTGATCCGCGGTCGAATATCTGATCGACATCCAGCCAACTAGGCCTATAAATAGTTATAGGCCAAGTTCGTTACAGTCTCTTTTTGGTAAATGTACTCGTATATGTAGTTTTCAGTCTTATATTGAACCAAGAGGTGTTATTAATATTAATTGGTATTAGTTAAGTGTTTAGTGAGTCTTAAACAAGCATATAATTGCTTGACTGTAATGTTATGTTATAATAATAATTATAGTGTATAAGCTGCTGTATCTGGGTTGGAGAAAGAATTATGCACTTCACATTGGCCCATTCAGCAATGCATTGCTCAGTGTCGCAGAGGTTTCTCTCTCTGTGTCTTTGTTTCACTTAATCTTTGTTTGTCTGTACCTGTCCATATGCTTCTATACCTTGATGTCCCGCCGCGTATTTGTGTCTGACCGTATAGTTGTATCATTCCATATGTCTACTTAACTTCTTGCATGGACTTGTCGCGCAGTAGTTAGCATTGAAGATTAGACTTATAACCCTGTAAGCAATAACGTATAAAATATAATTTTTTAAAATAATTAGTTTGTGTATCTATATAGAGCTTTAATTTGGCTATTTAAAATTTCTCGTGGATATAAATTAGCGTGACTTAAAGTACTTATAGTTAACTAGCTATGGTAGCTTTTGTTTCAAACTGGCATCTATGTTTTTCGTGACTCCTTAAAATACCATTATATAGTCTCCGATATGCTTTTAAATATAATTTAAAACAATTTAATTAAAATGATTTGCAGTAGCCTATTGAAACCATCCTAATCGCTGTTAAATTGTTGAGTGCTTTGTGGTTAATTGTCACAGTGGTGAAAAGCTTGAATTAGTCTTTGTGACGATAGCTCGAATGTGCTGTCATAAAAATAATGGGCTTCTGATCATGACCTTAAACTCCGGACATCATTCTGATTTCTTTTAATTTGAAGATATAACTTAAAATTATATAACTTATTTTTAATGAAATATATCAAAGAGGTATTAATGTCAGAAACGACGCAAGTCCAAAATAAATTCAATACCCACCTGTAAATACATTCCATACCCATCTGTAAATACATTCCATACCCACCTGTAAATACATTCATACCCACCTGTAAATACATTCATACCCACCTGTAAATACATTCATACCCACCTGTAAATACATTCCATACCCATCTGTAAGTACATTCCATACCCATCTGTAAATACATTCCATACCCACCTGTAAATACATCCCATACCCACCTGTAAATACATTCCATACTCGCCTGTAAATACATTCATACCCACCTGTAAATACATTCATACCCACCTGTAAATACATTCATATCCACCTGTAAATACATTCATACCCACCTGTAAATACATTCCATACCCACCTGTAAATACATTCCATACCCACCTGTAAATACATTCCATGACCACCTGTAAATACATTCCATACCCACCTGTAAATACATTCCATACCCACCTGTAAATACATTCCATACCCACCTGTAAATACATTCCATACCCACCTGTAAATACATTCCATACCCACCTGTAAATACATTCCATACCCATCTGTAAATACATTCCATACCCACCTGCAAATACATTCCATACCCACCTGTAAATACATTCCATACTCGCCTGTAAATACATTCATACCCACCTGTAAATACATTCCATACCCACCTGTAAATACATTCCATACTCACCTGTAAATACATTCATACCCACCTGTAAATACATTCATACCCACCTGTAAATACATTCCATACCCACCTGTAAATACATTCCATACCCATCTGTAAATACATTCCATACCCACCTGTAAATACATTCCATGCCCACCTGTAAATACATTCATACCCACCTGTAAATACATTCCATACCCACCTGTAAATACATTCCATACCCACCTGTAAATACATTCCATACCCACCTGTAAATACATTCCATACCCACCTGTAAATACATTGACAAAATACCGAAGCAATCGCGGAGCATCTTGTATAGTTTAACAATACATACAATTTGGGATTATCATTTATAATTTAAATGAATGGTAAAGACTCGAATAGGGGATTGGCTGGTGGTGTGATGTGGGACAGAGAGGATTTGAGACAGTCTGCTCGTATCCTGACCCTGGTTAAACTGGGATTCATGGGAAGATGATGATGATGATGATGATGATGATTATATTGTCTAATTTCTATGTTATCTTTAGAGCGAAGAAGAACGTGAACTAGTTTATTGCGACAGAACATCTCGGCGTGGTTAACGGAACAAGATGGCTGCCTCAGGAGTGACGGTGCAGGACGCGGTGGTGTCAGAGTTCAACAACATCAAGATAGGTCACAAGTACAGCTACATCCAGATGAAGATCACCAATGATCTGAAAGAGATTGAGGTCTGATTTATTTCTGAGCTGCTTTAAATGGCATAGACTTTGTGAAGGGATTAACTTGTTGATCTAAAAAGTGTTGTTATGGAGCGAAAAAACAGACTTTATGTATGAATATGTACCTTGAACCTGCCACTTGGCAGTGCACTGAAGAGAGAGAGCGAGATATTTTGTATATTTGTATAAATAAGTTATTTAATTCACGTATTATAGCTAGTCTGTGATTTATTAGTTAATTAAGTAGTAAGAAATGATAAAAATAGCTAATTAATTAGTTAATAATTAATTAGTTAATTGACTGTTGTGATGATGTTTGTTGCGATGATGTTATAGATAGATGAGTTCTAGATGTTGTGATGGATTGTAGATAGATGAGTGCTAGATGTTGTGATGGATGTATTAGTGCTAGATGTTGTGATGGATGTATTACAGGTAGAAAAGACGGTTGATACAGGGTCGTGCTCGTATGATGAGTTTGTTCAGCAGCTTCCAGCCAACGACTGTCGATATGCCATCTACGACTTCCACTTTGACACGGGCAAGTCAGGCCAGCGAGAACAGCTCATCTTCATCGTCTGGTGGGCGTCTAGACCTTATCTGTCTATTAGATATAGATCTAATATCTATCTATATCTCCTAACTAAAGTCTATCTATATCTAATATTTATCTGTCTAATATCTAATTTCTATCTAACATCTATGTATTTGTCTAATCTGTATCTAATATCTAATGCCTATCTACATGTATATATTTAATGTCTATCTATATCTAATGTTATCTGTATATTAACTATACGTCAGTCAGTCAGTCAAAATGTCAATCAATCAAGGTCATCTTCAGCGTCTGGTAGGCGGGCTAGCATCTCACTGTCCATAAGTCAGTCAATCAGTCAGTCAAACTAGAAGTCAGCCAGATAATCAAACTGTCAGTCAACAAATCAACCTGTCAGTCAATCAATCAATCAATCAATCAGATAAACAGCCAATCAATCAAGCAGTTAAGACCTGGTAAGTTTATGTGAAAATGAGGAAAACTAAAACTGAAAAGAACTAGAAGGCAAACTAAAACTGATAAAAACTAAAAGGAAAAATAAAACTGAAAAAATAAATAAAAGGAAAAACTAAACTGGGTATATTTAGATGCAGCCATTAGCCTATTGTTGGATTGTCTCTTCTAATCTTTGGAACCTGCAAATTGATTCTGTATTTTATTAGGAATTTATGTTAGCTTCAAGTTTTTTGAAATGACTGACTGATTGATTCATTCATTCTCCAATTGATTAGTTGATTGAATACCTGATTTATTGAATGATTGATTGAGTGCTAGTGTGATTGATTGATGGATCGCCTGATTGATTGATCGACTGATTGATTGATTTATTGATTGACTGATTAATTGTTTGACTGATTGATTGATTGACTAATTGATTGATTGACTGATTGGTTGACTGATTGATTGACTGATTGATTGATTGACTGATCGATTGGCTGATTGCTAGGTGTCCTGACACAGCGTCAGTACGCACTAAGATGCTGTACGCAGCCAGTAAGGACGTTGTTTGATTGATTGATTGATTGACTGATTGATCGACTGGTTGATTGACTGATCGACTGACTGATTGATTGATTGATCGGCTGACTGATTGATTGTTTGATCCACTGATTGATTGATTGATTGATTGATTGTTAGGTGTCCAGACACTGCTTCAGTACGCACTAAGATGCTGTACGCTGCCAGTAAAGACGCTCTGAAGAAGAAGCTGGTAGGAATCAACCACGAGATCCAGGCCACGGAACATTCTGAGCTCAACCAGAAGGACGTCACCGAGAAAGTCACGAGCAGAATGGTCAAGTAAGAGAGGAAGACCGAGGCAGAGGAGTAGTAGGAGAGACATTTAGGCATACAAGTAGACTTATTATGGAAGAGTAGACACTGCTCTCTGCTTGTAATCACAATGATATATGGAAAGTATTTGAGCTTTTAGCACGCTGTGATTGGCTGGATCATTTAGCGCTAAGTAATTAGGTAATTTGTAGGCTGATTAACGCAAGCGAGTAATCCAGTAGTTCTCTTTATCTGTAAGACAGAGAGTTTGTTTTTTCGGAATCACACGCCACTACAATATTACATACAAGCTATATGAAGTCCAAAATAATATACAGCATGAATTCATATCAGAGTAATTACTTCAGTCAAAATCAATCTCTCTCTCTCAGTGCACTGCCAAGTGGCAGGTTAAAGGTACATATTCATACTCAAAGTCTGCTTTCTCGCTCCCTAAGAGCACACCTTAGATCAACAATTTAATCCCTTCACAAAGTCTATGCCTTATCCATACCTTGTGTAGGCTACAGCTTGGGAAAAGTATGGCTTCTGAGGTAGACTAGTAATAATAGTAATACTAACCTTCGACAATTTCTATAGTGGTGTCATGGCAGGTATCCGGTTTTCGAGACAGCTTTACAGGTTACTATTATTAATCCTTTCCATTGGCCATCACCTCCTGTAACTTAACTGTTGATGATAGACTTTTTATTATTTATTGTTTACATTCTATTCAAATGCTTAATGTTTCCGCTTTGATTTTATTGATAATTTCTATAATTTATTTTAATAAAACACCAGTTAATGTGAACCTGAGTTGCCTTATTAACAAGTAGCCTATCTATCTATCAAT
Organism: Enchytraeus crypticus; assembly: GCA_905160935.1. NCBI lineage: Eukaryota > Metazoa > Annelida > Clitellata > Enchytraeida > Enchytraeidae > Enchytraeus > Enchytraeus crypticus. Next base: position 83,670 of record CAJHZI010000386.1, read on the forward strand.
AAGCTGGACGAATGCTGTGTCTATGACTTATTCTATTCTACACCAGACGTACGTGTGCTTATATCTGTGGTAATCTGCCTAGCTCTTCTTGTGTTTCACTGCTTATATCTGTGCACCACTGTTTTGTGGATTTCATCTATATTTTTTGCGTGTATTTCTAAGTATGTCTACTGGTTTCTGTGCCTGACTGCGTTAACTGGATTACTCTCTCTGTCTGTTTCTATGGGTGACACTGTGCATATGCCTGCTTGTTTGTGTGGGTGTCACTGTGCCTGTCTGTGTGGTTGTCACTGTGCCTGCTTGTTTGTGTGGGTGTCACTGTGCCTGCTTGTTTGTGTGTATGTCGCTGTGCCTGCTAGTTTGTGTGGATGTCACTGCGCCTATGCCTGCTTATTTGTGTGTATGTCACTGCGCCTATGCTTAATCGTGAAATATTTTTACTTGCAAGATACTTTTAGATATATTCGCTAGAGCCGATTTACTGTTTGTACTGACTCTGTGTACAAAACAACAAGTCAAATAAAACAGCGTCTGTCTCGAGATGTGTTACTCTAATTACTTATCACTCTAATAAAGTCTAAAGCCAAGTTTAACGTCAGTTTCCTCACTCGAAAGCGATGTCAGTGACGGGCGAGCTCAGGATTAATAAAGCCTAAAGCCAAGTTTAATGTCAGTTTCCTGCTCGATAACGCGTCATTGACGGGGAGAAATCTAGGTTTGAACCCTGCACCTACTGATGATGCACATAACGAGTGCTGTGTTTGACTAAACATTTGTTGTTTAGCTAACATATCGGAGATGTGTATTTCATGCTATTTACAGATCTAAAGCTATATTGTCGTTAGTACGTACTTAATCAAATATAACAAAGATTTAAGTTTAATAGATACTAAATTTAATCTTGCGGGTGGTGATGTATATGATCTCGCCATGGATCGTGATTGGTGGAGGAAGGTTGTATGAGACTACTCTAATGGCCGGCCACAAAGAGACGCCATGATATGCATGTAATTATTATAGATATATAATTAATTATAAATGTCAATGAAAGCATACTGAGAGTGATTGAAAATCCAACGAATATTAACAAGTGGAACGAGAGTTATTTTATTTCTAAAACAACGGAACTTAACTAATTCATAGTGAAATCTGGCAGTTTATGCACAATTTTAAAATAATTCAAATAACAAACAAGAGTTTCAATTAACTACCAATTAAATTAAATTACAATTAAATACTACGCAATATACTAGTAGTCCAAATCTGATTGATATCATAAGAGTTATTTACTACTAATAATTATAAATATAATTATTATTTACAACAATTCAAATTTTTGTAAATAAAAGAATCGTCTCATTACAGATGCTGTCACCAGCTCAGATAATAATAATAATAATAATAATAATAATAATAATAGTAAATAATAAATAATAATAAGACTAATAAGATAAAAGAGACTTTAATTAAAAGTTTTTAAAAAGCGATTAAATAATTCCTCTGCACTCTGGGAAGCCGCTTTAGCCAAAGTGCCACTGAAGCAGACTGCATTGAATCGCTGGAGAGCAATAGACAGTCGCTGCCACAGAAAAGATTTTTCGCGCTTATCACCAGTAATGGCGCTGGTCCTCCTGCCTATTTCGTCAATAAAGTCTGATGCGAGAGAGTTGATGGGCCCCAGGGTCTCAAAGGCAATAGGCATGAAGATATAGTTGCCAGAGATTTCGGCATACTTCAGAGTTTTCCTATTAGCCGCGGCCTCTGCTGCAGCACCAGCAGCAGCGCAAGAAAGGCCGAGATTGCTAACGGAGAAAGTGTCCGTAACAGTGACGTCCCAGCTAACACACTTCCCCTCTGCCCATGGTATTTGAGAGACACCGTCTGGACGTTTACCATCAGTGCGGATCAATCCCAGGGGCTCTTTAATGGCTGGGATATTCGCTCGACTCAGGGCGCGCCAGATCAAGTCGTTTATGAACTGATGTCTGCTGATTCTGCCGGCATTACGCTTGCACGACAGGCCGTGAATGCCTAACGCATTGACTGAGACACCACAAATGCAGTTGTGTGGCTCACATAAGGTTGTGCCCAGACGAAGACCGGCCGCGACTCTGACTGCTTCGTCGTCCAGACGGAGGCCACATGAGACTAATAATAAATAATGTTGTTGTTCGTCTTCTTATGATTATTATTGTTATTATTAATATATAAAATCATTATTAATATTAGCATTATTATTATTACTATCATTCTGACTATTATTACAATATAATATTAAAAATAAATATAATAATAAATAATAATAGTCTGCTTCAACAATTCTTTTAAGCCGATTGATGACCTCGAGTAGCCGAGCGGAGATTCAGCACGTATTGCTTGAATCGTTTTTATCAAACCCCAGGTACTTTACAACCGCGATAAAAAAATTTTAAAAAATTTTAAAAAAATATTATAATAATAACAATAGTAATTATCATCATCCACTATTTCTACAGTGGTGTCATGGCTGGTGTCTGGTCTTCGAGACCGCTTTACAAGTAAATCCACTTAACAGTTATAATAAAACGTGTACCAAAGTAACACTGCTGTCACACTTAAGAACAATTTGAGAACATCTTAATCACCGTACCAAACATCAGGACAACAACAACAACAGAATGTTAAAGCAGCTTCAGTGATAACACACAAGTCTAGAAATGACAATTGTTAAACTCTTCAGTCAAACGTCCAACATCTCTAGAGCGTCTCACTGATGGCTAATCCTGAGGCCGTCACGTGACCTCTAGAAGGTCATCTACCACAACAACAATGTTGTTGTTGCTAACTCTCGTTCCTCAGTGCATTCTGTCTTCCACTCGACGTCTGCTGTAAACACAACACAAACGTTAAATTCATCAAACCATCAGTAGTCTACAACAACCATCAGTCGTCCACCACGACCATCAGTAGTCTACCACAACCATCAGTCATCTACCACAACCATCAGTAATCTACCACAACCATTAGTAGTCTACCACACCCATCAGTAGTCTACCACAACCATCAGTAGTCTGCAACAGCCATCAGTTGTCTACCACAACCATCAGTCGTCTACCACAACCATCAGTAGTCTACCACAACCATCAATCGTCTACCACAACCATCAGTCATCTACCAGAACCATCAGTTGCGCTGTTAATCAATCAATAACATAATGAAGTAATTCTTACAAACAAACCACAGTATGAAACAGTCAATAATTCAATAGATTACAAAATGCTTAGACTAGAATCAATATAAATAAATCAAGGTAGGGTCTGTCTAGAGAAAGATGTAAAAGATTTAGCAGTAGAATGCACTTTTAATGTAGTACATTATACTGACATTGCTTTCGAATGAGGAAACTGACATTAACGTTAGCTTACCAAAATTTTTAGTACTAGTATCCACGATTCTTCATACCTCCAATAATTTCCCTTTTGAGGCATTACAAATTCCATACATTTAAGTTCCGTGGTGTGCTCGGGTGTGGTTGGACCACTGCAGAATAGGGCAACCGCAAACAGTCTGCCGCGTGTACGTAAGAGGCGACTAAAGGCAGAAGCTGAGGATGGCAAGAGGGGACCCACCTCACCATGAAATATTTTCCCCCAGAATTAAATGGTAATTAATCCACCTAACTGAGGAAGGCAATGGGAAACCACCTCAGAAGCCATATTTTTCCCCAGCTATAGGCTACACAAGGTATGGATAAGGCATAGACTTTGTGAATTGATTAACTCTTGTTGATCTAAGGAGTGCTCATATTGAGCAAGAAAACAGACTTTGAGTATAAATATGTACCTTGAACCTGCCACTTGGCAGTGCACTGAAGAAGACATTTAAGTCTCATTTTCTAATTAATCCAGTTACAGTAGTGAGCGATAAATAATTCATTTGTAATAATTAATTTAAATGTTTTCAACAGGCTGGTGAAACCTGCCAGTCAATATTCTTTATTCTCAGCTTTTAATCATCATCATCATATTCCCTTTAATCCCAGTTTAACTAGGGTCGGGATACAAATGGATTTTAATAAAAACCTGAATTTAAAATATAGCCACATAATAGAGAGTTGTCAGTATATTTACCTGAGTCATAAACAAGCAGATTTCATCATCATCATCGTGCACCCCCTGCATCTCTCCAGATCTTCCCTTCCCTTCAACTCTACCCTGACATTTCCCCCTCCCAGCCTTTGAACTTCTTCCACCATTCCAGTAGTACACGGCTTCCACTCTATCCCTCTTCCAGCCATCCATGCTCCTCAGCCACAGAGGTATATCCCAGGACTCTTGCTCCACAGGTGTTCTGATGGAAGACTTACAGGACTGGCACTGCTTGGACAGGCACTGCTTAGACAGGCACTGCTTGGACAGGCACTGCTTGGAGAGGCACTGCTTAGAGAGGCGAGACAGGGAAGAGCGCCAGGTTTGAGGACCACTGGCCATGCCCACGCGTGACTGGAAATCAGCCGGTGATTCAGATGAGAGATTCTTGATCAGCCGACGGCTTAGTGACAGCCGGCATTGATGAAGTTTCGGTGTACTCGTGGCCTCCCATGAGAACGGCTCAGCTAGTCTCCGGTGTTTCCTGAGCGGCTCTTCAAAGCCGATGAGCCGGGGTCCGCTCCTTGGTTCAACGTCACCGGCCTGATCATTTAACAACTGATGTATAGAATTCGGCTCCGTCATCATCTGCCCTTCCACCTCTCCCTGATGCTGCACAAAACCAAAGCTAACTCTCTTCTTAGCTCTTGAGGCATCGACTAGCGATGATGATTTTAGGACAGATTTAGGAAGAGCTTGAGCAAGTGATTTGCTTTGATGAATGGGTTGATTTATCACGCAGGGCTTTGCCAATCTGTCAGCTGCATCATACAGTGGTTGATCAACACTAGCAGCCACCATGAGGTCACAGGCTGATTGGCGTCTCTTCAGTATTAGCTTTACTCTCTCTTCAAATGGAATTTTACGTCTTGTTTCCTGTTCTTCTTCATCTGGGTGTTGAGCTAAAGAATTGCTAACAGAGCCTGCAGACATAAAAATTTCTCCACTTAATTTTCTTTCCTTTGATTTAACTTCAATTTCATTTCTACGTTCATCATTGACAGATAACTTGACACACTTATCACTGGCTATTTCAGTTTCTTTGTCAGATCTAGGCAGCTGATCTTTAGGCTGATCAGCAATAGACTTCACCACACCAGTCAGCTGAGCTTTAGGCTGATCAGCAATAGACTGTTTCACCACACCAAACAGCTGACCTTTAGACTGATCTGCTATAGACTGCTTCACTACACCAGTCAGCTGACCTTTAGGCTGATCAGCAATAGACTGTTTCACTACACCAGACAGCTGATCTTTAGACTGATCAGCAATAGACTGTTTCACCACACCAGACAGCTGACCTTTAGGCTGATCTACTATAGACTGTTTCACTACACCAGCAGAAATATCTTCTCTATCTTGAACCTCTGCATCAGCAGCATTCACTGTATCAATTCCCTTAGTGCCCTCGCATCGCTGTGTTATTTCAAATTTCCTTGAGCACTTTTCTTTCTCGACCTGCATTCCCTTACTATGCTCCTTTACTTCTATCAAGTCTTCATTCCAATCCTGTCTACTATACTCCACATCTCCTTCAGCATCGAGAGACACTCCACTGTTGTCACTACCTGACAGAGTCAGAACTTTACTTAGAGATATCTGATGACATTTCTGCAGTCGATCAATCGCTGATCCAGACTGAAGGTTGTTCTGTGCGTCAGGTGATTTGGAGTTGTTTAGAATTTCTTTATTTCTGGATGTTTGTGGATTCACATCGACATCAGACAAGAGAAGAAAGTGAGAGTTACGATCCAGCCACTCTTCCACTGACTGCAACTTATCATCCAACGAGAGTTCCTCCTCCACTAGTTCTGTGGTAATCAATAGTTCACCAGAAGGTTTATCCACTTCTTCAATGACTGGATGAGCTGCAACATCTTCAGCAGCATCGTCTGCACAAACATTAGCATGAGTCATTTCAGGGTCATTTGCCCTGTCACCATCATCCTCACAAGTTTCATTATCACCACTACACTCATCCGATTTATCATTGTTGTCACTATCATCACTATCCACATCATCATCATATTGTGGTTTGACAGGTATGGATATATCTCTTCTGCAGCAGGTATCTACTCCAGTATTCTCATCCACATGTCCTATGCCACTTCCACTGGTGCTAAGTAATGTCTTGTCGCCTGAAGCAGGTGGAACACGCTTCTCTACATATCTCACACCCTCAATGCGAATCTTTCTGTGACTGTTGCTGTCTCTCCCACGAGCACCTATGCCTGACTCACTACTCAGTAAATGCGATTGGCTCTCAGCAGTCAGACAATTGCGGCCAGTTTTCAATGCAGTAGACTTTGTCAACATTGGATCACGAGGTACACTAACTTTTTTGAGGAGATTTGAGACGTCACCTCTACAAGCTGTATTCATCAGGTGGCAATCAGCATCAAAAGTTCCAGACTTCAGGTCTAGTCTAAGTAGCTTCGAGAAGGTTCGGCTACAAGGAAGAACTTTATGATGCTTTACTATCTCCTTTTCTGCATTTGATCTGTTGGCACTAACTAACTTATTAAAAGGTGAGGTTGGAAATTGACATTCTTTAAACTGATAGCACTGTTGGTGAGTGGACACGTGAAGTCTTTCTTCAGATTCACACTCTTTGCCTTCTTTACATTGTTCATGTGCATCTCTTTTCATTTCAGGTTCTTGAACATTTAAGCTTGTAGGAACTACTTGACTCTCATCAGAAATTTTTGAAACATCATAAGAATTATCGGAATTTATGTCAATACTCTGAACAGTGGAGTCATTCAGTGTTAGTGACTTTGCCTCAGAGTTGCAAATATCATTCTTTACCTGACTCACTTGATCAGTGAGCCCACGTATGCTCTCACTTAAAGCTGATGTCTCATCTACTGGCACACGTTGACTCAGTGCAACACCTAACCCATATGACTGTTGTTCCACACTGCGACACTTCAAAGGTTGCCAGTGACTGAACTCATCCTCTATGCACCAATGCTCGCTGTTAGAACTCACTGAGAACCCATCGCTAGATTTACTCTCATCGTCTGAGTCGTCTTCAGTTTTCTCGGTACGCAGATTTGACTCTTCCAGCTTCAAGTCACTCCACGAAGTTTTATGAATTTTTTTTTCTCCAGTAGGTCTCATCTGATATCTGCCCTGACTGGGATGTTTGGACTTTCCTGTTAAACATTTCGTTTTATTACGTCTCATTTTTGTATTGAGTTTAAAATCCTCGAATGAATTGTCATCAGCTACATATCCCTCAACATTTCCACTCTGTCTCTTCTTAATTCCATAGCCGACACCTCTCTTGCGTTGAGAACTTTGTCTACCATCAGTACGTTTCAAGCTACTAATAGGCCGCCTCCTTTCAGCAGAAATTAGCAGACTATCTGGTATTCTTACATCGTCACCTGTCTGGCCTATATCCTTAACCAAGCATCCAAGCGTTTTATTTTTATACACCATTCCAGAGGAATTAAACTTATTCATGTTCATAATGAAATCAGTCAGGCCACCATTATTAGTGGTTGTCTGTAGTCCAGAGTTAACCTGACCTTGGGGTCTACTATCATTAATTCTACCCATCCCAATACCATTGATGATGTTAGGCTCATATGAATTACTTAACTGATAATGTTTTACAACTGGAGTTTTAGGAATACTGCTTTTATTGTTACTGTACAAATGATGCCTTCCCATTTTCTAAAACATTCAATAGTAATAGAAAGTTACATAACTTTTGGACAGTGTCAGTTCAATTCATTAGATTTAAAACAGAGAATGCGATGATGGATATAAAGCTGAAGTTGCTAATCAAAAGACATGAGATTTGATGTATCTATACACAATTAGTAGAAAAATGTGCTGTAGTGTTCATAGTCCATATTTATATCTATCACTTTTAATAGCACATTTTTCAACCACTGTCATTTTTAGTTCATTATCTACATAGCAACAATTACAGCACATGCTACAGACATCAAAGACAACTGCGAGCACTATTAAGACAAAATCAAGCCTGTGAGCAAAAAGAAAGTCCAAAAAGTGTAAATTCAAAATTCAGAAAAATCAAAGATCATTTAACAATAAATTCATCCATTTTGTAATCAAGCGAATGTTTAAGATTTTACCCTCCAGCGGCATCAAACCCACGACAAATTGATAATTGATACCTCTGGGTCGGGTGTAAAAATATTTTATGACGCTGCCTGTCGCTCTACAAATACTGAGCTATTTAGTCATTCAAAGCTGCTTCAAAAGACCGTAAAATGGCTCCTTCTGGAGAACAACATAAGCATAGAGTAATAGAGTAAAAGTATTTCTGTTCATCATCAAATGCAAATAATACGAAAAATTAATGCAGCATCAAGCGCCAAGGCTAATAAAGCTATTAACAAATTACAGAATCGTAGATTAGAGGGCTATTAAAGAAGTGTTAGAAATTTTGAAAGTGTTTTCCAAAATTAATGATTAAATTGGGTTAACTATCTCTTGAGTTCAATACGATCCTATTTCAAGTCCTAATTCTTGACAAGTTTCCACAAACCAAAAGATATCGATAGAACTTAATAGAAACTAATAGCAAATAATTACAGAATAATTACACCTAATTTACAATATTTTACGACATTTATTTATTTTTCTTCAAATAATAACAACATCCGGTTATAGAATTCTGTGCATTGATTTCTTATGAAATAGAATGCTCACGATCCTTGAATCAGAAAAATCGATGACTGGCCGAGATTAGAGAACATCAAGCACGACGATTACATAGATGAGAGTTTTGTACTGCGACATTGACAGGGAATCAAGGCTGGTAAGTTTTTATAGTCCTTTTATTCACTGCTTCATCAAAAAATGACAGATGGAGGTCGAATTTTCAATCAAATTTCGAATTTAGCCTACCAAAACTCTGGATCAATGACAATTAGAGTGATGCCGTCAATGCCGACAGCATCGAGCAAATGAGAGTCACTGGGAATACCAGAATTTCTAGCTTTTAAATAAATTTTACCACCGCAACTCATATTGATTTAATATCTTTTATCAAGCTGAACCCCATCACAGGATTAGATCAATTCTAAAATTTAGCGTAATTCTTAAAGTTTAAAACTTAAAAAATACATTTTAAATAATTTAACAAGGAGACCATAGTAGGAATCGAATCCGGGAAATTAGTGTCTAAGGTTTTTCGTTCTAGCCACTACACCATGGCAGCTGTCAATCTTTTCAACCGCTTACGGATATTTATAATAGCCTAGATCACAATATAGGCCTAATCGGGAACAATAGGCTTAGATAATTGAAATTTGTTTAGTTGGTCGTATCCTTGCCGGGATCGAAAGGTTTTTATCGATTTTTATGAAACGAAACCGAAATAAGTACACCTCCTATAGGAACTCGATCTATTATTAAGTTAAAATACTTAATTGGGAACCACTCTTGGCTAATAAAGATCGATTTCTGCATGGTCGAGTCTCAGATATTATAGGAACATGAGCACTAGGATCATAGATATGAGAGCTCTGTACTGCGACATTTACAGAGAAACAAGATTGTCGCGATACGTACATTTCTATTTTCCTTCTCATTCAATGCCGCAGCTGAAACTTCTCAGACGGAGGTCGAATTGTCATTGCATGAATCTCGAATTTTCTCAAAAGTTCTTGATTTGATCGATTTTGGCCTAGCCTATCCCAGATTTTAAAGCAATGATCGAGCAACATATCCAAGCATATATATAGCAACATATACACTTAAACACATTAACATATACTCGTAAACACAATAGAAGATCGAACAACACATAAACGCAAACCCCGACATTTTTAGCCGTTCCCCTAGCTCTCAATTCTCACTTTAACCACTGGTTTAAATTACATATGGTTACTGCGATGTCTGAAAGCCAGTTCAGTTCGTTGAGTGTTGCAGAGCATTGATTGATAGGCTGCTTGATTGGTAGACTGCTGTTAGATAGTCTCAATAGCTCAATGTGCAAGTGCGGTAATAATTCTAAACTCATTAACCTCATTCATTTGGATGGAGCCAGTGGCGAAGTCGGTAAGATACTCGATCGCGGATCAATATGTGCGGAGTTCAAATCCTGGGCTTGCCCGTCACTGACATCGCTTTCGGATGAGGAAGCTGACATTGACCTTAGCTTTGTTAAATTTGAATTGACTGTTCCTTGGCTAGGTGACAGGGTCAGAACAGCGGATAAATTAGTTTTTATCAAATGTTCCCAGTTTGTCAGTGTGTTATAATTTATTTTTCCCGTGTTGAGCTCGGGTGTGGTTGGACCACTGCAGAATGGGGCAACCGCAAACAATCTGCTGCTTGTGCATTAGAGGCGACTAAGGCAGGAGCTGAGGAAAGTAGTCTTAAGTAGAGGGGAACCACTTCACCATGAATTATTTCCGCAGAATTAATTAAATGGCAGCTAATTCGTTACAGAACTCAGGAAGGTAACGGGAAACCATCTCAGAAGTCATATTATTCTCAAGCTATAGGTTACAATAAGGTAGGGATATGGCATAGCCTATGTGAAGGGATTAACTCGTTAATCGATGATGTGCTCCTCATGGAGCGTGAAAACAGCATGTGAGTAGGAATATTTACATTGGACCTGCCGCTTGGCTGAACACTAGAGAGAGATTGATTTATATTTATTTATTTTTGTTGTTTTGTTATTTTAATTTTTTGGAATGCCTGAAAATAAAACAGCCAAATAAAACATGGAAATAAAGCTGCTTAACGGCTCAATGTGGTGATTAAAGTGATAGATATCATCACACCTGTAAGAATGAATATTTCACTGTAAAATCTGTCTAACTTTAAGTCTAATCTTCGCTTTTTGTCGACTACAGTCTCTTCACACAACCTATGCTCTCGTTCTTTCACTTTTCTATACCGTATTAATTTTGTACTAGATTTTATTCCTTTCGGATACAATCATAAAAATAAATCCATTGCGCAAGCGAACTAAAACCATTCTCGATTGATCTCGAATGTATAACCCATGAAATAAAACCCCATTCACGACGATCCTGTGTATAAAAACGTCGCCAGTTTCTAACAAACGGAATCGAAGCAATCAATGTCCCATCAGTCAATGACGCACCGTTATATCCACTTGATGAACTGAAGCGATCATTCAGTTCATTATTAATGATAAGGTTACAGGAGAATATCAGAATTTATACCTTTTTATGATATTTTACTACCGCATCCCTGATTGAATTAATATCTTTTGTCAAGATCAAACCAGTCTCAATAGAGAATGAAATTTTATGAATCTTTGAACCACTGACTGATTGAATGTAAGACAATTTTTGCACAGTATCTTGAGTAGGCCTATTTGTGTCCACATTAAACATCTATCGTATAAATTAATAGCGGGATCCATATTAACTTATGCATAAAGCATAACACCACAGAAATTTTGAGACCCTTATTCTATCAAGTCGGCATCATAGTTTTATGTTTTTTCTTTCTCTCTTTGTGCACTGCCTACTGGGAGGTCCATGGCATACATCGCCTCCACTCTTCTCTGTCTTTCGTTGTCCTCTTAATGTCCATTTATGAGTGGATCTTTAAATCATCTAACATTCCTAATCTCGGTTTTCCTCTGTTTCACTTCCTTATATTCTACCATGTTTTATCTCTCCATATCTTCCGTTAAATGCTTGTATCGCTACAACTTAACTTCAATGGATGGAAGGATAATCGAATCCGATATAAATGCCATAAATTCCAGAGTCATAAATTTAGGATCTCCGTGAACTGATTAAGGCAGCAACACTGCCCACTGATCAATTAGCATATACTGTTATAATACACTACATATTTATGCTTCTCGTGTTGTGTCCGGGTTGTTTGAAGAATTGACCAACCGGTGACTGCACGTGTCGTATAAGGCGACTAAATCATTAAGATCCATACCAACGTCAGAACGGACATTCGGTTGGTGAGCGCCTAGGCTCCAGAAATTGCTACAAAAACTTAAACGAATGGATAAACCGTCTATTTGTACTCCGACCCTGGTTGAACTGGGATTTAAGTGAAGATGATGATGATGATGATTATATATCTATGAAAATATTACAAAGCACTTATTCAGTACATTAACGTGGAGTTATTATATATATATATATATATATATATATATATATATATATATATATGTGTGTGTGTGTGTGTGTGTGTGTGTGTGTATATATATATATACAGACTGGGGCAAAAAAATTAATCTCCTAGCGAAATCTCAATAACTTTAAGAAAACTCAAAATATCTCTACGAAATTTTCGGAGCTTCTAGGGGAGAAATTTCTGCGTATATCCTGCAAATTTGATGAAAATATTTTCATTAGTTACGAAATTACAGCATTTCTACGAAAAAAGTGCTAAAATCAATTTTAACAAATTTTTTTGAAGTGTCAGTCGTTCCTTTTAAAGAAAATAACGACCATGAAAAGGCCGTTTACTTAAGTGGTGGAGTTTAAACCTGCACTACATTGCTAGCTACTCCAAAATAAGATGCCTAAAATTCGTTCTTATGTTAAAATTATTCCTAAATTTTGAAGAAAATGTCCGGTACTTTTGTTTAAAAAAGCCTTGTTAAAATTGATTTTAAATTTTTTTCGAAGAAACGCTGTATTTTTGTTACTTCTGAATATATTTTCACCAAATTTGCAGGATGTGTGTAGAAATTCCTCCTCTAGAGGCTCGGAAAATTGTGCAAAACTATTTTGAGTTTTGTCAAAATTATTAAGACTTTTGTTTAAAAAAGCCTTGTTAAAACTGATTTTACACTTTTTTCGTAGAAAAGCTGTAATATTTTTCCTGCTCAATAGATTTCATCAAATTTGTAAGATATACGCCGAAATTCCTCCCCTAGAAGCTCCGTAAATTTCGTAGAGGAATTTTGAGTTATTGAGATTTCGCTAGGGAATTATTTTTTTGCCCAAGTCTGTATATACATGTATATATATATATATATATATATATATATAATTTATATATATTTTATATATATATATTTAATATCTAATATAGAGAGATAGAGAGAGAGAGAGAGAGAGAGAGAGAGAGAGAGAGAGAGAGAAAGAAAGAAAGAAAGAAAGAAAGAAAGAAAGAAAGAAAGAAAGAAGAAAGAAAGAAAGAAAGAAAGAAAGAAAGAAAAAGATCGAGAGTGAGAGAGTAGTAATTAAATACAATGTTGATATGGGAAGAAGTTGTAAATATGAAGGGTTTGAGTTACAGTGTATGTATTGGAAACAGCTACCACTGCCCTTCCATTTGTCAAAACTGTTAGGAAATCCCAATGGAAATCTTCATTATACAAGTACAATACAACCAGCAGGATGTGTTCATGCTCAAGAGAGAATTAGGAGTAATTACAGATCATTTAGAATTTCTTATTAGTGTGCCTACACTCGCTCAATGCTAGCAACACGTTCTTGCAGAATTTCCTTATTTTCTGAATTACTTGCACTTACATAAAATAGAAACCGTTGACGTTATTTCCACTAGAGCTGGGAATTTTATGAATTTCCAGAGTTCGGGTTCGGTTCGTTGAAAATGAAAGTTCGGTTCGGTTCAGGTTCCGTTAGCAGTTGACAATTTGAGAGTTCGGTTCGGTTCGTTAAAAATGAAAGTTCGGTTCGGTTCGGGTTCGGTTCTAACAAGGGTTCGGGTTCGGCTTGCTTTCCAACTCGCAAGAGTTCGATTCGAGTTCTAAATGGTTTGGTTTGGATAATGTTGCAATTATTTAACTTTACTTATAATAATCATGGTTGTGACAAACATTTTAAAAATGGTTTATGGTAAATATGCTAAAAAATTCATTAAGTCATAATAGCTGCCACATTTTTTCACCTGGGTAAAAATATGACAATGAAAAAAGGAGAGAAGTGATATTTATTCCTGTACATTTCTTAAAATATTGCAAGTTGACCAACAAATGTTCATAATATAGATATTTAGCTTTATTATTGTTTCTGAATTAGTCTCCTTGATTATAACGAGCAAATAGAATGCTTCATCAATTTTTAATTTTTTTTGTCACTATAGGCCTATATATTAGATACGTTTATATTTAAGTGGAAATGTCTTGGGTAAAATTTGATCCAATATTTCAGAGACAAAGTGCAATTTAGTAACAAAAAATGTCAAATAAAGATGATTTAGTAAACACGTGCACTTCCATAGAAAAATGATCATAATATACACCGTCTGGTATCAACTGACCAGTTATAAGCTTCATAATTTACCTTAGGATTTCAAATTTGAAACTCTCAGTTCAATTATGAAGTTACGAAAATAGTTATGAAATTGTTGAATTGCTATGGTGCAAAATTATTTACTCCAGATAGTCTTAACACATAAAGAATGTCATATGCAATTATTTGTAAATCTGGCTGCAAAAATATTAAGGTAGCACACTAAAATTAGAAAAAAATCCACAATTTGAATTTAACAAGAACAAATCCACCTAGATTGAGTCAAGCATTTTCAGATTTTTATGGAATACTCACATCACTTTTGTCTCTTTGATGTTAATCTTCATTCCATATTTCAATGCCGTTTCATTCAGACTATCATCTTCTGTATTATCTTCTGTAGGCCCATCTCGTTTCCCGCTACCATTCCTATGTACCGCTACCATATTAAAATTTGTGTCGGAACCAGCCTTATCTGAATATATACTGTTAGATACTGTAAGACATGTAAATGCAAAAACTAATATATATTTGTATTGTTCTTACTCTCTTTATTTAATGTCAGGCTGGTGAATAAGAAAGGAACTACAAGAGTTTAGTTCAGTTCGGTTTGGACGAAGTCTGGGTTCGGGTTCGGTTCGGGTTCGGCCAGAGTCTGGGTTCGGGTTCGGTTCGGTTCAGTCAAAATTCTAGATTTTAGGGTTCGGTTCGGTTAGTGTTTGGTTCGATTCCCATCTCTAGTTTCCACACATAGGAACAAGATTAACTGTTTGCAGACAACTGAGCGATAAATAATGAAGTTATCGATTTCAGATTTAAAATCTTCTTCTTTCAAGCGACAGGAATCATAGCGAGATACCACAATTGGGACATCGACAATATTACTGTTGTAAATAGAATCATTACTGTATGATTCCTTGAGAAAGGTAAAAAGATTCTTTCTCGAACAAAATAATTTCGACAGATTTCTATTCTATATATAGGAAAAGATTTCGTCTATTTGGATTGTGACTGTGCAACAAAATTTCACGTGGATTTATTCTCCGCTGAAGCGAAGATTTCGTTCATAAAAGTTTATCTACTTACGACAATGTTCAAATAGCTTAGAATTATTATAGCAGAATAGAGCATGGGTAGAGTATCAGTGGCCAGAAGTGTTTTGATGGGATGACAACTGACAATGATAGTGGATAGGGCACAGGTAGATAATTAGTACAAATTTCAAATTTCTTTATTTCTTTGGATTGGGGGACAGCTGGGGTGTCAGCCCTATATATATATATATATATATATATATATATATATATAAAATTATATATATAATATATATATATATATATACATGTATATATATATATATATATAATATACTAGCTGACCCGGCGGACTTCGTACCGCCTATCAACAATGTCTGTCTGTCTGTCTGTCTATCTGTCTCTCTCTCTCTCTCTCTCTCTCTCTCTCTCTCTATATATATATATATATATATATATATATATATATATATATATATATATACGAAAGAACTACCCCCGTGCCCGCAGAGGATCAGTTGTGGTCGTGAAGTGATAGTCGCTGATCTTCAAGCGAATTCAGCTCTCGTAATTCGATTCGTAAGTTCGATTCGTTGATTCGATTCGATGGTTCGATTCGTAGGTTTGATTCGTAGGTTCGATTCGATGGTTCGATTCGTAGATTCGATTCGTACTTTCGATTTTTAGCGAGCAGATTTGACTGATAAAGCTGTAAAATACGTAAACAGGGCCGACGAAGGATTATAAATTAATTAATTAATTTCATAACGACTCAAACATATTGATAGTGCTAGATGTCGTCATGGATGATCAGATCACTATGGGCGTGTTAAACAACTGTTATGTTAATTACAAGCATTCAGTCGCTAATAAGAATGTCTCAATAGCGTTGAGGTAACGTCATGAACTTTAGACAGGCTTTAACACGTTTAAATGATAGATCCTGGGGTGAATTGAACACTCGTGGGTTCGAATCTCAGCCGCTCTTATCTGAGAGTAAAACCTCGGACATTCACTGGACTGGCTACACGGTAAATGGACTAAATTGCCTAATGGATTTAAAATGTGGTATTAAAAGTGATGGATATCAACGCAGTTGATCGTTTCACCATAATGTCTGTTATTTTATTTATTCAAACATGCCTTCATACAATCATACAAGCATCCCTACAAGCATTCATACATTTATACGTGCATTCATAATTAACGCATTCAGCATTCGCTGTCTGCATTCCTCTTTGTTGAACCGTTTGTATGTGCAATTTTGTATTTCGTGCTTTGATGATAATGTCATCAAACATAGTTCTCTCTCTCTCTCATACAATCTTTCAAGCATTCATACAGTACGTGCAGTTAACGTTGACGAAAACTACTGTTCGTAGGTTAATTAGTTAATGCATACGCTAAGATGAAGAAGTTATATAGGCCTCTGCTTGACGTGATTTATTTTATAATTATTAATTGAAGTTACTTAGAGATGGAAGTCAAGTTTAAGTTTTATTTCGTAGTTGAGTTTATGGATGATAAAATATTGACAACATTTATTAAAGGGGCCTTCTTCTACTTAGCGTATGTCGCACTTTACAATGTCGTTTAGACATCACGTGACTTCTCTCTCTCTCTCTCTCTCCCTCTCTTAGTTAAGTCAGGTCCATGGTATGCCATGGACCTGCCAACTGGCAGGTCCATGGCATACCATGGACCTGCCAGTTGGCAGTGCAGAAGAGTGGAGGCGTTATGTATAACGCCTCCACTCTTCTCTGTCTTCCATTTTCCTCTTCATGTCCACATATGAGTGGATCTTTAATTCATCCATAACATTCCTTGTGACATACCATTATTCTTGGAGGATTCTGCTTATGACCAGGTAGGCCCCTATGCCTGCTTCACGTGACTTAGGTCAAGTTTAGTTATTAAAAGGCATGATAAACTCTACAGCTTAACTCCAGTCTACACCTAGGCCTAGTTTTAACGTCAGTTACTTATGCGCTGGTTGGATGGATGAGATGAAACACTGTAATTAGTCTCAGTCTATGTCTCAGTCTATGTATTAGTCTATGTCTAAGGCAATGTCTAAGTCTATGTCTAAGTCTATGTCTAAGTCGATGTCTTAGCCTATGTCTAAGTCTCTGTCTAAGTCTATGTATAAGTCTAGGCCTATATCTATGCTTGCATGTATTTGTCCTGCCTGCTAAGAATGAGTAGAATAATGATTATTTGAAATGTGTTCATTAAAAATAGAAAACAGACACGAATGGATAGAACAAGTGCTATATAACAAGTGTACTTGTCCTGCCTGCTAAGAATGAGTAGAATAATGATTATTTGAACTGTGTTCATTAAAAATAGAAAACAGACACGAATAGATAGAACAAGTGCTATATAAAAAGTTAGGGTTATATCCAAGCTTTTCTGTGATGTCAGGGTTTATATCCCAAACTGTTACTTTGTTACTTTTTGGACTGATTTTCTGGATTTGGAATTTAGACCTTTTTTGGACCTTACTTTTGCTCGCCGGCATGATTTTTCCTCAATAGTGCTCGATGTTGTCATTTATGTCTGTAGCACTCTAATTGTTGTTGTTGTTACTAATACGTACGGTCTGTACAGTTTCAGCGTTACAAGAAAAAAGTTAACTTAGTTTTGTAGCTTAATTGATATACATGTATGTTTATAACTCGAAGGAGTAGCAGTTACTGGCGAGCATTGCATATGAACTCTTGTTAAACCACAGTTGGCCAATGAAGCCCAACTGCCTACATAAGCCACTGGATGGATCAGAAGAAGCAAATAATTAAATAATAGAATAGATTGGAGAACGAGCTGAATCGGACACATTCAAAGAAGGCAAAGTCTACTAAAGGAGTTCACAGAAGGAAGAATGGAAGGAAAAAGAGGCAGGGACAGGCTGAGCTTAGGAATGTTAGATGATTTAAAGACCCATTCATATGTGGAAATGAAGTGGAAAGCGGAAGACAGAGAAGTGTGTAGGCGTTATACACCATGGACCTGCCAGTAGGCAGTGCATTAAGAGCACTAAGGCACTAAGAGAGAGAGATTTCAATGGTTCAGTGGTTCAGTGGTTTAATGGTTCAATGGTTCAATAGTTCAGTGGTTCAATAGTTCAGTGGCAATCTGTCAGGATTGGTCGGGAATGAAGTAAATCTATTCAAAAACAGAATTAGATATTTCGTGGGAAAAATGCTTCAGGGATTAGTAAATTACAATTTAAACTGAAAAAGTTGAAAAAATAGGGGAAATAATAAAACAATAATAATTACCTAAAAGAGGCGACAAAATAGGAGGCAGAAAATGTTAGGGATGAAATTGTTTAATTTATCTATAAATTTAATAGAAATATTATATAATTATAATAATTATTATATTAACATGATATATTATTATAATATAATTAACATGGACCCAAGGTGGCAGAAGATACTGGAATATGTTAAAATTTAATATGGAAAAAGGGCGGTTATAGTTTATTCGAATTATCTCACGAGCTTCAAAGGAAAGCTGACAAAGCAAGAGATCAATGGTGAACCCTTTCTTTACTATCTCTTTCTTCTTTCTACATGTATATGACTAATCAACAGGATCTAGCAAAAGAGAACGTCAATTCTCTGTATCATAGAATGTCCGTGAACAGGATATTAACAAAGAATCGAGAAAAAGTCGAAATAAAGGATTTTAGCTTAAAAATGTACTTTTTAACATTTTTAAATGTCTGTTGATGCAATAGATAGACTTACATTCGACTTCGTCGAATTTGTCAGCTTTACCTCAGCCTTATAACTCTCATTTCTTCAACTTAAACGCATTTAGTAGCAGTTGTAGGTGGTCAGCTAGATAAGATGTGTATCATCTTCCCTGACGGCCGTTGTTCTAGTTTCTTAAGACTGATACCCTGTGTTTCTGGAAATTTTTTATTTTATTTTATTTTTATTTTTAAATGTTTATTTCTATTTGTATTTGTCAGTGATTTGGTGTTGATGCTGAAATAAACACATATCTCTCTCTTTCTCGTTGTAGGTGTATATAGAAGCATGGTTTGTACTGAATATAGGACCAGTTTAAAAGTTTATAGGCTGGTGGGACGCTTAAAGAAACTTGCAGATGATTAATATCAACTAACAGCCATAATACGGCAATTAATTAATAACATAACACTCAGTTCTGCTTGTTGTCTTCTTAATGAAGTATCTGATGAACTGAAGCTGCTAATTTACAGCTTCCAGCACAACACGTTTAACTTTGAAGTAAGAGGTCCTGGGTTCTATTCTCAGACTGTCCTGGAGTCCCAGGATGCGTAGGATTGCGTGGATAGACCTATGGACAAGCTTCTACTGGATCAGTTGTCTCCAGCTCATTGGTAAATGTAACTATTTTATTTTCTAATTTAGGGCATTCATTATATGTAGTGTATGCATAGTGTATGTACACTATATATAATGTATTCACTCATTCATTATATATAGTGTATGTATGCATGTATGTATGTATGTATGTATGCATGTATGCGTGTGTGTGTATGTATGTATGTATGTATGTATGCATATATGTAGGCATGTATGCATGTATGTATGTATGTATGTATGTATGCATGCATGTATGTATGTATGTATGTATGTATGTATGTATGTATGTATGTATGTATGTATGTATGTATGTATGTATGTATGTATGTATGTATGTATGTATGTATGTATGTATGTATGTATGTATGTATGTATGTATGTATGTATGTATGTATGTATGTATGTATGTATGTATGTATGTATGTATGTATGTATGTATGTATGTATGTATGTATGTATGTATGTATGTATGTATGTATGTATGTATGTATGTATGTATGTATGTATGTATGCATTCATGCATGCATGTATGTATGTATGTTAGGTGTTGGGGGACAGTGTCAGACCTCCTGGTACCCACTCAATGGCAGATGCTACTATTGGTCAGGTTTGACTGAGATCGCCTCCTATGCAGAAGCTGTGTACTACTGTACTTCGTACTCGGGTTACATCGCCAGTATCAATGATCAGAATGAGCTGAGTTACGCAAGTACAAACTTGTAAGAGATTTTACTCTCAGATCAGCGCGTTTGGGGTTAAAAAAAATTAAATTCACTCCAAGATCTATCATTTAAAACTTCATGACGTTACCCATACGCTATTATGACATTATACTATGTTTGTAGCAGCCTTTCTTTCATCTCTAATTTCTTCATTTATTCACAATAGAAACAGTCCTCAAGACTAAGGAAATGTTGAGTTGTTTACAGGTCGGCTTGTTGTTCCACTGGCTGCAGAGTGTAAATTTTCATACTCGACCCGTCACTAATGTGCTGTCAGCAGGGATAACGATGATAAGCTAGATAGAGTTAACTGGTTCACACGTGAAGACTAACGGAAAAAAGTGGTTCTTTTCTCCACATTCCTGCCAATAATCCGAGTTTATAATAATCCCATGCTTGGATCGCCACTTACAATATTCAATATTCTATAGCACATATACATGTATACCACTTACAAGAGAATCATAGACTACGTCTGTCTGGAAAGACCTTTCCTCTTGGAAGACTTTCTCACTGGAAAGACCTTAGTTATTCTGTCTAAACAGATCAAGTTTCGGAATAATTTCTTGACGGACTAATTTTTCTTAGACTAATTAAATTAAAATTCTGCTTTAATTGAACAAAAAACTATCAAACAATGGTTTCAGCGAAATCTTGTGCGTTGGTTGGAGCCAGTGGAGATGTCGGTAAGATATTCGATCACGGATCAGTATGTGCGGTTTTCAAATCCTGGGCTCGCCCGTCACTGACATCGCTTTCGAATGAAAAGACTGACGTTAACATTAGCTTTGCCAGCTGTTTCTATAATTGTACAATTTAACATTGTATACAGTGTTCAGTATACTGCACTCATCCCATGATAGGCCCTATGTAGAAATCAATTGTTCTACTGACAATTTAAGTTCATCATCATCATCATCATCATCATTATCTTCCTTAAACCCCAGTATAACCAGGGTTGGGATATCAATAGACTGTCTCAAATCCTCTCTGTCCTACACCACACCACCAGCCAATCCCCTATTTGAGACCTTTCCATTCGTTTAAATTTTTTTGACAATTTAAGTTAATAATAGAAGATAATAATCATAGACTAATTTTAAACTTGTAGTCAACATGAATCAAAGAAATCCAACAAAAATACTCAAACGAAGGTGAAATAGGACGTGGAGTAAGACAAGGTTGTAGCATTTCGCCGCTGCTGTTTAACAATTACTCTGAGGAATGATGGAGGAAGCCATGGAAGGCATGGTAGAAAAAATAAAAGTAGGAGGAAATTTGTTAAAAGATGAACGATTTGCAGACGGCCAAGGAATAGTTATATGCATGAACATGAAAGACAAACCAATGAAGGAAAAGATCGTATAAATTTCTTAGCGACGAGCTGCTAACAGCCGTCTTATTGATATCAACTGATTTAAACTGAGGACCGTCAAGTCGGTTGGCCGAGTGGTCAAAGGATTTAGTTTGTACGGCTTTCTGAGTAAACAATCGCGTGTTCAATTCCTGCTCGCGTATAAACAGTATGTAGAAATTTTAAAATTGTTTACATTTGTATGCTAGATTTTGAACGATTAGGCCTATATTCTGAAAATTAGTAATTTAACCTTGATTGGTTAATTACTAGTGTTGTGTTTTCGTACAATGAAGAATAGACCAACTATTAACTGCACGTGTCACGAGAGGCGACTATAGGAATTGCATATTTGTGAAGAGACTAACTTACTGATCTCTGGCGTGCTCTTTATGAAGCGTGAAAGTAGACTCAAGTATATGAATATGTGCATTGGACCTGACGCTTAACAGCAATTGTAATTGTGCTAGGGGGATATTTTTCAATGCGCAGCCTGTATATCTTTGTTCTTATTCTATATCTTTGTTCTTATTCTATATCATTGTTCTTATTCTATATCTTTGTTCTAATTCTATATCTTTGTTCGTATTCTGAATTTTTGTTCTTATTCTGTATCTTTGTTCTTATTCTATATCTTTGTTCTTATTCTATATCATTGTTCTTATTCTATATCTTTGTTCTAATTCTATATCTTTGTTCGTATTCTGAATTTTTGTTCTTATTCTGTATCTTTGTTCTTATTCTATATCTTTGTTCTTATTCTATATCTTTGTTCTTATTCTGTATATTTGTTCTTATTCTATATCTTTGTTATAAATTTCTTTGTTAGAAATTTCTACGATCTTTTCCTACATTGGTTTGTCTTTCATATTCATGTGCATAACTAACCAAGGATGGTAGCGGGCAGCGAGACTGGACTGCACAAGATAATGGATAGGCTGAATTATACGATATCAGACAGATCGACTGAATGAGTTATTGATTGATTGATTGATTGATTCATTCATTCATTGTTTGATTGATTGATTTATTGATTGATCGATTGATTAACTGATTGCGTTATTAATTGATTGATTGACTGATTGATTGATTGATAGATTGATTGATCGATTGATTGATTGATTAACTGATTGAGTTATTGACTGAGTTATTGACTGATTGATTGATTTATCGACTGATTGACTGACTGATTGATTGATTGGTTGATTGATTGATTGGTTGGTTGATCGATTGATTGATTGATTAACGCAGCTGTCAGAACAACGACTGTTGGGTAGGACTAGAGAATGGTCCTAACTGGGTCTACAACGACGGGAACCCCTCGCCGTGCGGGCGCACGACGTGT
This sequence comes from Enchytraeus crypticus, assembly GCA_905160935.1. Lineage (NCBI taxonomy): Eukaryota > Metazoa > Annelida > Clitellata > Enchytraeida > Enchytraeidae > Enchytraeus > Enchytraeus crypticus. Next base: position 106,818 of record CAJHZI010000386.1, read on the forward strand.
GCGGGGGTGGCGGGGTACGGGGGCGAGGGATGCGCTCTGATAGCGGGCGGTGGTCTGTTCTCAAGCAGGGATTGCTCCTCAACATACTCGTATCTGTGTATATATGGGTCCCGTTAGTATTGATTGAAATCAATCGATCTATCTATTAACCCACTGATCTATTAATCAATCAGTCCTTCAGTCAGTCAATCAATCAGTTAATCAAGTAGGGAATCAGTCAATCAGTCAGTAAAGCAATCAATCAGTCAATCAGCCAGCCATTGACTGATGTCAATCAATTTATCAGACGAATCAATCAACTAATGAATGAATGAATTAATTAATGAACGAATGAATGAATAATTGAATGAACAACAGAATGAAAAATCAATCAATCAATTAATCAGTCTGTTAATCAACCATTACCTTAATTAATCCATAAATAAATAAACCAATCAATCAATAAACGATAATAAATTAATCTGTCAGTCAATCTAGCAACCTCTCCGCAAACCTGCATTTATTATATCAGTAGGCTGCTAGTGAAATAGGCTTGGAAAGCTATGATATTTCAGTTAGTTTTCCACTATCTTATAGGTGTATGATTAGTTAACAGATAAATCAGAATATTATATACAACTAACACTGTCCAGTATAAATCCTAACCAATCAACAGAAACACAAGCAAAAACAATTAATCATTGTCCCTAATGCCACCTTCGTGTGAGAAATCTAACGTTAAACCTAACGTTTCTGTTTAATACACATTGATCACTTGGCAACAATTGTTAAGAAAAATATTTATATTTTGTTAAAATATTAACAATTGTTATTATTTTCAATGAGAAAAAAATTAGTTGCAGCATATTCAATTAGCAAGGCTTCCTCTTTTGTCATAGAGTGGTCTCCAAATCCACATGTAATTTACTAAGAGCTTCCGTTTAGATCATCTTTTGCAATTGAATGCCACTGGAACGATTAACACTATAAATCTTTCTATGCACAATCACTGCAGGTGGGGATCAGTGGAAAGTTTCTGTGAGATTTGTTCAATCGACAGAAAGAAGACGACATTTAATTAATACTTTTTGTGAGATTTGTTCAATGTTCAATCGACAGAAAGAAGCCGACAATTTAATTAATTCTTTAACTTCACGACATGGTCTTGTCGTAATTACAGTAATATGGATAACACCCTCAATGTGATGTTCTTCTCTATATATATAATATATGCATGTATATATATATATATATATATATATATATATATATATATACATGTATATACATGTATATATAATATATACATAGGCTTATACATGTATATTGTTCTTGTATTTAGCTCCGACATATCCAACTCCAGCTTCGGCTGTGATCACAGCACGTCTAACCTCATCTGAGCTAACAAACCACTTCACAACCCAACTATCTGCACTACCTACAACCCAACTATCTACACTACCTACAACCCAATCTTCTTCACTACCTACAACCCAATCTTCTGCACTACCTACAACCCAATCATCTACACTACCTACATCCCAATCTTCTGCACTACCTACATCCCAATCTTCTGCACTACCTACATCCCAATCTTCTGCACTACCTACATCCCAATCTTCTTCAACACCCACAACCCAATCTTCTGCACTACCTACAACCCAATATTCAGATAAATCAGCCACTGAAACTACATCTAAACAAACCTCCAAGCAGACAACTGAGATAACATCTGAGCATACGAGCAGAGAGACATCTGAGACTACAAGCAGAGAGACATCTGAGCATACAAGCAGAGTGACATCTGAGCTTACAAGCAGAGTGACATCTGAGCATACAAGCAGAGATACATCTGAGAGAACACAGCCGTCCACTCAGTACAGATCAGATCTCACAGCTACATGGACACCCACAGGGACATCTACAGGGACATCCAAGGAGACACCCACAGGCACCGAAAGACATACATCTAAACATACAACTGATGAAACATCAACACAGAACATTTTATCAGTAGAGACTTCGACCAGTTCCACACAAAGAACGGAACATTCAGTAGAACTCAGTACAAGCGCACACACTACTAGCAATGCAAACACACATACCAGCTTCGAACCAGATAGACATTCAAGTGACACTAGAGTGACAGGCAGCGATACAGGTAAGCAAACATACAGTGTGACGAAAGATATTCTAGATGCTGTGACAAACACACTATCAGATGTTACGTCGATTTCAATTAACGGATCAGAAACCATACACAGTGGTCAGCCCTTAGATGTAACAACAACTTCAATAGAAAGATCTGAAACAATACACAGTCTCTCAGATGTTACTCTACAGTCACAAGCAGGAACAAACGAGGAAACAGTTGATAACAAAACTCCTCCATTAGGCCTAGGCCTAGGCACAGCTACGACTAAAACGTTTCTTGGTACATCATCTGCACAGTTAGCTACGAATACACCAGACCTTCGTAATATGTACACGAGCGATATGGTGAATTACAGCCGTTCAGTTCAAGTGGTTGCGGGTACGACAACCGATGTGGCAGCAGAGGTGCCTGACGATACGAATTCTAATCAGATATTCTGCTTGGAACAGCTAGGCGCAGCCGGTGACCTAGTTAACGGCTTAGTGCACGTGTACTGGGACATCGTAGGAGCCGTGGCTGTTTATACATGCCTGCCCTACTTTCATTTCATTGGTGGCGGGGTCAGCAGGTCACGTGTCTGTATAAATGGGTCATGGTTGATTGGCGGACAATTAGAATGCTACTGTAAGTATCATTGGTTGTTAATCAATCAATCAATAAGTCAATAAGAATTTAACGTCCGGTTCCTCGCCAAAAGGCAATATCAGGGACGTCTCTTGCGAACTCAACACAAAGAGGTGCCAAAGCACCACGCGATGACGACTGAGTACACAGAGACCACAAGTGAAAGCGAGATCAAAACAGTGCAAGTCCAAGATCCAAGGCAAGCGGGTCACAATTTAAACCTTCTTAATGCACTGTAATATGCTATAAGAGAGAGTACCATTAAATTAGAGAACTGACATTTAATCAGAAAAATTTGTTTCGATACGACATTTAATCAGCGTGAGTTACTTGGATATGACATTTAGCCTAATCGGTAGGACTTTTTATGTAATGACATTTAATCAGAATGACTTGTTTAATACGACATTTCATCAGTATAGCTT